>CM056993.1:41585230-41862730 GCA_029891345.1 Dryococelus australis
GGTGAATGAGGAGCAGCGCAGGAATACGAAGGGCGGGAAAATGGGAGATCCCCGAGAAAAACCCGCAGACGAGCATCACCATCTGCCACGATTCCCATATGGGAAAATCCAGGAACGACCGAGCCGGCATCGAACTCGGTTCGCCTAGGTGTGAGGCAAGCAGTCTCACTAAAGATAAGGTAGACCGCTTATTCGTCTTCTGCGCATGTACCCAACATTGACCTATCCCATTCCTACACAACTGTCAAAGTCACATGGTCAATAGTGATAAACGTGTTTGTATACACCTTAATTTTTAAATGACAAGCACTATTAGATTAATAAAATACGTTTACCAGCTTTAATGTAAAAAGAATGCATTACAAATTGATTAGCGGAAGTATAAAAACATCTCAAAATCACTGGTTTACTAAACAGTGTTCTAACCTCAAATTCAATCCACGCCATTTTTTGCTAGACGTGTAGGCATGAAAGCAGTTCGATGTCGGGACACGGAGATTGGTTGTGCGCAGCCAGCGAGATCGGTCTACCTCTTCTTTAGTCTATGGTAGGAACAGGAAAATTCCGAGTTTTAAACGACCTGTAGGCTAGACTCAACTGTTGCACGTATTTTCGAACCTCGGAATTCTGTTTGTCCGCTTCTGCCCCAGTGTGTAACCAGGTCTACCTCAGACTAGGTGGCACAGGGTTTGGTGCTTTTTCATATGTAGTTCGGTTATTGGCTCAGTATTAACCTGGGTGTGTATAACTAACTGTGCTGCACTTGCAAACTACAAATATCTATATGTGTTCAAAGTCTAGCTTATCCTATAATGGATTCGCGAAAATCTTCCATACTCTTTATATGTGAATTTAACACATTGAGGTCTCCGCACATTTACTGGCATTTAAAACAAATTACAAGTGAGTCACCTATATCACTACTGCAAGAACACTGGTTCTGTTGGTGTCTGTGTTACAACTCGCTATCGTCCTATTGGTCAATACCACACCGGACACTACTCTATACTTTACAGCGTTCATTATTGGCCGATCATGAATCAATGGAGTGCCGAGCTGATATTGACCCAATCAAATGTCCTTTACCGTATAAAAGGATTTACAATTAATAATGTCCCTTTGAGTGGCTATACAAATTATATCGTTAGCAATATCATCGTTACTGCACTGTGGTGTTCTTGTGAGATTATGGTAAACACTAGCTGAACAAAGACTGCACAGTCTAGCGAGTTTTGTTCTGAACAACAAAGACATTTTCCAATTAACTTTGCTCGAGTGTAGTCTACACAGCGTTAACATACCCTACTACAACACCTAATATGAGACAAAATTATAACGCCAAGTAACAAGAGTCTCTATATATTAGGCATTACACAGAAACTTTATTCAATTATGTACTCTGTACGTAAAAAAAATGACATTCAATATGGAATTCCGTCACATAGATACATAACTTTTTTTTTTTTAGACTATGTTCCGTAATCGTATAAACAGTTTATATCGATCCCGGTATATTATAGGGCTTTACACTAGTACAGGTATGGTACAGTTCCAAACAAAACTTTTTTTGTTGTAGCGCAAAAAATTACAATTTTTATGTATGCATGAAAGAGTTAAGAATTTATCTACCAAAATCTGCTGCCATAACAGTAACATCCTACAAAAACCTTGCTGAGCCTCGGATACTTGAGAATATGCGTCATTGAATGACACATGTTATTGATTTGTGCTCACATACGAGGAAATTAAATTCTTCAAGTCAATGACACTCGATGTATTCCTATGACTGGAAAAGGCGATATTTCCAAGTTCTAGGGACTGCATGTCTCGTAATTGAATAATCTCGCCTGTATGCAATTTTATCGGCCCACGCCACGATTATAGGGTTCCCTAGGAGGCTGTTAATTTTTTTCTTTCTCGTGATATTTGAAACTCAAACATTATAACATTTGCATTCTTAACGTGACTGTTTTGTGTTCCAAGTGTTCTATAGACACTATAGGACAGTCGGTGATCGCATCGATTTCAAACGACTTGCGTGCGAACATCTGTCTTTTGTATTTGCCTACACATTTAGAAAATACATCTGTTTACAGTCTGGAATTTATGGAATGCATTTCTCCACCTCCACTGACAGTACTTTCATATAAAATATTTAAATTATAAACATTCGCAATTTATGACATTTTCGTTCTATATAAATTCCGTTGATTTATATATTTAAAAAAACAAAAACTTATAACACACATATTAATTTTTTTTTAAATGGTGGCTATATTTTTCTTATAGCCTAGTTTATTAGATGTGCCATATATTAACAGGTTATATTATTTAAATTACGCTAACTCAGCACCCTCATAAAATTCACACAATCATGATTATATAGTGCATGTGACACTGCTTGCAGAAAATCACTATGGAAATGGCAGGTTCATATCCTGTGTAATGCCTTATTTGCTCCAGTGAAACGTTTTTACCTTCATTTCTGTAAGAACATTTCTTTTTAGTTGTGTAGACTTTTCATTTCCTTTATTGGAATTTCATAGGCCCTTACAATATATTATATGCTGAAGAAATATGTAAAGAGTGGTGTTAGTGTTAGCAACCTACAATTTTTTAAATGTGAAAACCCAATGTGTCAATACAATTGGTTTAAGAACTCATCTCACAATTGGTCTCTGAAAATTGACTTGTTTTGTACCAATGAAGTATTCCTCTTCAAAAAAAAATTATCAACTGGCAACTGAAAGTGAATTCATTTCGTAAATTAGGGATATTTTCCGAAAAGTAACTAAACATTTATTTTCCAATATTATTCATTCTCTCAAAAACTTCTTGAAATATCTGTTTAAAAAATCACTGATGTTAAATTAATTCACCGTTACCGAGTCGGGTTGTTTACAGTAAACAGAACTGCACCTAGAAATAACTTCAGGTTTCGTTTGTCAGTCGTGCCAACAACACTGATGATTGCGTCTCTGGTATCGACTCGAGATGATGAGATGTGTTCGGAATCCCAACCGAGGCTCCGATGGAACGACAAGTTGAAACAGATAGCTTCCGGAAAAATCGATGTTCTTTTATCAGAAGCGCGGCCTCTTATGTTCGTTGTGTATTTTCGTGAGATATTGAGTTACATTGGTAGCGCGGAGAAGCAACGTAAAATACTAGGGTCCGCAGGTCGTTACGCTTTTAGTTCCGCTGCCCCTGCAATCAAGTTCCAATATACTATGGAGCTTTCAGCATTAATGGTATAATGTGTATCGGCATGTCGCCACACGAGCTGGTCCACGAGGTGTCATTAAATTCACTCAAATATTTTGTATCCCTGGCAAATTTTTGCAAGATTGGACTCTTGTTGGCTTACGAGATGACATTTGAAAAATAATACAGTAGTACAAGAGAAGATATTTGTGAATGACAGACTTGTGCGTTGTTGCAAAATGTTCGCAGTCAGCAGATATCATTCTCGTCAAACATTAGTTCTTGGAATTCCTGAAAGTTTACTTGGCTATAGATAGTAAAAAAATGTCTCCGTTTTACTCAAAATAATTCACGAAGTACATATGTCGAGATTGCTAGTGACAATGAAATGAGCGAAAATAGGATGCCAAATTTGTTTATGTTTAGTGTAAATTACATAGTGTATAATTTTTAATTTTGAAGGTCTAAGTTATTAAAGAATAATTTTGCCAAATTTAAAATTTCGCAAAACATTTTATTGGTGTAATGGGGATGTTTTGGCAAATAGTGTGTATATTTTATGCAAAACCACAACAAGTTGTATTTTACTATTTAATGCACATCGCTAATAGTGATGAAGTATCGCTCTTGTGTTTCAAGCTTGTACTACGTGTTGGTTTTTTTTATATAAATCAAGATATATTTTATCATATATTTAATACTCTGTACCTCAAACTCCTAACTCTCTCTCTCTCTCTCTCTCTCTCTCTCTCTCTCTCTCTCTCTCTCTCTCTCTCTCTCTCTCTCTCTCTCTCCCAAAATAAAAGAAGAACAAACCTGGGGATTTTACAGTTATATGAAAATTCTCAAGTTTTTGTAATGTGAATTATTTTATTTCCGACTCTTTCTGTGAGCCGGTGTACACCTGATAGCAGTCTCATCACAATATTTATCGTTTCTTCTATTCGTCGCCATTTTGCCTCCAATTATTTCGGGAGGATTTTGCAAGAACCGGTAGTCGCAGGAATGGCTTGATTTATTTCAGTGCAATTTATGAAAACATAATGTAAAAATATTGTTAAGTATACATCCTAAACTGTGGTGGAAGTTACAAATTTATACACATCACGGAGAGTCTACCGCACACCCTGCTTTAAAATTAGGAATTCTGTTACTAACGCTGGGACCTTCACCACGCATCTGACACTTCCTTTAAGTATCCCTCCTAGTTTGATATTTTATATCAGTGTTTGGACTGAGAAACTCAGGATCGAAATGGGCGTCACTGCTACCCTGAAGCTATATTTATTATCTCCAAAACTAACTTTGCAAATAACTGCGTACAGTTTGATGTGAAGTTTGGCTGACATATGGACCGTAATATGAGCAGTGAACAGTGATATGTAATTATATGTATTTAGGATTTATTAATAGTGTAGTGTTTAATTATATGTAGAAGCAAATGAATTTCGAGTAGCCCTATAAAGTTACGCTTCTCAACATGTTAGCCGGTACATTTTAATCCCATTGTTTACTACGTAAAACATTCTTCAACCGCGACCTGTTCTCAGCAGGCAGTGACTGTGTGGGACTCACAGTTGCCCCTGGGCATGTTTACCAGTTCCTCACGCACCGTTATCGCCACCGGAATCTGTTACGGAAAGAAAGTTTGCTGCCTGTCCGCGGGGCTTACTCTCTCTCTCTCTCTCTCTCTCTCTCTCTCTCTCTCTCTCTCTCTCTCTCTCTCTCTACGCCCCTAGGCTATTCCTCGTTAGTGTGTCACTGTTACTGGACCAGCCGTTTAAGTTCTTGGTTGCCTAACTGCCCTGTTATTAGCAGCATGCCGCGTAGTTTAATTATGTAATAGTCACTCCATGCAAAACTTGCCCTCACTCCCACTAAACTGTTTCTCCTGACTACCTGCCGGTTTACTTCGCTCATTTAATATTTTCATTATAGTTCTACAACGGATTCTGAAATTAACTGCTTCTAAAATTAATATCCCAATAATTTAAAACTTTTTGTTTATAGATTATTTACCACATTACACTGCCTAAACAGAACAGCTAGAAACTGCACCAAAAATTAAATTCGTGTTTATATATAATTCGTGTTTATATATTCAAACTAATTATAAACTACACAAAAACGGTGTACGCTAACCACAGCTTACATTTTCTAGTTACGAAACTGGAAGTAAATAAATGTAAATTTGATTGCTGTTCTAAAAATTTGAAAGATAGTGTGCCTATTAAAATATCATAAGCGTCACAATTAAAGCGTGGAAAATATTTTATGTTCATGTCTGATAGTAAAGGGATAATTATAAGAAAACATTTCCTGTGAAGAAATTATATTGTTTTTCATAGTATACCCAACGTTTTCTCGGGTATTACAGACAAGAAGTAAGAGCAGCTAACATTGTCTGAAGTCCTCATTATGCCAATTGAAAACTTTTTTTTGTGCTTTGTACGAGGAAAGAACACAGTCATGATATTAATATTTTGTTCAAGTTATCTTTATTAAAAATAAGGTATAATTAGTTCCAGTGAGAAAATTTCTTACACCTATTTTGATTGAACATGTAACTAACAAAATAAGACTGCACAATGACTGACAACAGGTAATAATTTCTTATGTAACGACTAAAGGAAATTATAATATTCGAGGAACATCATTTTCGCCGTAACTCAAACTTTTAATGACCCAAATAGGTGTACGAAGATTTATGTGTAAGTGATATGGAATACGTATAAAAACGTAATCCGTTTTTCAGCAAGAGATACAGTACATAGGGACAGGAAAATTTCGCGTCTTGAAAGACCTGTAGGCTAAACTCCACTGTCCTGTGTATTCTTGAGCCTCAGCTTTCTGTTCATTGGCTGCTGCTCCAATTTGTAGCCAGTTATACATCAGACCAGAAGACTCTGGATACGGTGCTCTTTTACTTGCCCGTACGTTATTAGAGTTCACCTGGGCGTGTTTAATCAACTGTGATCTAATTGCAAACATAACAGAAATGTACATATGTCCCAAGTCTAGCTTGTCCTAAAATGAATTCGCGAAATGCTCCAGTCTCTATAGATACACTCTGTATAAATAATTCATTATTCTTGTAAAGGTGAGCACACTCCAGAAGGAATGACAGCAACAACAAAGAGGATAAAACTGTACAAACATTTTATTTGAGCAATATTACAAAAGTTTTGGCAGCGGAATGACTTGTCTGCGGCGCTGTCGTCATGAAGGGGAATTTGAGACGATTCCAATGCACAGGTGCGTAGCTCTTCGACGACTGGCATCAGGTAAATGAGTCCTGTGGTTTGCGCCGTGCAATTTAGCATCTTCAAGCGTGAATACCGCAGAGAGGAGAAGATGGTCACGAACGTGGTGATGTATGAGGCGAGCTGTCGCGATGGGCGATGCGCTGGTCTCAGTGGTGGAGTCCCACACCTCTATAGGCTAGTCCATGGCCTAGGCCGTAGCTCCCGTAGCCCAGGCCAGAGTAGCCCAGACCAGAGTAGCCCAGACCAGAGTAGCCCAGACCAGAGTAGCCCAGGCCGTGGTAGCCCAAGGGAGCGGCGTAGCTGACGGCTGGTGCGGAGTAGGCGACTTTGGAAATGGCGGGAGCGGCGTAGCCCAGGCCGGAGTAGCCCAGACCGGAGTATCCCAGGCCGTGTCCTAGCCCATAGCCGCCGTAGCCTCCGTAGCCCAGGCCGGAGTAACCCAAGCCGGAGTAGCCCAAGCCGGAGTAGCCGCTAGAGCCCAGGCCGTGTCCCAGCCCATAGCCGCCGTAGCCTCCATAGCCCAGGCCAAGCGCACCTCGTTTCTCCACTGCCTTGTCCTCCTTCGTGTCTACTGCCACGGCGCAGGCTGCCAGGGACAGGACGATCAGAGCCTGGTTGGACAGAATGATAACATATTTGACTGAGTTTCACATCGCATTACTGTGCACGTAAGTAGTAAAAGCACACTATCGTCTGATTGTGAGTTCGGTACTACTCTGGCACCGACCAGAGGGTCTCGTTCTTTTAAGCTAAAGGTGGACCTCAAGCCTTCGCCAGTTTTGCTTCTTCGGAAAAAAAAAAGTTCACTTGCTCAGAGATCACGAATATTAGATCTATTTTTTAGTCACAGTAAAGTAACCAGATGAAGTAACAGTTTATCTCTGTAGCATACTTAAATCCCACGGGTCAGTATAGATGTGTTATAAATGGTTAAATACACAGCCACTGCTGTTAAGTAATTTCAAATGCCTGAGTTGGCAAAACGAATCACATTTAAATTAATATAAAAAAAAACTTTACTTACACACAGTATTTTAAGAACATATTTTATACTTGCGTGTTTATGAAAAACATGCTATGCTTCGTTACAAAAAAAAAGTTAGTAATTGTTGTAATTAGAGACAAATAAAACCACTACAGTTATTTGAAAATTAGTTAAATTCCTATGACTTTTACCGGCTAAGAGCTGGTCATCTTAAGACCACCATAGTTTAAACACATATAACTAAATTTCTGACAGTATTCCATCAGTACCGTTAATTTTTCCCACTAGAATGCTATCGAGAATAAGGAAATGCAAGCCAGCTTAATTGTATTGTAAAAAAAAAAAATCCTACAGCCAGTTAGGATAAATATTTCGAAACTTCAGTTGCAGTTGTAAACCGAACGAATGTTACCTGACTTGTATCGGAGTGCAGCAGCCCAGTACAAGTGCAGATAAGTAGGCTATTTTGTAGTCCTAGAAAAAATTGAAATTGTTGGTAACATAAATAAAACATATATATTGATAGCTCCATATGTTTTCATATGAAGTAAAATAAACACGATTCTTTAAAATAAAACAATCTCACAAATGGCTAATTTTGAAATACTTCTTTTTAGGGCAAATAAATGTATTACTGTGAGATTGATACGCGAAGGTCCAAATACTTTTTTTTTACTACTATGCACATGATATACTTGAGTTTTAAATAACTTAAATATATACCGACGAAAAGGTTAATCACTTTGGTGTATCCGATATTAAATTTTAGCTACTATGAAAGTTTGGTACTTATGGTTAAATCTTTATATAATATTACAGTTTAATATAATACTGAATAATACTGTGTTATTCCTTCCGAATCTTGAAATTTTTAAGATTATCAGAATGTAAACAGATGGGAATATTGTTCATGAACATAAATAGTGCTACGAAATAGACTAATGCATGACTTCAATAATCTATACACAGTATAAAACGAAGTCGCCGGCAGCGTGTGTCTATTTATTCGACATTTAGAAAATTTCTTGAGTAAGGTTCACGTATATATTTCATTAACCTTTAATGCAAGGATAGTAGAGAAATGTCGACGTTTTATAATGAAGCCGGAAAAAGCCGCTTTTCAGGCTCTTGCATGTGTTGCACTGACTAAACCATAAGAGATACACCAAATTAATATACTACAGAATTGTAGATCTCAGAAATGTCTAGAAAAAAGACCTTAGCGGTAATTTTCTATTTGAACGATGGCCCACAGTAACCGCTTTTGTCACTTGCGAAAACTTTGTGAACAACACAGTACTAATCCTAAGTTAGTTACCTTATGCATTAAGTGTATATACTTGCTGTAAACCTAAACAACGCCATATTTGTAAATCGCACCCGAGCGAGGCCAGGGCGGGTAGCTAGTAACCTACAAACAGCTGTTTCTAAAAAATATTCTAAATACTAAATACTATATTATAGTAAATAATCAAATACTAGATAGTTTTCCAATCACACCTGTTTTTTTTTCAGGTCAATTAGATTAAAAATATTTTGTTCGTAAGAATACTTATGAACACCTGATAGTAATTATTACAAAGGAAACAATGAGAATATTCTGGTGGTAAACTGCACAAGCGATGGCCAGTTATAAAGTTTAGTGTTCCGCTAACGGCATACAGTATTATCCACAAAAACCTGTGTTACTATGATTATATTGCATACCAATCGCAAACCTTCTATTTTAGAGTATCGGAAACCTCATTGGCCCAATTAATTGGGAGAGTTGTTTCATACATGCATGACAGCCAATAACGAGAGAAAACTTGTTGGACCTGTGTACAGTATAATGAAAACTGCGAGATAATAAACTTATCCCGTGATAAACCAACGTCTCTAACCATTACCTATCGATAGAGGCAAGATACATGTACATATTCACTATGGGACAAGTAATAATTCAATCACTCGTAAGATTTTATATTCCGTCTGCAATTGGTCCATGCGTAATTTGATGTATCTAGAAAAGCTCAAAGACAACAATAAACATATGGCAAATTGCAAACCCTATCATCAGCTTACACCCAATTAGCAGGGAAAAATCTGGTGTGTTTGGCGCCTGAACTACTGTGCAATGTGCTGATCTACGAAAAAAAAATTACAAATTTCAGACTATGCCCGTCGATTACTTCCAAGACTTCATGCACACCTGAAACACCAATTCGGATTACTCCAAAATATTTTAAACAACATCTTCAGAGCATTGTAGCTTAACGAATTCGAATGGGATTCGCACAAAAGTGTTTGAGGTACCTGCGTTGAAATTCGCCACAGACTTTGGACCACATAAAATGATACGATCACCGCTGAAAGTAGTCCCACAGGTACACGCAATATGTCGAGAACACTGCACGCCAGTTCAGAGCCTTTGTGCGTAGGGGCGATGGCGCACTAGATGCGCGTGGAAGTGCCGTCCTTATCTCTCTCTCTCTCTCTCTCACACGATTCTCGCTCTCATACGCGGCGGAAAACAGCTACAGATAGGTGGGCCCTAAGACTGTACGCAAGACTGAGAAGTCTTAGAGATCTCTTCGCGCGGGCTGTACATTTCACAACTTCTACGATCAATTTAGCCTCTTCGCGAATGTCTTACAGGAAGTAGTATTTTGGGTGTTGCAGTCCGATTGTTTCACTGGAGGGCGTAACTGCATCTTCTGCACCTTCTACACATTCTCGAGGTGTTGTAGAATGTGTAAAATAAACACTGATAGGCGAGAGAAACTTATTTTGGATTTCAGGCCAAGTTAATGTGCAGGCCTGTTTTGGACGTGGTAATTAATCCGATTACGAATTACACGTTTGCAAATAGTGAAAATTCAGTACAAATACACAATGGAAGCGAGGAGGTTTCAAAACATACACGAGAAAGTTTTTATTCTAAATAAATAATAAAATTAAACGAATTTTGATCAATATATATTATAACTTAGCACAGGCCGAGTCAGAACATTTTAAATCTATTTAATTATTGGTAACCCCACGAAGAATAGTTTCTGAATGTGGCTCTCCGGCGTTTGTGTGGCGACTTTTACACTCTCTATACTCATCAAAACGCGCGCTTGTTCCCGGCGGCACCCTCTGCACTTTCTGGGTGTTGGAAGTTGCACGAAGTACGTCACATGCCAAACAATGTTTAGCTTGCAGGTTACTGAACTTCAGAATTTTTTACTGTCTCTGCGTACTGAGTTACCGCAGCTGAGTGTTTGGTGTGCTGTCTCTGTTACCACGGTGCTGGGACCAGCTCCTGCGTGGGTAGCCCAGCTGAAACTCGTGTTTTTAATAACAGACCTCGGGGGGATCGAGCACGAGGTTAGAGGTGTTGTGTATAAGCTCAGGGCGCTGGAGGCTCTGGGCGCCATCTTGCCTGCTGCCGCCGGAGGCGCTGCCCGTGAGATGCCCAGACGAGAGGACCGCAGCCCGTGGTCCGCCTTCGAAGCCAGAAGAGAGCCCGTTGTCGAGAGAGCTGTGCTACGGCGACGAGACTTTGGGTAAATATTATTTCCCTGGTAGGGCGACGTAGGACACTGTATGGCGCGGGTCTCGCGACGGCCTAAGCTCTTTAAAGCATTGCTTAGCCGATTCAAATTAAAGGTAATCCAAGCTTTAATTGGGGCATCAGCGCCCAGTTGATCTATTACTGAATTGAACGACTTGCGTAATGGATATTTGTAGAAATTGCTACCTGTTTGACGAGCCTACTTGAGGCTTAATTGTAATTGTTTAGTAATTTAATAAAAGTAGTATTTTGTAGACGAGTGCTTGATCCTTGAGCTACCCTGACCCCCCTAGTTATTGCGTGGACCGCTCCCTCAGGAGAGGTCACGGCAACTGGCAGGATCGTCTCCGGAAAGAAGTGCCGGACGTGATACTCACCAGGACCTTCATGTCTGCGGAGGAGCGTGTGGTTCGTCACTGGTTGCAAACTGCGGAGTGTGCCTTGTGGGTCGGCGACAGCGTTATATATAGCGCGGTGTCCAGAGGTGCCACACTCCTCCTCCACTCCTACTCTATTTGGTCCACTTCCTTCCCGCCACCTGTTTACTATACAAGCTGGGCGCGGCTTCTCAGTGAAAGGTCCCTCCCTGCTCGTGGAACTGCTTAGTCTCCGGTGCCAGAGGTCAAGGAGAGGCCGTGCTGTGACACACCCGCGCCTGGTCACACCCAGTGTGCATCCTCCACTCCACACCTTCACCTCTCACTCATCGCCCTGTGCACTCTAAAACCAAAGAAGTATACACATCTAGTGAAATAATAGGTTTGTCCGCATGGTATGCTTTTTCAACTATCTGAGATCAAGTGATATTTTTCACGACCGGAAAAGTAGCAAAAAGAGCAGCTACTCTCGGCAGGATGACACGGACGACCTACGGCAGTAAATTTACACGTCAAAAATAAATAAACAAAATGTTGATAAAATTTTTTTGATAATTATTATTGCCTCTGTGTAATTTAAGTGTATTTAAAATTTTGGCCACGCAAGATAACTTACTTTCGAGGATAAATGTATCTTAGTTATTTTTATTTCCCTTTGCACTTCTTACAGGATACCCAAACATATTCCCTTCATTAATCTGCGTAAAAGCATATTACTATTTGCAATCGTTACTCTGAAGACACTCCAAAGTTTGTAATCTTATTTGGCGGCTTTTTTTTTCCACATTACTCATTTTGATATTTCTGCTGTACGTCGGTGAACAAGAGCAGAACTAGCTACTTTCTTTTCTTATTAGCACAAACAGCAATTGCTAGCGCTAACGGAACGGCGTACAAAATAGTGCTTCCGGTAACACTAACGGCAGCTAGCCGAAATAGCATTAAAATTGCAGAAAACTAACCACGTGATCACACATAATACTATAGGTTGTGCAAGGTTATCAGCAATTTGAGTGAGTGAAGTGATTGAGATGAGTATGGAGGAGCGCAGGAACGAAGAGTCGGGGTAAACGGGAGATCCCCGAGAAAACCCGCTGACCAGCGGCATGGTCCGGCAAGAGTCCCACATGAGAAAATCCTGGAGTGACCTGGCCGGGGGTTGAACCCTGTTCGCCTTGGCAGAAGGATAGCAGGTTAACCGCTCAGCCACCTCTCATATTTAATTTTAAAAATCTTTTTTGGGTGCAATTTTTACAAAGTTAACATTGATATATCTCTAAACCATAAAATATTATCGAGATAGAGAAAAAAAACTGAACAAGTTACTAAAATTCCATGAACAATGTTTATTGGAATATTGATTTGCAGTTCAACTGTGTTTCAATTTTTTCTTTCGATAAAAAATTTAGAGAAAAAAATATCTGCTTTATCGCAGGCGCTCAAAGTGTCAGATCATAAATGCCACTTGAGTGATTTTATATAAACGCTTTATTTTTGTGTTTAATTAACAACATAAATTTGTACGAATAAAAATTTAAGAAAAACTCTCATATTTAATTTTAAAAAACTTTTTGGGTGCAATTTTTACGAAGTTAACATTGATATCATATCTCTAAACCATAAAATATTATCGAAATAGAGGAAAAAAAATTTTGAAGATCCTTAAGGGCTCCGTGTAAATAGAGTACAGAAGTTCAGTGGCATAATCGACATTAAAATTATTTCAGTATATTAGAGCGGTGTGTCCTTACAAATAGGAACTAAGCCATTTTTCACCAGCCGAATAGTAGTTCCCGTTTTCTAGTTTCGTCCGTTGTGCGTAGTTTTCTAAGTAAATAAAAGACTAATAATCTATTTTCTGCTCTATAAAAGCTAAAAAAAAGTAACTAGCTAGAATTTCATATCTTTACTTTCGTAAATATTTCAGAACGTCGCATGGTCGACGTTTAAAAGAGTCATGTTTTTAAAGTGCCCAATAAACCTTTACACGTCTATGACGACGTTATCTGAAAAAAAAAATCGACAAGCTATCGTGCATATTTCGTTTTGACGGATGTGCAATAACTGATTTCTTTCTGAGAAACCTGGTTCATAAGATGGAATCTCACGTATCTGGTTACGGCTCCAGAAAATTTAAATTAAGAAGGAAATAGTTTTTCTCTACACGCTTCCACTACACGACATATTTGGTTATGTCCACTGTAATGAAATAAATATAAACTATATCTATGAAACATATGAAAAAAAAATTAAACTGCATTAGGTTGTATATTTGTTTTTGCTGTAACTGTGATAAGCTGTTGAGCACTAAATTTCTCTTCATTTGGAAATAAATAAAAGAAGAAGCTTTAAACATCTATTGTTACAACGATAATGCCCTGTTTAGAATTATAGTTGTTGTAGGTCACATTTCGGAAACTTTGAATTTTAACAACAAAAAATCTCGTAGAGTATGAATACATATATTTTAACAGACATTGCTAATTTTTTATAGTCTGCATCATAAAGTAAATTAATACATTACCTAGTTTGGTAGGATTTAATTTCGTGAAAATGTACATCTCCAGAAGATCTCGTGTGGTCTTTGCCTAAGCTTTCAGGAATATATCTAGCACAGAATGTATAAATTAAAATTCCAGTTAAAATTATCGCTTTTTATTTCTCCTGAGTGCTTTCGTACTTTAATGTATTATCCATGTACCCATTTAGTTCCCCCCATCCTTTTACCTCCTAACCCTGTATTATTGTCTGCGACATTTCAATTTGGTTTGAATGAATGAGGCCATCGCAAAAAAAAAAAATTTAGCTTTCACGTAAGTTAAAATTATGATCTAGATCAACATTATTTGTACCTTAAGCAAGCCATCACTTGCTTTCCAAGTTCTGATTGTTTCCCCTTTTTATTTCCATTATAATTCTATTTTAGACAAATATAAAACACATTCCGCTGAGCGATTTACATTCCCGAGTACATATTTACATGTGTCATTTTACGATGTTTACTTTATAATCAAATTACGTGTGTTAAAAAACAGTATTGAAGTATACAATAATTTTTTTGCCTGGGAACGATTTGGTTTTGGGGAAATAAAATAATTGTTAACTTGTCGTTTTTGTAATTACTCGACGTCATTAATTATTGTACAAAAACAAAAGTAAAATTAAGGCGGTGTTAGTATACAAATTCAACTTCAATAAATTTTTTAATGTATCACTATAAAGGGTCCAAAATAAAATGGCATCACGTTCGTGTAAAATATCCTTGCCTATACTGTACATTTTATTGTTAAATTTTGCTCAGAAATTTTTGTACTTATACAAAACTAACTTATAATCTAACTTAAATTAAGACCAATTCATTACCTGGGATTCAAACCCAGACCCCCCCCCCCCCGGCAGCCCAGACTGGCAGCGCATCAACCGAGTGCGCCACGGGAGGTCTGTTGTTATGATAAAAATATATTAAATTTGGCAAGGGAATTTTTTTTTTTAAGGTTTAGTTTGGGTGAATGAAGAGGTTTAGGTCAGCTCTTCTTTGGGCACTGGTGAAGATGAAATGAAGTGAGGACGGAGCGGTGATGGAATGTAGCAGCTGAAGGAAACGAGAATACCACGAGAAAGCGCGCTGTCCAACGGTAACGTCCGCTTTGTTTCTCCGGTATGTTGACACCTCCGGGAATCGGGCGTGATTCACAGATAGCACGGCGGAACAGTTATTTCGGATTTATGAGTCTTTTAACGATCTGTACACTTAACAGGCGGTTCACTTACGAAACTTCAAGTATGAGCTGTCCACGTAACATTTCAGAACACCAGCCAGTGGCGTTCGTAATTGTAGCTTAACGGCGGGTGAAAGTCTGACTTATCCCAAAAATCATTTATGACCTAGGAATTACTTGTTTCGCCATGTCCGTGTACATGTAGCCTTTTGCAATTGCACATATACTGCAGTAAAATGAAATAATTTATCGTAATCTAATAACGGTTAAGGATTTCGACTCAATGTGCTGACAGACTCACCAGCTTACCTCAGAATCAGATTTTTTTACAAAGAACATGGCAAACTCAAATTATTGTGTCTTTGTTTAGTTTCTTTCAGTAGTGGTGTAGCGAAATTATCTGAAATGAGAACGGCCAATGAAACAGATACTTTTCCTAATATGTCAAACGTGGATCCAAGGGCTTCTACCCTGAGAAATACTAAAAACTTCGTTGAAATAACTAATTTTTTAAAGGATATTATAATGTTATATCGAGGTTTGCTCCTATTCTGATTTTCACTGTCAAGGGTGCCACGAACTAGGAAATGATCGATAAACGTATTGTGTACTCAGTGCTACAGTCTGAGTAAGAGACGTGGACCATAATAAATAATTTACATGTATCGGACTGTATAGACCCCTACCTATTCAAAATTTAACGTACTCAGATTTAACATCACGGTCACATGATATGTAAAATTAATAACCGCTTCCCTGGTTATCGGTAAAAAAAAAAAAAAAAAAAAAAACCGGGTTTGAGTTCTCCAGCAATTATCCAACAGCCTCAAATGAGCCTGTCTCCTCGTTAATTCGGCGTACGAGGGCAGTGGCGAAAAAATTATTAAACACGTCCATATGTTTAGAATGTTTTGATGTGTGAGCAGTTGTTTGAAATCCCCTTCTCTTATTAACCTTAATGAGTGTTACTTTGAGCACTACCCGTAAACAAAATTGACACTTACGTGTTAATATCTTTGTCTAGCATGGTTTTTAACATCTCGTCGCCAGCATGGTCAGAAACGTAATCAGCGGATATGGCTAACGGGAGATAGATAGTAATGGGCCATTTCCTGTTTTCAACCCTTGAATTTCCCATTAATTTTTCCCACCAACTGTTGCGAAAGATGGGATTTATTTTGTTTAAACGATCACTTACTATAATCCATGCACGGTTACTCCACACTTTTCTGAAGACCTGGTAAAGTTCTACTTCCAGATTATCTGCCTTCCCCCCCTCCCACCCATAATAAGCCTATAAGATTTCATCAAAGGACAGCGCACCGAATTCGTGCGCACTCAGTTGTAATATTGTTTTGCATGAGAATCATTTCTTGCTAGGCGTTACAACACACATTTTCTCACTGTTTTATACGTATTTATTAAAAATTAAGCATTATAATTTACAAATGAAATATTGGTCAAACTTCAATTCAACGAAAAATAGTACAATTTTGTGTTAACAAAGATATAATACGCTTCTGACACATGGTATATTTAGAAAGTAACTGACCACGACAACATAGGGTGATTTTTCGAAGGTTTGATTAAAAAATGTGAAGAAACAGCGAGTAGACTGTACCACCTAATAATTATCTACAAAGTGAAGAATATGAAGAGAGTTACTGTAGTTCTATTGCACAAATAGCAGCCAGTTAATAAGTTTCGACGTGCCAGCAGCGGCTGGTAGTGTTGTTACATGTAGAAACTCCACGTTCTTCCCCTTGACTTCCCTACCCCCTCCCCCCACGGCCACGCGAAGCACAGTGATTGAAGGGCGC
Organism: Dryococelus australis; assembly: GCA_029891345.1. Taxonomy (NCBI): domain Eukaryota; kingdom Metazoa; phylum Arthropoda; class Insecta; order Phasmatodea; family Phasmatidae; genus Dryococelus; species Dryococelus australis. The sequence goes on from CM056993.1 coordinate 41,602,140, forward strand.
GCGGTGACGTCACCGGTAATGAGCGCGTGGTCACAAAGGGCCCGTCGCATCGCAAAACAGGGTGCCACGATTAGCCTGTCGGGACTCGTGACGCCTCCTGATCTCGGAGGATTGAATGGTACGGGTTATCGTTTCAAGAATGTTCTGAGCATCGCCCTCACCTCCATCAGCGTGGACTCGGGTTGCGGGGGAACCTCCTGTATCGGGCCAGTGATATTATTTAAGCCGCGTCGGGCCCCTAGCTGACAGTATGGAGTTCGGAGGATTGCACGGCCTTACGAGTGGAATGGCCCCTGGCATTTTTTGTGAAATAATTATTTACGCGAATGTGCGTATCTCGGTAAATAAATGTTTGGCTAATACGACTTTTTGTCAGAACCATATTACCTATGCCCTTTTTTTTTACTTTTGTCATATTAAGTGTATTCTTACAGAAAAAAATTCGTGAAAATGGTCATATATCGCATTTTGAAAGCTTGCCTATGCAATTCTCTTAAGCGGCAAGAGAAAAGTACAGATATACGGACCTAGTTTAATCTGTGGTCTTTTATCGCGTCTAATAGAACCCCACTGTTTCAGATCTAATTTCCACAGTACAGCGTTACGACGGAAGCATTGCACGCCTTGCGCGTAGGAGCGATGAGGCAATAGGCCTGAGTGTTAGTGTTTCCCGTGTCGCTCCCTAGCTTCTTGACCCGGGACGCGGGGTTCCCTTGGCTGTCCATCCCACTCTTAAAAAATACAGCGAAGCGACGAGCCAGCGGAGAGACGAGTGGCGGCGAGAGTGACCAGCTGGAGTGGAGTCTGCGACTGCGAGCATCGATACAGTGAAGAGAGAGACTGACGGGCGGGGCTACTAAACTGGATGCGTGAGTGACAGCCTTTTGGAATGTGGCAATAGATGGATTGAACACTTTTAATTACAAGTGTTAATTAAGTGACTGTAACTAGTATAGAAAGCGATAAAGACTTTAATTAAATTTTAAATAGACATTAAAAATTCGCTCACTGAGTAAAACTAAAGTAATAATGGAGTTAGGATGTTTAATGATGTAAATAATAACAGTGTGAATTTGTATTTCTTTATAGATTAATTTAAAATGGAATTAAGTTTTGTTGTGTTAATAGGACCACCATCCGTGCCAACCTTGGATACCCCTGGGGCGGCCACAGTAAAACATGCAAGGATGCTACGGCTGTATATATGGCGCTAGTTTGCAAATCGCACATCACCAGTCATGGTTTCACCTTTGCTACAATAAGCCGAAAATAAACGAGTATACTTAGAATACTGTGTCAAGGGGTTTAGGAACCATCCAGGCATTCGCCTAAGTTGAATTTTGGAAAACACGGGAAACCGATATAAAGATGGCCGGACCGGGAATCGAACCCGACTCCTCTCGAGTGCAGGTCCATCGTGTTGGTCCCCAGTTATTGGAATTATTATGTTGAAAATGTATATCTTGGAGACTACATTTTCTCATTTCCACAGGCCCCCTGTGCACGCACGACCACCTAGTTGGTCTCTGGGCAGCGAGAACCGTTGTGTCTCCCATTTCACTACGAGTCAGTATTTTTTTGCGTGCGGTAAACATGGCGGACTTTGAAAAAGGACAAGTGGATTTCTTGGGGAGGTCCACTGTCCCGTACCACTGCTGGGCGTCTGTTCTCTATTCCGGACGTTGCCTGTGTTAATCTTATTAAATTTTCTCTTATTCGAAGGAACAGCCACGATACTTTACAGAGATACATTCACGTGTTTTTTCAAGAAATTCTTACAAAAATGTTATATATGTTTCTAATATTTTTAGCGAACAAAATTATTAAGATACAGTTTTTAGTAGAGGATTCCAAATATTGTTATGTTCAAAGGATCTTGACCATATGTATGGAATTAAGTGGATAAATGTTACTCTTGCATACAAGACTTAAGAATCAGTGGCGTATTCAGTAACCAATTAAAAGCAGGGGAATGTTACTATGAGGGTATTTATTACTTTAGCAAATTGTTTCCAATGGTGAGTAGGATAATTATTATTTTCATAACAAAGTGTTGTTTCAAAATGTTATTAGAAACAGGCGCAATAGATCATTAATAACAACTAATTTTTATAAATGCAATTTAAATTTTTAATTGAATATTTTACAGCTCTTCAAATGGATAAAATGTTTTAATTGTCCAAATCTATGAACCAGGAACGTACAACTTTAAAGATACAAGATTTCGAACTTGATATTATGTTATATTTTTGCCTGAAGAAGATACACACTTAGGTACAAATTAAATATACAAACTAACATGATCCTTCTATTATGATGGGATGGGGTGCAGATAATCTTCTGACATTAAGCGGTGCATTCAAATCATATGTCTAGAAGAACACACGCAGTTTTGTAGTTTTAATGCAGCATATAAATATCTCACTATGAAACTGTCACATTTCCTCTTAGTATCCTAAGTGTATAAAATGATATTACAATCTTAACAATGTTCTAAGTTTGAAGAGTAATATAATTATATCCAGAGTACGTACCAATCGTAATGAGGGGTCTAAAGCCCCTTAAATCCTCTCCCTCAGATCTGCCTGTGATAAAATCTGAACTCACTATGTCCAAGTGGCGGTGTCCGTGACAAAGTTGCTCACTCGAGTAAGCCGTAGGTGTGGGTTCAAAAATAGCAATTAATATTGGTTTAAAATTTGCATACTGATTAGCCTACCGGTATACAAGTGGTGATATATGTACTGATGACGAATGCTCCTCGCTATAGGCGTTAGTGTGATCGCTTTGTATTTTCAGCTTCTACTGTGAAGTGCTTCAGGGCTCTCCGAAAAAATCGGAAACCAAAAGGCATTGATGAGCTACAGACTATGTCGAGATGGTGGTCTCCAGAAGTTTATATGGTAATATGTCTAGATATACCCTCATGTGCCGCATTTTAGAATGCGTGTAATATCAGTAGCACTTGGTCATCTCTAGAAACTAGTAATTAACAATATAAAGTATGGGGTTAAATTCGATCCACAAACATCGTATGGTGATTATTTTGAATAATTATTTAGGCAGATATGAGCCCTTGAAAATCGATATATTTTACTGTATTTTTTACAAAATATTGTAAACGAAGATAAATTTTAAATAAAATATTCAAACATTGTTTTATGCTACCAGGATCTTCAACCAAGACGCGAAACATTGCTAATACATCCAGCCGGGGTGGCCTCTGTCTTAATGCCACCATTATTTTTGTCATTAGGTTTTATGATCGTTTGGTGCTGGTTAATTAAGGAGTAAACCATAAGTGACCAAAAATTTATCTCTTGTTGCAGCTGCCAAATACCACCGTTTTCATGTAAAATGCACATAAAACTTTTGACTGCTGTGATACCGTGCCTAGCGCACAGGGAATACTATAGGCTTTTCACGGTAAAGTGAGCAGTTTTGAGTCCATAGTTACTTTTTCTTTTCAGGCATTTATTATCATTTAACCACACTTTAAAATAAATATTGCCATGTTAGTAATAAATACAGTGAGCATATTCCACTGCACTCGAAAGTTAACGTCTACGGCTGCAATAAAACATATTTATTGACTATTACTGTTATTAAGAGAATTTTCAAAAGTACTACTTTTTACTCTGAATAGCCTATATATGTATTCGTTTATGGTATACTGCTCTACACACTGCTGTACATACGATGTACCGAGTCTGGAATTGGCGGCTGTCGAAAGTGATGTATGGGAGTGCAGAGATCCATCACAGTTGGTGTTAACGAAGTGGTGGATATGGTCTACTTGCATCTAGCGATCACTTTTTAAACCAAGCGTTGAAAAATTTCACTGTCCCTACCTGCGTACATTTCAACGGGCTCACTGACTGCAACGCCCCCAGTTAAGTTGGCAAAAAAGGAGGGAAAATAGTTCCATATTTTAACTACAAATTAAAAGAGTTAATTAAACAGTTGTGAGTGCTGCAATTATATTTTACCATCTGTTTTTAATGCATGTATAGGAATTAGAAAAACTTTAAAATATTTAATTTTATAACAATTTTACAAATTCCCTTGACGCAAGCAGAAATAAAGCGATAAGGCTGAAGGTAATGTAAATTTTACATGTGTCGAATGTATACAAATAGATCTTTCAATAGTGCTCAGTTTACCGTGAACAGCCTGTAATCGCTGTCGACAATCCCAGTTGCATGTGGTAGCATGTGGTAGCCCAGTCCATTCACTGGACCGAGGTTGCTGGTGGAGGATGGAGTGAGTAATTGCGTGCGTTTGTGTGTAAACTGAGGGCCTTGCCCCCCCCTTACTCCATCATCAGATGGCTATGACACCTTTCACTAGGGACCCCCTCGTGGGTCTGTTAAAGCGAACCACTATTCATCCCCTGGGGCTGCTCGGCGCGTTGCGCAACCGCGGGGAGCGCGTGTGATCGCGCTCTCTAAACCGGATCGGCCACAACTTCCTGCGTGAGCGGGCAGCTTCCGGCCGGCTACGCCCCCTCTCCAGGGAGACAAACACACACGCGCGGTTCTAGTTTGCCGAGGTCGCTGCTTTCCCTTCCTCCGCGGGCTGCGGTCGTCATCGGCGAAGCGTGGCGCTCGCGTGGCCGAGGTGGTCTGGCGGGAGACTTTAACGAGCGCACGAGACAGAAGCCACATGTCTGCATGTCCACTTAAAGTGTGGTATAGACCACCCGCGTTTTTTTGTCAAATAGTTGTTTGCGCGAATACGCTTATCTCGGTAAATAAATGTTCTGCAAATACGACTTTTTATCAGGAAAGATAAAAATCAATTATCTAGGCCCCTATTTTTTGAACTTTGTCATATTAAGTGTTTTCTTGGGGGGGGGGGGGGAAGCATTTTAAAAGCTTACCTACGCAGTTTTCTTAAGTGGCAAAAGAGAAGCACAAAGATACGAGCGTAGATTAATACGTGGTATTTCATAGCGTGTAATAAAACCCCAATGTAACATATCTAATCTACACAGTACAGCGTTACGACGGAAACACTGCACGCCTTGAGCGTATGAGCGATGAGGCACCAGGCGTTCGTGTTAGTGTCGCCTGTATTGCTCCCTCGCTTTTTGACCTTGAACTCGGGTGTCCATCCCACTCTTAATCAAGTGGGGGATCAATGGTAAAAAAATATTAAACACCTCAAGATCTCATCAGGCCTTAACGGAGTATTGCGACAGCGATGGGAAACAGCGTAAACTATCTTCGCGTGGGTTCTGTTTCCACATATTCCTAAGCGGTGACTATAATATTTAACATAGCGAACTGCTCAGAAAATGGTATGCCATTGTCACTATAGTATGGACCCTGCTTTACAAAAGAGTTAATATCGTGAATTGAGGGTTACTTAATGCGATGATTATGCAATTTGACACTATTCAAAGACTACATTTATGTTACAATAACAAAATTTCTGAATGGACAACATAACATCCACTTTTCATTCGCCATAATCTGCATCACAGAAACCATAAAGCCTTGTTTTGCACAATGCCCAAAAACATTTAGGCCCCTATTACTTCACTAATGTTACCAGTATAATTTATGTGAACGCTGGCAAGGCAAGTGTACTGATTTCTTGCGACGTAGCAGGTGGATTTTACTCAGGCGATTATTGCCCCCTGAATGCCTGAGTGGTGACACGTGTCAAAGCAGCTTGGCGGTCCGCTGACAACAGCGACAACAGTATAACACTGTTTACAACCCTCGATCGACCACAATACATTAGGTTGATACTAATCTCCGAGAGTATTACCCTCGTCCCTTTCTCGCCAGACAATATCCCTTGGTAGAATAACACTGTTTACAACCCTCGATCGACCACAATACATTAGGTTGATACTAATCTCCGAGAGTATTACCCTCGTCCCTTTCACGCCAGACAATATCCCTTGGTAGAATAACACTGTTTACAACCCTCGATCGACCACAATACATTAGGTTGATACTAATCTCCGAGAGTATTACCCTCGTCCCTTTCTCGCCAGACAATATCCCTTGGTAGAATAACACTGTTTACAACCCTCGATCGACCACAATACATTAGGTTGATACTAATCTCCGAGAGTATTACCCTCGTCCCTTTCTCGCCAGACAATATCCCTTGGTAGAATAACACTGTTTACAACCCTCGATCGACCACAATACATTAGGTTGATACTAATCTCCGAGAGTATTACCCTCGTCCCTTTCTCGCCATACAATATCCCTTGGTAGAATAACAATTTAGGGAACAAAAGTAGCCCCCTCGCAAATAAAATTACTGTTCAAGCGTAGCCAAAGATTACGCTCCGAGCAGAGACACCTAAGCGCCAGCAGGGGTGTCAATTCCCTACACAGTGATTCAAGGCACGCCGGTTGTTTTTTTGTACGTGGCGATCGTGAAGCGGTTACGCATCAGCGAAGCTTCGAGTTCCGCAGAAATGATTTTCCAGCGTAGTAACTTCGTGTTCACTATAATTAGTAGAGTGGAATTGTGCCGCTTTCCTGAAAGAATTCTATTTTTCCGAAAAGCCCCTATTCCGAACACCCCTTTTCTCTCCGTACGGCACCCCACTGTGCCGATATCTCACTAACGGTATAATTATGTACTTAGTACGACATTTTCCTGTCTTGATCACGAGGATGTCCACCCTTTCCTACCTGGGGGTAAAATCTGCCCGGGAGTAAAATTCGCCGGACACACAGTGAATTTGTGATAAGCTAACAAATCTTGGGAAGTTATTATTTATACTGTGACATGTATATAATTTTCTAAACACTTTACAAGTACTTACGGAACAAAATTTACAAGAAGTGCGGGGGCCCTAAGAGAAACCTAGATAACCACATTGGATGTGTGGTGACCTTTATCTGCGAAAGACTGATACGGTGTGCTGTGTCTATATCGCCTCAGTGGATTTCATTGGTAACCCTCACATTTTATGGTATAGTAAAACAAATTAAGTTGTACTAAATGTCCCTATGATATGTTAAGTAGTCTCTATTATACCCAAAAATTACTTTGAAACAGTCATCTTAGCCCTTTTCCCCCTCTTAAGGCAAGCATGAGAAAGGGAAAAAGAAAATCGTAAGTAGTGTTCGGACATGGAATATCCCTTAAATGGTATTGGGCCCGCTGCGATGTAATGGCCAAGCCACTCGCCTTCCACCTAGGCGAACCGGGTTCGATTCCCAGTGGAGTTGCTCCCGGATTTTCGCACGTGGGAATCGTGTAGGACGATGCTACTCGTCGGTTCTAAAGGACTCAATGTTAAGAGCTGCCCAGATCTCTCGACTACGCTTAAATGCTAATCGCAAGCAGACATCGCCCAAAATAATTGGTCATTTAAAAAATAAGAACTGTATGATTGGATCTCCGCGTTGTGCTTGGCTGTCTGGCATACGGCGCCCTTCTTAAATCGTTTTGGTGTAATGCCGGACGAGTGTATGGTTTGTACCAATCCTGACTGAGTACTGTGGTCCGATGATGCATCCAGAGCTATCGGGGATAGTCGCTACTGCGGTGATTGTTTTTTTTTTTTTCAACGTGTTCCTCGGTATGCCGGTGAGCCAGATCAACCTCCACATGATAAGTACAGCGGTCAGTGCCACGATCCAAAACATGTTCCTCTGGATGCGAAAACCACACAACTTGCAGCGACTTTCACTGCACAGTTACTAGTCAAGGCGAGCGGGGAGTAACTTCTCGTCCACAGCAAAGTCATCAGAGACGGAGCAAGTTTCTCAGAGAAGAATGAGCTCTGAAGGAGTTGTCGATGGCATGTGGGATGGAACCATTCGTCTCGAATGATTTCGGTAAACCATGGAAAACTGAAATCAATATGGCTAGATCAGAAATCGAATCCTAGTCGTCCCGAATGCGAGTCCAGTGGTTTACCATGGTATCGCCTCTCTTGGTATTGCTTATTCTAAATTTCTGATGATGGCGCCGTGGAATTCGAGCAAGCGTTTGTGTTTTTCGACCACGTAATTCTTTTTCCGACTTTGGGAAACTCAAGACCAGCGTTTAAAATGAGCGAATCGAATACGCTCACCTCCCACGCGGTAAATCGTTATCGATTCCGAGCCAATGAAACACAATGCTGATCAGTCACCTTCTCATTTATCGAGAAAGATTCCTTCTCTTTCTAGTAATTTCATTCCAATTTTAAATGTTTCTTTCAATCTGGGTTTTCGCATTAATCCCGAAATCATATCATGCCATGAAAATGTGCAACATGTATTGTTCACATCACGCCCGTGGCACAAGCCTTGGATCTGTCATGTACTGTGATTATGTTACAGTAAAATGATGTGGTCTAAATAATGAATTATTTTTTATGTAGTGATGTTCGGTTGGGTAGGTGCTGTTTGTTTGATTTATGATGATTCGTGAGCTGTGGTGTCATGCACCCGCACGAACAGCTCAACCCTTGATACAGGTCCAGATCGCAGCAGGAGGGGTGTAGCGTAGACCTCGTCTTCCAGTGGTCGAGGGCGGCTGACATCCGATGCAGTGATAGGAGCACGTGGTTGAGCTGGGCGCCTAGACGGGAAGGTACGTACGTGATGTATGCCCGCTTCACACTAGGCAACACACCGACACACGCATACACACACGCATACACATGCCGGCGAGTTTAACCCAGTGCCCTGAATGCGCCCTCAAAGGAGATTCTCTGTCTCCCCCTCTGCCCCTTGGATTCCGCGTTTGGAAGCTGCCGTAGTTTGGCGCGTGTTGTGAAGAGGAGGGCGGTAGAGAGGGTAGTTTCCACCCGAACGCGGTCCGACCTTTAGGGAATCCGTGCATCACCAACACACCCCTGGGGAGCTCCGCCATTGAAACTCTAACCCGCGGAGACTTTCGTTCAGCTTTCAGATTCATTTCGTTCGTGGTTGCGTCGCGCTCGCGTGGAATTTACTCTTGACCAGTGACATCACCGAAATCCTAGCTGTTTTTTAAGGGCTCCGCATAGCTGAAGGTTTGTTTGTGTTGGATGAGGCACAAAGTCGACGAAATTTTTAAAACGATGACAGTAGGTGAATATAAAGCGGCATCACTTTTAAAGAGCTAGGCCCAGAGGTACCGTGTACAAGTATTATGCGTGGAAACTATGATAAATACGCGATGAAGACATAATTTTATATGTGGGAAGTTAGTGCCAGAGATTTTTTTTTGTTTCGCATGTATGCAATTGTTTACATTCAAACTCAGTCAGCAGCTTAGGTTCGATCTTCTTCTGGAATAGGAGTGAGTGAAGAGATTTGGGCGGTCTTGAGAGCCGATGAGGGTGATTGAAGTGAATATGGAGCAGCGCCGGAATGAGGGGCGGGGGAAATTGAAAAATCCCCGAGAAAGCTCGGCGACCAACGGCATCGTCCGGCACGATTCCCACTAGCGAAAATCCGGTGACACGGCCGGGGATTGAACCCGGTTCACCTTGGTGAGAGGAGAGCGTGCTAATCGCTCAGACACCGTGGCCCCCTTTTGGAATAGGAAAAGTAGACGTAATGTTTTGTCAAAATTATGGGTGAATGTGTACGTTAATAACTTTTCATTTTGATGTAGAATGAAAATAAGGCTTCCATATTTTCTTGCTGGTATATTATTTACGGGTTTTAAGCATATAACGTGAAATATACCTGGAAAAAATCTTCAGCTAAATAAAACAATGAATGCCACTAGAAGTGAATTCATGCACATCCTTACTATATAAGTAGACGATCTCTGTCTGTCTGTCTGTACGTATTTAATACCTCTGAGTCCCTTGAAACTCAACAGAAGTTCTTCAAGTTTTGCAAAGCGAAACGTCAGGGTAAAATACAGGTCAAGTTAAAATTACAGCAAGATCAGATCACGCAATCGTTACATATTTCCCTAAAAACTCATTTTTAAATTACTTTTTTTTTTACGAAAAGTTTTGTATTGATGCATAGAGAATATTGCATAGAGATATGAAGGTAATGGAATATCATTTTTGTTAACTTTAAATGTCTCGCTTCAATGTTGAGCTAAAAGTGGCTCAGTGGATAGAGCGATTCCAAGTGGGGCCTTAGTGGCTCAGTGGATAGAACTATGTTAGTGGGGCCGCAGTGGCCCAGTGGATATATATATATATTAAATGGAGCCTCGGTGGCAAAGTAGCTAGAGCGATTCCAAGTGGGGTCTTAGTGGCTCAGTGGATAGAGCGATTCCAAGTGGGGTCTTAGTGGCTCAGTGGATAGAGCGATTCCAAGTGGGGTCTTAGTGTCTCAGTGGACAGAGCGATTCCAAGTGGTTCCGCAGTGCTGAGTTAATTTCACATCATTTTTTTCAGTCTTCGTATGGCAAGAAAAATTCGTAGCCTCGTAACTATGTTAGGCATGTGACAATACTAAAAACACTGTCGCGGGCTAACCCATAGTTATCAAATAGAGAAGCGTTTCTGAACAGCTCTATGTATGTACAGGTTGTGTCTAAAATCGACCGACAAACTTCGGTTTGGAGGTCAATCAAGAATAAAATTAAAGGTGGAACAAATATACGACATATAGTTTAACATGAATTCTAAGGCATGCAGTTTAGTAATACGTTTTTTAACTCCCCAATATGCTACTGCATCATGCAGATTAACGTAAAATTAAGGGTAGTAAATATAAATTTTTCCATGGAATAATTTATGACAGCGACAGGTTTTGGAGATTTGTTTTGTTACACATTTTTCAGACACTCATTGTTCCATCTTATATATTCTCCAATATTTGTAATAAACTAATGCTTCAGGTATACGTTTTCACTTTGATTTTTCGTGATTAATATGCAGCCGAAGTTTGTCAATCGAATTTAGATACATCCTGTATATATACACATACATATATAGAAAGCAAAAATTAACATCCGAGCTGATGTAAACGCGGAGCTGTATTCTTTATTTTTTCCGAGAATCTGTCCTAACCACGTACCGCAATTCAGATTTGTCACGAATGGCCAATAATGATCCACCCGACCCATCTAACAAATCTAATTATTGAGCAACGAACACAGGGGATTTCGACAGCTGTGCTATTTCCGATAAAGTTTGGCAGTACTGCGGCTCGGCCCTTGTTAGAAAATCTGCTGTGGTAATTCACGTCACTTTCTACGAAATACACGAAACCGCAATGTGGTAACACTTCCATTATGTAGAAACTTATTGCTTTAAGCAAATAAAAAATTATTGCAGTAATGTATTTAAATTTATTGTTTCTACGAGATAACATTGCTTGTTTAAGGCCCGCCAAAAGTTTATAAACGATTAAAAACTATTTGTACGTTATTACAAAATTATTTGACTTTATTTACAAACAAGCGGCTTTCTAGAATAGTAACTAAAATAAATTTACCATTAACATGCACGTTTTTTATTATATATTTAATTGAAACGTTGTGGGTTTTTTTTTCGATTTTTCTGCAGATTTTATAGTTTTAAATCCACGTATAGTGGAAACATAATGTTCAAAATTAAATCAAATTTTACATAGAGGAACAATGAACTGTATTTGACATACATTATCTGCAGGCGGTTTTTTAAACCAAGGAGGTTGTGTATTACTTGAGCCCGATACTTGAACGCTGTGAAGTGATTCCCTATGAAAAATGAAGCAGTGACGATTGTCTTACAGTAATTTGTACGAAAGGAAAGTGCCCTTGGAAATAGAAAACTGTTCGCCAGAGACAGTTACTCCAATAAGATGTTTTTTATGTATACTTATGTACATATGATTATGACGCCATTAAACACTACAAACACCCAAGGATTACACACATTAGTTAGATAATACTATGGCCACACCCACACCCTTTTTATGTATACTTATGTACATATGATTATGACGCCATTAAAAACCACAAACACCCAAGGATTACACACATTAGTTAGATAATACTATGGCCACACCCACACCCTTTTTATGTGTACTTATGTACATATGATTATGACGCCATTAAAAACCACAAACACCCAAGGATTACACACATTAGTTAGATAATACTATGGCCACACCCACACCCTTTTTATGTATACTTATGTACATATGATTATGACGCCATTAAACACCACAAACACCCAAGGATTACACACATTAGTTAGATAATACTATGGCCACACCCACACTCTTTTTATGTATACTTATGTACATATGATTATGACGCCATTAAACACCACAAACACCCAAGGATTACACACATTAGTTAGATAATACTATGGCCACACCCGCACCCTTTTTTTTCAGAATGGAAGGTATAATGTTGCGTCGTAAATTTTCGGTATTTTAAATTTTTTGGTTTTTTGCTATAATCGATGTTTTATCGTGAATTCTTTCTGTTTTCGATTTGTCAATTCAGATGCGTAATTGTTTTATTAGTTTTATTCAGTTTAAAGAATTTTAGTTTGGTTTTGACAGAGTAACATTTGAACTTAGGTAGTGTTATTGGATTACTTCTCTTTTTTTTTTTTGGTTAGTTTTTTCTCAGTTTCATAAAAGAGTCGGTTTTTATAACGAAATGGCTGAAGTGAAGGTTTAATTTGGTTTTTCCCGGGCGGCTAAGTTCTGGCAGACGCGCAGCCCACGTACGGAACTTGCTGATATCTGTACTTGCTTCAGGCCAGCCGAAGCTGCGGCTTCATGTGCACATGTGCTTTGGCTGATATCATGTATAATGTGCGAGCCCGTAATGCATGCCCGATGGCGGATATCCCCACGGCCCCGTTTATTATTATTATTTTTGAAGCTTTTCTTTCTTTCCTCCGTTCCTTTCTTTATTTATTCCCCTGTCCTTCTCCTATCTTCCGTCGGTACTTCCCACGACACCTTTGTTTCGTCATTTCCCAATTCCCGTGGTGACAATATTACCCAACAACAATTTGCTGATGTCATATCTCCACTGGAAAACATTTCTTGGTAAACTTCCTCATCTTCTTGTCGGCTTTTCTTAACCTATACATAGGGACCTGCAAAATTTGCGTTATTTTTTGACATCGAGCTAAAATTCGTAGTACAATATATACTCGAGCCAGCGTCTTTTCTCCATTGGTGGCTGCATAAATGATACGTCACGGCCTTTCTGAGTGAAGTGAAGTGAAGTGTTCATTTATTGGCGCAGAGTTACCTGGGGCGTGTCAAATAATAAATGGCGCAATGAAACGTATTGCAAAGGTAAAGTGTTTTAAGTTTAACATGTCCTCAAATAATAACGCGAATTTTGCAGGTCTCTACCTATACAGAATAGGGAAAAAAACACATTTCAGACTGCAGATGTTGAAAGGTTTAGCGTGGTTACTATACAATATAGGGAACTTCCATACGGATTTGACTGTATGTAGGAATGACACCATGGATCTATTGGAAAGTAGTTTACTATTCGCACTTTCTCAATATTCGTATACATTGGTATGGTAATTTAACGAATAGTTTATTAGTGTCGATTCAAGACAAGAGTATTCAAGGAATTGTTATTTCATCTTAAGTAGGGGTTATTATTTGGAATTAAAACCATTTGAAATATCGATTACGAAAGGGCAACTACTACCTCGCTTATGAATTACCGTAGGAAATAGGTGGCATATTTTTTTTTTTACATTGGGAATCAGCTCGCTGCGTTTGAACCTATAGTTCAGGATCATTCTGTATAGTAAACATCTAGAGAGGCCCTAGACTGAAACCAGTGCGGGGTATAACAATTTTGAAAGCGTAACAGAGGAGAGTGCATTAGCCAATAGGAAGTGAGTTTCCGCAATGTTCTCGGCAAGATTGATGGTTTCGTGCTGCGCGTGTGACTGCAGTAATCGCTGCAATAAAAAAATTATACGTTATAAATTCGATAGGAAAGTAAATTTCTGTTATTAGCTGTGACATTGGTCATAAAACGTTTAAAATTTGTATCGGAAAAGAAGTAAACAGAATGTTTGCAGCGAGGAAAATTCATCGTACTTTATAATTATTAATATGCATAAAGTAACATATCTAAATATAAATGCATCTACATACAACTATAAATATTGAAAAACCTTGTTTTATAATTAAGGCTATATAATATTCAAACATAATATTGCTAATAATTTATAACACTGTCATTTAGAGTATGTATAATTATTTTGAACTCATTTGTTTTACAAACTTCTAGTGTGTGTGTGTGTGTGTGTGTGTGTGTGTGTGTGTGTGTGTGTGTATATATATATATATATATATATATATATATATATATATATATATATATATATATATATATATATATATATATTCTGTAATATTTTTCTTTCATCAAATTAATTTTCATTGCATTATTTATTAAAAGTGTTGCAGAAACAAATTATTTTGTGAAAATAATTTAAACGGTTATAAATTAAAAAGTGAACTTTTCGGTTTAGCTATACAGTTATATTAAAATAAAATTTCTGTAAAACGCATTTTTTTAAATGCTAGAATGAGTTGTAACTTCATATTATTCAGTTATGAATTATTTAATCATTTAATTAAATTCTTCTCTGTAGAAGTCAACATATACGGTATATTATGTGTTTATGCCCGTATATATATATATATATATATATATATATATATATATATATATATATATATATATATATATATAGACTTTACATTATAATTTTTAATGCACATTTCGTTCCAGTTATTTGTTAACAATAAGTCGACAGGAAAATTAACATAGGCATCATATTGTAATTAACCACTCAAAACATACGCTTGCAAATTAATTCACATTTAGACTACTGAAAGATTCAGTCCAGTCAGTCGTTAAGCCGTTTTTAAAATCCATGTCCCACCAAAGAACCAAATCCATGCCAACTGAATACGATAGTGTATTGTATTGATAGGCTGGTAATTTAGGAACAGAATGTGGTTAGAGTCATTATTTTCTTTCGTATTGGCCTAGTGTGGGAAATACGTACTAAGTTAAACATACTGCTTAAACTCGATGCCTGATAATTCAGGCATCGAGTTTAAGGTATCAGCCCATTACGTAAGGTATCAGGTAAAGGTATCAGCCCATTACGTAAAAATCAGGCCGCTCACAAAAATGTTGCACCCTGAACTTAAATCCCCCTCCCCCCCCCCAACCAATTCTCTATATTCCATACACTTTTATCCCACATCTGTCTCTTCATGCAAACAAACTTGTAAGCCTCTCACTCTTTTAAGCTAAACTTTTTCAAAATTTGCGCAAACGTTTAGAAATTTATTTTTTTAATTGTCTTGTGTTATTAAAAAAAAAAACGTTATTTATGGCAAGAATGTAACTGTGCGTCAATCCTCAAAATATGAAAATGTTTGAATAAGTGGTTTCCGAAAGACCGCCTTTTACGTTTACGGGTCATTCGCGTACTATCGAGTATTACTTTCCCTCTGCCAGCTCTTCCTCCAGTAAGCCTACTAGACCAGTGGAAAAGTTTCGCCACCTGGCTTCAGCTGGTAGTATATGCAGCCAAGAATCAGAGCATCTTCAACTATATGCTTTATAAACCTCCTTATTCTTAACTGTCTGTGTTTTATATGTGGCCACCAAGCGTAATTTTAATTCTGAATATCTGGTCTAAGCAACACTTTTAGTCTGATAACTTGCTAAGAAGGGAGAGGATGTAATTTTTATATTCTTAACTTCACTATTTTCTGCCTAATATCTTCTAAATACATGTGTGTCAGAAATTGTTATCACTTGGAATATTAAAATATTATGGTTCTTGAAATTATTTTAATACCTCTAAATTAGTGTCAATAAACAACTTAAAATTACAGTAAAAATTAATATCGACTCACGTTGAAAATGTAGTTACCCGAAATCTCTTGCAAAGAGTTACTTAAAATCAGCTTAACGTTATGTCTTGATAGTATAATATGTAGAAATGGGGGAATAAATGAACTGAAAAAAAAAAAAAAAATTACAAAGAAATACTCTTATTTTCGTTTCATTGACAATAGCGAGTGAGTAGATTTGGGTGGCTCTTACCATCTAAGTCTTGAGAGCCTATGAGGGCGAAGCGAGGTGAGTATGGAGCAGTGCCGTAATGAAAGGTGGGGGAGGGGGAAACGGGAGATCCCCGAGAAAACCCGCCGACGAGAGGCGCCGTAAACTCGGGTTACTTTGCATCTGCGGTTTAGTCATACCAACAAACAAAAAATATATTAAATTTTTGTTAACTTGTCTGGCTATAAAATCTCTCTACTATGAACGCATATGACAAGTGAGTTTTCTAACAGTTTTATATCGTATACTAATAACGTAAATTTTTGATTAAGTGAAGTCGTTCTGAAATGGCAAATAACAGATTTATTTATAAACACGAGCGGAGACTATAGTTATTTAAGTTGCTGTTTTTTTTTTCAAAGGTTTTATTTCAGAGGAGTTAATATTCACAAAAGAAGGATTAATTTCGCTTTTAAAATAAACTGATTGTAAACGTAATTTAGATAATCCAGACGTGAGAAATGCAGTCCCACGTAAAATACCTTATTTCCTATTCGCTTTCTTGGTACCGGAGAATAAATACTGCTGGGTGTAAAGAGGAACTAAATATCGCGGTATCAGATTCTAGTTTACCGGCT
This sequence comes from Dryococelus australis, assembly GCA_029891345.1. Lineage (NCBI taxonomy): Eukaryota > Metazoa > Arthropoda > Insecta > Phasmatodea > Phasmatidae > Dryococelus > Dryococelus australis. The sequence goes on from CM056993.1 coordinate 41,618,723, forward strand.
TAAACCGAAAATAAGCATAACGAACAAATTTGGTAATGTCCGAGTTTATGGTGTTTATTACACCGTCGTAGGCATTCCGCATGCCAAATCTGTTGATTTATCTTGCCTAAAGTTTATGTCAAAACAGTAGTCGTGGTGTTGACAACGTGATGATTTCATCTTTCCACTTCGGTATTTTTCTTTTCATTACTGCACTAACCTTTCAAAATGCATATTTACATTTTTCGAATTAAGACCACATGTAGATGCTGCAGATCTCCTGAGTTTCCAATATTAAATTTTGCTCATCAGTCACTCACGTATCCAACTACGCAGTTTCGTATGGTTATGTTCCCTATTCATTCCATAAATATTTCTGTCTATTCCAGTATTTAGATGAGCAACTTGGTAGTCGACACGTACCGAATTCAGTTATACAGCCGTATATGTGGTAGAGTTGAATCAAACTTTTACTTCTTATTATGTGGTAAAAATAAATACAACGCAAAACTATAAAGAAACGTATTTTTCATTCAACTACCCAGTAACCATCTCCAAAAAAAAATAGCTTTATACAAATATTGAAGAGCACTATAATTATGTACCTTATACGACATAATATTGAAAGAAAATAAGGATAATATAAAATTAACACAAAAATAGTTGTCTTAAAAAACCTGTCCGAATTTTGATTAATATTTTTATGAAACGAGAAATGTTAAAAATTGTAACAAATCATAAGGCAGTGCAATAATTTCTGCTGTATCACTTAAATTGTTTTAATTCGTGAAATTTTTTTTTAGTTATTTAATTTACATATTACGTAGCTACTCGTGAAAATCTACTCATAATAAATTTCTTCCAAATGTTTTGTCAATAACTAGAAAAACTGACGAAAATTTTGCATTTGGATTATAATATAAAGTTAAATGTAATTAAAGTACATTTTTAAAATGTTAGCATCTGATTGGCCTATCAACAAGAAAATTGCCGGTGAATTTAGAAGTACCTACAATTCAACGTATTAAAGAAAATGTATAATTCTAAGTAATTTGGAAATGTGGGACAGCTTAAAATTAATTAATTTTCTCGTAAAAAAATATTTTATATACTATTTTCCACCAGCACCCTAGACAGAGAGTATAAACGGTAGTGAATATATGACAATGTATCAAGATGTATTATTACTAAGCTCTTAACGTGCTAAAAAATTTAATACCTCTCTGAAAACCAAGCTGTAAACAAGTTGATTAATATGTGCTTTTAAACGGATATTCAGACAAGCCAATTTGCAGTTATTTTAATAGATAAGGTGACGTATATATAAATAGGTTGCATTCACTCACAAAACTCTAGGAAAGTAGCTAGGAAACACGTGGGAGTTTCATATAAGCAAATACTTCCTCAGAAGGGAAATTTTCTAGCATTAAAAATGCCTGGCCTTGTTTTCCGCCACAGGTGTATTTCTTCCGCCCGTACTTTGTTTCCAGGGCAATTATGCCGCTCCCAGCCCTTCCTGCTGGCGGGTAATTTATCCCGGCAGAAGAGGAAACTTCTGCCGAGAGAAGGCGAGAAAAGCGGGCAAGTTTCCACATGAATATTTCCCGGCCTTGCTGAAGCAGTGGTAGGAAAATGATTGTCGAAGTTACAGGCCGATAACAGCTGTTTCACCTACTGTCCTTTTCCAAGTGAAACATGAGCCCAGCCTTGCGGAGATCTAAAGCTGTGCGGTTTGGAGGAAGGGGAAGGGTGAGGTTTTGTCCCGATACACTTAATAATTCCCGCGTTTTTTTTAAAACCAATAATGTTAAAAAAAAAAAACTTATTTTTTAAATTACACTTTGTTTTAATTAAGAAACAAAGTTATCGCTTTGAACGTACTTCGGTAACTAGAAAGTACGTAACAGTTACGTTAATTGTTTGAAATGTATGTTGTCACGCAATGTTCTGCAGTACTTTTAAGATCTCAGATCAGTGAGTCAGTAAGGTGGTATCGTTCATATAAAATAAAACTCTTTTCATGTGTGTGCGTGAATATATATACATAAGGGAATAGAAAGTGTGTGTGTGTGTGTGTGTGTGTGTGTGTGTATATATATATATATATATATATATATATATATATATATATATATACATATTTGAAACTCAATGCCCTATCTCAGGACACAAATTCTTTGGACCAATAGTAACACAAAAGCTGTATGTACTTATATCCGGAAACGTGTTGTATTATTTCATTGTGTTCAAAGTTGGTGCGTACAACGCCTGGAGCGCAAGGCGCTGCGATCATGCGTGTAGAACAAGTTGCATAATAAGCAGGAAGTTGCATAGTAAGCAGGCGCATGACATTACGTATGTAATAACTACAACACCATGTTTCATAAACAGATAATTGCGCTTACCATAATTTTTTCTCCGTAGAATTAGCTTGAATATGTGAAGTCAGTATTATTGAAATAGTAATAAAGAAATATATTTTGCCAGCAAATTAATGAGGTTTATTAATAAAGTTAGTGAGTACGTTACTGCAATGTTGGTGAACACACAAACGTTAATGCGAAATAAGATCTCTGGAGGTCTTACCTAGTGTCACTCACCTGCATCGGACACACATTGGGACGTACAGGCTGTTCACGGTAAAATGAACACTTTTGAAAGCCCTGCTTAAGATCAATTTGCGTGCACATTGTGTATTCTTCCACCTTATGTAAAATTAACATTGCCATGGGCCTCGTCACTTTATTCGCGTGTCGGTCAAGTGAAACTGCGAAATTATTAGGAAAGCAAACATTTTATAAATCTCCTGGTTTTTACACACTGAGGCCTTTAAAGAACAGAAAACGAAAAAAATAATTGAAATTACCACAAATGGTTACCTAACATTTATTTTATTCGACGTTAAGATATGGAACTACTTTTCATCCATCGTTACCAACTTTACTGAGCGCACGTCACTCAGTGCGCCCATTGAAATATATGCACTCAGGGGCAGTGACGTTATTCTGAGGTTGATTTCAAAAGTGCCCGCTTTATCGTGTGCAGCGTTTAGTAGCGTAGATCGACGTGGCGCAGGCTAGTGCAGGAAAATGCAAAAAGTCGGCCCAGGCTGCGAGACGCAGGCGCTTACCCACGCGCCGTAGGCCCTGTGCGCAGTTTACTGCATTCGGCCTTGTGTTCGAAGCCTGTGCATTTGATTCGCGTGCGTTCACAGTAGTCAGTATTACATTAGCGTCAGAAATACGATGCAGTTCATCGAATTGACACGTAGGAAGACGACAGCGGTGTTAAAATATCGCCCCCGATTTTAGGACAAACCCTAGGTTTATTCACCGCGTGGAAATGCCTTTTCTGGTACGGATATCGTAAGGTAGCCTTTTCTGGTACGGATATCGTAAGGTAGCCTTAAATTTTCCATTCCTGTATCAGAATACTATTCATAAGGAGCGTTTATTGTACCAACTATGTCCACACAGAACACGAATACTGTGCTTTGACGAGCGCTTGCGTTCGTGTAGAGTAATCATTAACTGTTCCTCCTAACCGTCTTTATCCTTCCGGAATAGAAACTTAGATAGAAATGATCTTTTAAAAACTACACACCTATTGAAAACTTCATAATGTTTTCAATGGTCAGGTTGTAGAACAACCCCTCTGCAGTTGTTGCCTTCTGGTTCATTCAGGCGGTAGAGTATGAGAGTCAAGGATGCCAATTTAAAATAACAATAACTGCAATTTCGTCTCGGAAATGTTTCTCAGTTTTATTTAACTTTGAAAACCCAATCACTGGTTCACAACACCACGGGCTGACTAAATAGACGAACTTGGAACAGCGTCACAGTTGTAATTAATTACTGTCAATTTACTCGTAAAAGAAACAGGGTTATTTAACCAAAATACGATTTAAAATAATTATAAACATCATTAAAAAATACATAACCTGCAATGCTACAAGGTTCATACGTGGAACTCCTTGACCATGCCATGATATGCTCTGTTTTTCATATAACTTCAATAAAATTTCACAGACTTTGTGACCAACCTACACAGCACGTAAACAGTAAACGCCCCCATTTGCAAGTACTGTGTCAGCGATGGCTGTTGCAGGATGCGTGTTATTATATTGGCACTCATGGCGATGATTGTAAAAGAAAATAGTACTCGGAATTAGAAATTATAACGTGGAAAATGCATGATGATTACTACATTTATGGTTAAAATTACGCTAATAGACTAATACGCAATCTTTCTGAGTTATAGAGCAAGGGCTTTAAAAATATTTAGAAATATTATGGTAGGGCATGCGAACATCACGGTTATGTGAAATGTCTCCACCAATCTCCGTTGAGTCTGTTGTCTATGGTCTCCACCCGCCCGGTGAAAAGCCGTTATCATTGTGCTCTATTCCGTCATAATTTATCTATATGCGAGAATTCTTTGCTGGCGATGTCGGAATATTATATATGCCGTTAATTAAGTTTGTATTTACGTATTTCATTAAGTGTAGTTCGCCGTAGGTGCCTTTTTAGAACAGTCTCCTCAGTGAAATTATCTATCGACACGTGTATGCCGCTGTGTAAAACGGTTTGTTGTGTGCTGTGGTCCGCCATTTTCTGCGACCGTCGCGAAGCGCGAGCGAAAAATTATTTTCGTTGTGAGGTGTGAATTTGTTGGTTTCAAGAAATAGTTCAACTGTTTTGTTAGTTGCAAAAGTCAGCAAATAAATTGTTCCGTATCAGTAGCCGACACGTGATTAATCATCAAAAGTTTGGTACGCATTTAGGAATTACGAAGTGAACAGTAAGTTTATGTGTTTCGTAAATAGTGTTTTATAAAATTGTTGTTCAAATATTTGAAATGTATTTGGACATTTATTTGATTGAAACTCTAACGATATTTACATAGAACGCAAATTTGCTTAACATGTTTACAATGTGCATTTCGCATATCGGTATTAGCAGTGCCGTATTTATTACGTTTTGTTCTTGCGTGAGGTTTTCAAATGTACGTGGCCTAAATAAGCGCCCATTTAGTGTAGTTCATTATATAAAAAATGCAATGATATTTATCTGCTGAGCATTTCTCGCATCGGTACGAACAGAGACACATTTATCGCATTTAGTTCTTTCGATGAAGTTAAATCTTTTGAGTAGGCCTATAAGTAAATTGAATGCTATTTCCGTACGAACAAGATTTTCCACTGCATCATCAAAACACTTCATGTTCCAAGAGCCACTCTCTTATAAGAAGAACCACAAAAAATTGTCTCCTGAAAGACGTAAAACTATAGTACCCCACCCAATCAATAAAATAAAACAGAACCCTAACTAGTATATTATGTGATTATAACAAAAATGAAACAGTTGGGAATGGCAACCAGCTATAGTAGCCTAATTACTGGACAGAAGTAGTCAGTCTTTCAATGCTTGCCATTAGATTCGTAGTTTGTTTGCAAAGATCGGTTTCTCCACTGACAGAACAGCTGTGGCGGAGGGATACATTGTGGCCGCACTTTTTTTCGAGAACTGTCAAAATTTATTGAAGTTATATGAAACAGACTATACACAAAACATTGAACAACAAACAATTATATGATTTCGATAATAACGACAGTATTTCTCAAACGTGCTTCGTATGGATTGTTCGTATTACTGTTGCCTTCATTTCAGAATAGGTAAATATAGGTCTGCATAAGCGAAATGAAACAGCGTTTTCTTTAAGCACACTGCTACGCCTTTATCCGAGAGCAGAGCAAAGGGGCATGAAACCAGCCCGCTATTCAAAACCAACAACAAACCAGTTAGGTAATTTTCTGGTTTACCTGAAAGAGAACATATGTTGTTCATAAACAAATGATAAAATTTCCACTGAAAATATAAATTAAAGGGGCGCCAACTCGAATCAACAAAAAAGGTTATCTGGTAAATAAAAACAGTGAACGTAATTCTGATTAGTGCATAAAGTATTAAACGTTTTTATTTCGACTACTCTATCGTTATGAAATCACGCCCGTACGAAAGCTCTGCAAGGCCTCTAGGTTAAAGAAATAGGAGCTGCGCCGAAATGTATGAGGTTGTCAATATTTGGCCCCAAGCCAACCAATTAAACGTGTAAAATAAATCTCAATCCTACACGAAGATTGCAACAAATGCGAGGCACAAAAAAAAAACAGTGAAATCGTGGCCCACTGATTAAGTTTTCGTCCGGGGGGAAAAAAAAAAGCGTACTTGGTGAGAGATGCCTGGGTTGAAAATTAAAGTTTAACGGCTCAAAACTTAATGCAAAATACAAGATCTCGATTATCTTGAGCAGCAGGAAATTACTACAAACCATTCTCATAGAACAATTTCAAGTCCCCTTTTTTTTTTTAAACAACGGAGCAGCCACTACCTCGAGACAATGGAATTGTTCGCAGGGAGCAAAACATTCTAAAATATTTATCAACTGAGTTTAGTGTGTTTTTTTTCCGGCAAAATATACAATGACATTGAGCTGAGATGTGTCTAATGATTCCCATGCCCTAATGACTTTGAATGACCCACAAAAAGGAAACGTTCGTTTATCCTATCGTAGAGGTCGAAACATACTATCCGCTGGCCGTAAAGCCGACCTTACACGATGCCTAATTTCTGCTATTTTCTGTTATACCCATGGGCACGACAGAAAGCATACAAGTTTCTATGGCGGAAGAGAAGAAAGAATACATCAGTTCGTACCAATATGTTACTTAAAGTGCTATCAGAAAACTGCAAATGGCTGGCAAACAATTCGCAAATGGCAGAGAATCTACAGTTGGCAGAGGTACGGATGTAATCAGATCGTATCTGTATGCCCTTTGTGGTGCATCCAAAAATTATATAGTTTTTTTTTTTTGTAAATACTTCATTTACCTAAGTTTCTGAGTACGAGTGCTATTAATGTATGGAAAATATTATGAGTAATGGCCCTGCTTATGTATGGAAAACATGTTATTTACCAATTCTGTGCAACGGACATTTATACCACTGATTAATACCTTAGAAAATTATTTAAATATTTTGCTCTAACAAGCATAACAATCAATCTTGCGCTCTCTGCAATTGTTCATGTTTTTGAGGTTATAAAGTAAAAAAAGACAAAAATAACACTTTTTTTTTAATTAAAGGCGTCATGCGTGCATGTTAAAATTACGCGTGCTACACAGCTTAAATTATCTACTTTAAAAATCAAGCGATTTGATGAGCAAATCACCATAACCAGATGACTGCACCGTGCAGGTACCTGTGGATTATTGCTTTTATACAAACGGAGTCTAAAAATAAACGTTTTATAACAAGAAAACAAGTTATAAACATACATAATATATCACATAAAACAACTGAAAGTATTTCGTGACATGACTGAAATTTGAAATATACACCTCACAAAAAGTTCGAAATGTGCATACAGAATGCACAAACGTATGGAGTATATGTAAAGTACGCATAAGCAAATGTAACGTTATCAACGGTACGACACAAAACTTGAAGTTCAAAGTGTTTCCAACAAAAAAAACATTTTGCAATATCACAGAAAATATGCACGAAATAAAAACAAAATTGACTTAATTGTGACTCTGACTAGGGGGAGTTTCTTTCTGACCACTGCAGTTTAGTGTCATGTATGGTGTCGTGTCTGGTGTCATGAATGGTGTCGTGTATGGCCTCCAAGGGCATTGTACAGGTCCCTGACACACCGTGGTATGCTTGTATCCAATGTGTTCTCATCTCCCGTTCGAAGGCCCCTTTCCATCTGGGCAGCTCTTATGAGACCTGGAAGTGTTTCTGGAGGTTATGGACGATTATAAAGCTGCTCTTTTCAGCTTGTCCCAGGCATGCCCAACGCGTTATTGCGCTCTCTGTTGATAACACAAGAACTACGTACCTCCTGCCACCCAAGCTGCTATAGCTCACAATATTTGAAACTTTTTGTGGGGTTTTTATAAAACCAAAATTTAGCAGCCCGAAACCGCACGTAAAAACACTGAGCTACGTAAACAACGTGAGCACGGGCCTTCCAGACTTCTCGGGTATGGTTTTTAAGTTGTGTTTATTGTTTTATTATTACAGTGTGAGTTGTTTACAATATTTTCTGCTACTTATGCTTACATAAAGTTTAATTTTGAAAAAAAAAAAAAAAAAAAAAAAAAAAAAAAAAAAACGTTTCGCGGTTGTTTGCCATCTTTTATCTGTTTCAACTCTGTGGGTATAGCTGACATTAATAACATGTTCTACTATCGTTTCGGGCATGCCCATGGGTACGAAAATTGTTATACCCCTTCGCCACGGACGGAGGGCGCTGAATTGTAATTTACAAGGGTTCACATGTGGGAATCGTTCAGTACGGTGCCGTTGGGCGACGGGTTTTCAAGGGGATCTCCCGTTTCGCCCGCCCTTCCATTCCGGCGCTTCTCCATACTCACCTCAACCACCCTCATCGGCTCTCAAGACCTCAGTGTTAAGAACAGCCCAAATATCTCCACTCCACAATACGTTCATGAGGTCCTGGAACCAGCAGCCCTGCCATCTGTGGTCACCCACGCCAGTTCTCTATTTCGTTAATTCCAATAGTAGGTCATTCGTCCTCGTACCGCTGTCATTTAAAGAACAATCTTGAAGCAGTGGATACTCTATTATGACCCGCCGCTTCGCCAGGCCTATCTCCATTGTAAATTAATGGAATGTTATTGACCGCCCTACCGAAAAACTCCACCACTACCGCAGAACCTGCGGGAACTTCGAGCAAATATTCAAGCTGCGTGGGATGGATTATCGCAAGACATCATTTGGCACCTCTACAACTCCATCCCGGAATGTGTTCGCAAACATAGCTGCCCAGCGTCATACTAAGAGACGCATGAACGTACATGTTTCGCAGCAGATATTGTTCATACCAGTGTCAGTTTTTAGCCGCTTCTGGTTTATCTTTCCTCTTGCCTTCCTTCAGAATAACATTACAATCCGACACTTCTTTGTGAGTGCAAAAATTTTTTTGACAATGAGTGTAAACTTATTTATGTCCATACATGCATATTTAAATACTATTCATATTTATGTGTGTGTGCATATGTTAATATACATTTTTTATGTATATATGTTTATACATATACTTTTAGAGATATCTTATGAATAATGCCACAGCGGGTGAGAGGACATTACATCCCTTGTTTCTTATCTGTCACCTAGATTTGTGAGTACTGCATCCTTCATTATTTGAGATATGACACAGCCAATAAAAATCCAGCAGTTGTGAACGTTTCTGTTCTGGGGTAATAAATGTAACTGTACGCTTTCATGAGTAATGGCTCCTGCTTTAAAAGATAATTTAATTTGGTATTATCACATATTATGCGTGTTAAATTATTACAATCCCCCCTTTAATATTATGTTTTAATGTTACTCCGTGTTATATTCTATTGGATTATATTGCGATTCAAGACCAGGAGTAAAGAAACTCAGCACAAGTACAGGGCATACAGCAGAGCACTAACATTTTGATGGCCTTCATACTGTTAACACAACAAATATCAGAAATCTTTGGTACATGAACATTAATTTTAAAATTTTATATTCAAGAAAAATTCCACTCTAGTGACAATGATCTAATATTACATGAAGTAAATGAAACATTAAAATATTTACAGTTAGTAAATGGAAGCATTAATCGTATGCTTAACGGATAAATATCCGTAATATAAACATATTTTAATATGCAGAGAGGTTATAAAAATCTTCCACTGCGTTAATATTTCGGCCTAGTTTTACCATTACATTGCCTACTTCATTATTACAGGAACATGTAGTCAATACACTCGAAGTCCGTATGAATTATATCAATCAGTGTAATAACATTCACTGAAAGTCAGTTGAAATGCTATTACCGACTGGCGAATCAAGCAAATTAACAGGTAACAAGTGTATCTTAGCAGAGGAATTCTTGAGATTCAGTGTTAATCACGAAAAAATCAGTGAAATTCAGCCACTATATTAATTAGTTATCTGGCAATGCTTAGTAGTTTCTAAATTTCCACTTATTTTCTGATTTGGCTCGTTTCTCATCGTTTCAAGTGTACATGTCCTGCTTTGATAACTGAAGTGAACCAGATGATTTAATTTTAGTTAGCAGAAAATTAACATAAAAATTCTGCTTATCTTGGTTTCCAAACGAACAAAAAAGTACCACACTTGTAATGTTTTAAAATACACGCACTGCTGGGAACAGAGTAGTATTAATTTAAGCATTCGTGAATGCCTTTGTATAGGCAGCGCAGATTCACATGTCGTGACGACAGCATCGTCTCTTAAATTAGCAATAACAAACAAAAGCAGCGTGATGATGCGACCCGTGGGTTCAGAACTGTTGCACATGATTACCAACTTTTTAAATAGAAAGTCTCTAAATCAATAAACGAAAATAATCAAGAATCCCATTGGAAATAAGCTACTTCTACAACGCATTCGTAAGACATGAGTATAAACGCGTAATATTATCAAGCTGTATAAATAGATACTTCAAGTAATTTTCGAGTGTAGATGTTCCCAAAACTTCGTATACTGTGTCGGGGAAGGGGGGGGGGGGAGGTTTGCATCGTATATAGTAATTACCACAAGGTACAGTCCACACGAATAAATATAAACTGATAATTACGTGCAATAAAATATGCACAGTCCATTCTTGGTTTCTTCGGCCTTTTGTTAATCAAACCTTTGAAAAATCTCCCCATGTATGACGTGCTTAGTTATTTCCTAAATACGCCCTGTATCACAAGCGTTTCATACTTGTGTTCATAAAAGTTACTTTTTTTTCTTCCTGTTAGTTGTAATGTTATTCATATTTTATCTATGAATTATAATGCTTCATTTATATAAATAATCAGGGATAAAATAGGTATGTTCGTAGCGTCTAGTGAGAAATAGTCCTTATATAATATAATGTTACACTGAGTGCGCACGAATGTGGTGCGTTGTCCCCCTGGTGTAGTTATCCAGGCTTAGTTAAGTTTAGTTTGCACGAGGCGGAGGAATTTCCTGGAAGTAGCACTTTAGCAGGGCTTCAGAAAAGTCTGAAGTTACCGTGAATGGACTATGATATTCATCTCATGAGGTTCCCATGCTCTCTCAAAAGGCGCATCATAATGTTCGGGGGAAATATACAATCTTGAAAACACAAAAGTGTAATATTCTGATAATAAAAAAAAAAATGGGGTTCTGCTGTGATGGGGACACGGCCGTTTGTTTAGCGTGAATACGTCTACGTTGATGCGCTGGGACTCCTTGATGTTTTTTTTTTTTACGTTCCCTGCACCGCTTCACTCGACCTTATGGGGTTTTATGGGTATCACTGGATTGCTTTTGAGATGCTCTTTCCGACCTTAAGCTATTTCTGTATTTCGACTTGGCTTTTTGACGAGTATAAGCCGAAATTGTGTTGAATTTTCATACTTTTTTTACATTAAACTCACACAAATTCACCCTAACCACTCCACACAAGTGTTTTTATACTCGATTGATCTTGACGAGAGCTGTCGATTGAAACTTAAACGAGCGTCGTAGCTTCTCCTAGTTAAAAGGTATACTACGCGGATGTTATGAGACGCGGCGAAACGAATTCAAAATTGCGGTGCACTCACCCCCCCCCCCCTTTTTTTCTTCGAGCACGATGCTTCGCAGTCATCACTCAACGTAACAGATTCTTTGATCCTTTGGCAATCGAGAGGTGTAATTGAATTTTGAATGTAGACGATATATTCGGATCTGCAATCCCAAACTGTATCCCCCGATTTGGTTATCATCGGATTTCCTGGATTGCCTCCCACTATAGTCGCAACTTTAAAGACGTATTACCGTAAAAAAGAATAATGTTCAGTCTTCTTTTAAATCACCAGATTTTTTTTTTTTTTTTCTTTTTTCACAGAAATCACTCTAACATTTTCTTTCTGTTACAAACATGATTTCCCACCAGTCCATCTTCTGAAATCACCAGATACGGAGAGGAAGTCGCCAAGTTGGCTGCTCTGCTGCTGTGTTCGTCTTCAAAGAACCGCGCCGAAGAGGAACCCGAGATGCAGATAACGGCGACTGGGCGGAGTGTATCTCGCGGTCGCATTAGCGAGGAGGAGGTGGAAATGTCAGCAAGCGTGACCCTCCGGCTCTCGACCCGATGTTAATGGGAACTTCGCCGGTGCCTCGTCCCTTCCACAGCTTTTACACTAGACCCATCTGCTTTATGCACTGCTGTTGTTGCCGGCCCTAACACAAAAACAAAGCTCGTATGGCCGAGTTAGTGTAAATGGAGTTGAGGGTGAGCTCCCGTACCCTACGGCCAGTGTGGGGATCCTACATTAAAACGAAAATTATCATGCTTATAGTCTGTTTACGATAAACTGAGCAGTTTTGAAAGCCCTGCTTTTGTGTGCGCACTGTGAATTCTTGCACCCCTTGTGAAATTAACGTGGCCATTTGCGTTATGACTTGATTCATGCGTCGGCCAAGTAAAACGGTAACATTATTAATAATGTAAATGCTTTAAATATGAACAATTTTTTTTTCTCGAGAATTATGCATTAAAAACCGGAAATTAAAATAAAATTGTTTTAGAATTCGCAAATATACTAACACTTAAAATTCAGTTTTGCGGCATGGCACTTCTTTCCTCTCCGCCATTTCCAACTTTACTGGGCGTGTCCCGGTCAGGAAGCCCGTTAAAACATGTGCAGCTAGGAGTGATGACATTTGTCCGAGGTTTGTTTCGAAAGTGCTCATTTTACCTTAAGCAGCTTATAGTTAAAATAGTTGAGATCAATATCTTCCTCATCACTTCACTTCAGAACGAAACGTTTAAAAGGTCGCGTGAAGGTCTATTTTTTCCCTTTAATAATTAAGAGAAATCTCATCTTAAATGTAAGTTTTAAGGAAGCAGGCAATAGCGCCATAGCGGGAAATAGGTATGTACAAAAAATATTGAAAACATGTATATGTGTTCATTAGTGTGGCTCATTTTGTGAGTTTTAGCAGTATCAATAATACAATTAATCTTAGTCAAAATATCAGCCCTGAAAAGTGATGTGAAGAAAGATGGGTTTTGTGCCGTAAAGGTAGGTATTTTTACCAACGGATTTAAAGTATTGAGGCGTTTAGAGAGTTTGCGATGGCTGTAATTAAATAGTAAAAATGTTAATCGTTACTACGAAAGACAGTTTATTAATGGGAATAGATAACGACCATGTAACGACAACGTGACAAGAGACGTAAGACGCCCAAATGATAAGCGTGTAGGGAAGTAAACGTGTACCTTAAGCATAGTTGAAGTTTAGTGACGCTCGGAGCTTCGCAGATACGTAAGCATATACTGATATGAGATAATAGTGTACGTTACAAAATACTTAAATTGTCAGGTTAAAATATCCCAAATAATTCTGTTTCACGTGTAGCAAAAATTACTGAACTTACGTGACACTGTTTATAGTATGATGAGTTTACATACCGAGCTCATTCAGACTATGGGAGAGAAGACAGAACCTTATTGCACACCACCTCGTACCACATTATATGCTGGCCGCCCGAACTGGAACACTGGATGTGGCTGTGCAGATAACAAAGATATAAGCAAATGCGTACGGGAGAAACAATCGGAAATACAACACTTACCAAAATTATAACTCAGCAGAGTTGTTTCCGAACTTCTAAGATTTTAATTTAAGGACAATTAAGCAAAAATATACAAATATAAATTCAAATTGTGTTAAAAAGAAAAATAATTATTAATTCGGAATTGTTGTTACTCAAAATTATAATCAATATATGCGAATAATATTCCGTGAGTTAGCGGCCTTCGCAAAACTAGCCTAACTAGTGACTTTATAGATAGCTAATGCCTAGCAAAATGAATCAGTTAAAACTTGCTAATAATTAAACATGTTTCTCTAATCAAACTAGGTCGTGGTATTTCGTGATCATCCACCTTTTTAACGTTGTTAACTGTCTTAAGAAAAATCAGCTCAAAACAATTCTAATGGAGTGTCTGCTTGGTAAAATTTGGATTAGTTCATATCTGTTAAAATATTAATTAAATATAACTTTGGAAGTTGTGAAAGTTCTGGAAGTTCTATAATTTCTGGACGTTCTGGATCTTGGTGAGGGCATGCCGTATAAATGTAGGATCTAGGCTTCCCTGTCATAGGAGCTCGGGCCTATAGAGCTATAATATACTCCAGAGCACACTTAAGTCGGTCGTGGTAGTTCGATATAATTCTCGCCTAAATAAAAACGCGGGCCGCGACCGTAAATACATGCTTCTTACACACACATCTCGCGTGTTCGTCTCCATGTGACGGCCTGTATTCAGGGGCGAACTCAGCAAAATTATTGACTGGTCTAGTTTCAATTTCTACGCTCCAGCCCAGATGGCCTAGCGTTCTGACATTAAGGAAAACGGCTAAGCGTTCTTCCAAAAAAAAACTTCAATTAAGGTGCGTCCGGTAGACTGACCAATCACGGGAGAGCGAGAGGTGAACTTATTTATCACGCCAATAAGTTGTTTTGGCAACGGCTTAAAAACCCGCTCTGAAACTAGACCTTCTACACTAACACAAATTTAGTAACCGGAAAGAATCATAATTATGTGGCCAAATAAAATAAAAGCCTAGAAATATCCAAGAAGTAAAATTGATGGCAGAAATAAAATAATTACGGTTTGCCAGCAACAATAACACACGTGATAAATAATATTACATATGAAATCATTTAAATAGACATTTCGTTATATATTCTGCTTAGACTCAAAATCACAACGTTCCAACCGATTACAGAAACAGAATTTTATTAATTTATATTATTTTAAGTTCTATGCCCAGTTCTATACTTAGCCTGGTTTCTGGCTGAACTTAAAGAAGCACAAAACGAAAGCACTCCGGAGGAACAACACTCACATTAAGAGTTAGGTTGAGAGATTTGGGCGGCTCTTAAAAACGAGATATTGAGAGCCGAATCAACATTAGCCTGTTACTCTATCCACACTTCCCGTTAAACTACCTGAATTTTTGCCTGTTTAAAAATGTCGGATTTATTTAATTTTGGCATTGAACAGCAGATCTCAGTATTTTGACCCTGGTGGCCAACAACTATTTTTGTTTCATAGCTAATTTTTTTACTAGTGGTAAGGTTTATACTCTGTCCGTGTGCCTAACACTTTACATATTTTATTAAATATTTCACTGATGCTTGATGCTTGTCTTTCAAAGCTGGAAAATACCGCTCTGCATTAAGGCTTTTTAACTTTAATCAAGTACTGAAATATTTGAGTCGATTTACGATTAAATGACATGGCTTTTCAACTGCTTCAATACGCGTTCTTTGCAGATTGATAGTGTATTTTTCCTGTGTTTTTATATATCAGCTTTCTTTTGCAAAAGTTTCCTCTGTTTATTCTTGTATATGTAATTTTTATATTTTCACAAGAAAAGCTGTTAGATTTCAAGATAGCTATTCCCCGCCAATATGTAATCAATTCCTCTGTACAATAAACTAAATTATAAATCATATAAAATCAGTCAACACATATATCAATAGAACAGTAATTTCTTGAATTGAAATATAGCCTTAGTTATAGTTGGTGGTTAACATAGTCACTTCATATTAAGAATACAAAACTTTATTAATCACGTTGCATAGGTTAAATGTAAACAACTACACAGTTTAAAAAAAAAAATCCTAGTGTTTTTCTCGGCAACCATTTGGCCATGAGCGTTATACCAAGTCAACTATTTATTTCTAATTTTAGGTGGCAATTCTTATCTGTCACCACAATTTTGACTTAAGACCAGATTTCCATAATTATTACGATAATATTATGACTCCCTCTGTTTCGATACTGAAAGTGGGCAGCGTTACTCACTTAAAATTCACAAATCGCAGATCATCAAATAAAATACAATTTAGGAACCTGCTGTGTAATCCAAAGTAGTTATTAATGCAACTAAAAATAAAATAATTTGATCGTGTTGATATTCAGACATGCTAGCGCAGTTAATAATTATTATAGACTATAAGTAATAATTTTTTTTTTCCTTTCTTACTTTACATAAAGAATTCTATCAAATTATTTTAACCTGGAGTTTAGATATTACTGCGTATGTCTCAGCCAGCAATATGCAGCACCATACACATTTAGAATGTCTTGTATATACTTGCCGATTAATTTTAAAAGTGAAAGTTCGCGTTAGTTGAAGTTCACGTACGTCAAATTAAAAAAAAAAGTTTTTTTTTTTCATGCAAAAATGCCGGTTATCAAAGAGTTATAAATTAATCAAAACGAACCTAAAATTGAGTGAAATTAATACACAAATTCTCATCTACAAAAATTGGATCCCAACAAGGTTTATAGAACGGCACTATGAGGAGGAAGCTCCAATTACCGTAACCAAATTATCTTGTCACAACTTCGTGACCAGCCATCAATAAAGGGATAATTTTCCCTCAAAAATTGTATTTACCAGTATGTGACCTGAAATACGACTTCATTGAAGGATTACACGAATACAAACCCCAGGATATGGTATTCCTTTGGCTCTCAGTTATACGCAGTCGACATATTAATCATAACATAATATGCACGTTGTCACTTGGGAAGTATATTAATGTGGTGGGGAAGAAATGTGTGTATAATGCATGAAATATTTTGTGTGAAGGAAAGACCGTTACGTTAGCATTTTTAATAGAAAAAAAGTATAATTAAATGAGAGCATATTGTTAGGGAACGGAAATTGCTACATCGACACTAATTTAATTGGGAATAGGCCTAATGAAAATCTAAGTGGTTAACTAAAAATATTGATAATTGTTTTATCTAGGTGCCGTTTTAAGAGTTTATGTTAATGTCTTTGAAACAATTCAGCGTTAATGTGTTAAATTATTTTAATATAAATTATGGTAATCTATAAATTTTATGAACGCACACTGTGAAACAGCAAAGATCACAAACCGTTTTAAAAAACGCACATTAAAAAAAAGTTAAATACTTTCATGGCCGTAGTTTCACTAAATATTAAGCCAAAAAAATATAATAATTCCGAAATAAGGTTTTGTTTTCATTAAATGTGTGTTTTTACTAAATATGCACATGTCAGTTCTATCATTATTCATGTATAACTTTTTATAATACACTTATAACATTTTTCTCTTCAAAAGAAAACAATTTGAACTCATTGTACACATGGGTCTTAAATATATGGTGTTACCTAGACGCCTTATAACATTAAAAATAATAGTATTAAAATATATTTAAAAAAATCTCGACTTTCCTACGTTTAACAGTTCAGTATTAAACAGCATGTCAATATTCTACTTTAATAATATTAATTAATTAAGCCAGTAGAGGTTAAACATGTTTTATGTAAAATTTTCGGCTACGTCCTTTTGTAAAAAAAAAATGAAAAAAAAAAAAATTAAATCGCAATTTTTGCGTTATCATATTTTATCAAACCCTCCGGCTATAGTCCATTCACGATTACTTCCAACTTTTCTGAAGCTCTGCTAAATTTCTACTTTTAGACTATTCCTCCGCCTTATGCAAACAAAGCTTATCCGGGTCTATAAATGTACACCAAAGGCCAAACACATCACATTAGTGTGTATTCTGTGTGAGAACATGCTTCATAAGAACTATTTCTTACTAGCCATTAGCAACACACCTCTATTCTCCCTCTTTTAAACATAATAATTATAAATATAATATTATATTTTACGAATGATATATAAGTTAAAGTTCAATTTAACCACACTCATGGTATTTTTATGTTAACAGAAGCACAACACGCTTGCAATATGTTACATATTTACGAAACAAACAGATACGTCATAGAGAGGTTTCATAAAAAAAAATTGTGAGTAAACCGCATATAGACTATAATTGCCCAATCTATTGAAATTGCCGTACTCCACAGTGATTGGACTTATCACACAATCTTCTGAGAACAAGGATCGTCTGCCCATCTCGTGTCCTCTTCAAATTCCGAAATGCCATCGCGGCGTAAAAGTTCGTCTCGTTAGTTGATGGGCGAACGGGATCCTTCCTTCCTCATCGGCATCAAATTCCTCTTAAATTTCTCCCCGCTCCATTCCCCCCTTCCACCCTCCGCGAATTTCAACTTCCAAAGTTCATTATTAACAGAGAGCTCTTCATCAATGAATAATTTCTTTTGTCACACTTTATAATGTGCTTTACAGCAGTTTGAAGGTCTTACCGCGCGCTCCTGAAATTAATCATGGCAATTCGCTTCAACGATTACTCGCGACATCGGGAAATATTTTATGATTATGAAGCAACGAAAATCTCGGAGCGGTTTCGACATAGATTAACACTAAGCCTGCTCGTTGTAGTCTACGGGTTCCCGGGAAGCCAATATAAAAAACAGCAAGAAAAGAAAGAGCTAAATATACGTCCCAGCCAGCTTCGCTAGGAAATATTTGGCCATCGTGATGTGTTTCTCTCGAACTATCTTTTACGCAGGTATCTAGTGAATTTTATTGAAGTGCCGATAGAAGTTATACGAGCTAAGATTTATTCCAATAATTATGTCAGTGGCTGAATCTGAAACACCAAAAGACATATCGCCGAGACTCCAGGTGTGCAACTGGTGAGGCCCTTTCCGGCACCGCTATCTTAGAAGTGCAATTACATAGAAGCCACGACTATCCACGAATTCAATCCTGTCGGACTTTATCACGCGTAAGAACTTAAGCTGTCGGAGAAGGAATGCCTTTAGTATGGTTCTACGACAGGTGATATCTTCGAAGAAAATTACGAAACTTACAATATCTAATCAATTATTTGTATTTAACTAATTATCAAGTTTAAACCTGTTCGTATTTTAAGTTTAGTCTATTCATGATATCATCACCTTAAAAAATTCACCCCATGTATGACCTGCTATGTTGTTTCCTAAATTTCTTGTGTCTCAAACTTTTTATACTTGTGCTAACGTAAAAATTACTAATATTTTATAACATTGAAAACAATTGTATTTTATCTATAAATTATAACATTTAGCTATATATAATATGAATAAAAACGGAGAGAATATAGGATTGTTGGTAATGCCTAGTAAGAAATAGTTCCTATGCAAAATATTACTAAAGTTAGTGCGCACGAATGCGGTACGGTTGGCCTTCTGGCGTAACTTTCTATACTTGGTCAAACTTTGTTTGCACGAGGCGAAGGAATATTCTGGAAGAAGAACTTAATCAGAGCTCCAGGAAAGATTGAAGTAACCGTGAGTGGACTTGATATCTGAATTAGTTCATATAGTATAACATACAGAATAACTTGTTAAAAGTGTTTTATTGTTTCAGTCTTTTGTGCAATATCTTCCTTTTGTTTATTTCAGATGCTTTAAGAAGATCTGGCCTGTACTCGCGAATAATACTGGTCGTACAAAATATACTTCATTATATTAGGCACATCGCATAGTTAAGTTTTATAAATTATAAATATCCGAAATATTGTCCTAATATCGCATACATATTTTTTTTTTGCAAGAAAATAACAGGGATGTATTATGTATGATAAAATTTGGTCCATGCTTTGAGAAGAGCACGGATTTGCATGACTCAGAAATGTATTACTAGAAAATGTGTGCAGATTAATCGTTGCTAGTCACTTTGTGCAGAAATGTGTAAAATGGTAAGAAATTTTCTCAGACTTTGGACTGAAAAGAAACACACACGATATATTTTTCGATGTCGAATTTTAAGCATGTTTTGGTTTAAACATAATTTTAGTTCTACAGTTCTATTTATATATTCAGTGGTCCTAAGAGCAAACAATACAGTGTACAGTTCGTTGACCGTATACGGTTAAAATATATGTATTTTTTATATGTGCAATTTTTTTTTTTATGGTTTGGCGTTGTTCATATGAAGTGACTGCCACTGGAAATGTTCTTTCCGTTAGGCTTTGTCAGAAATTATGTTCTATGTGTCTGTGTACATTTCCAAGTGATGGCAGTATTCTAAGACGATGCTCTTCTTCACCACCAACATTATACTTCGCCGTTAAAGCATAATTTACAGAAACCGAACTACCGCTTGCAAATGAACAAAAACTCTTTACCTACTGATCTCCTCGCTTGCTCACTCAAGAAATGTGCCTGTCCGTTAGTTGAGTGAAGAGATTTGAGCGACACTTAACAACGAGGTCTCGAGAGCCTATAAGGACGAAGCGAGGTGAGAATGGAGCAGCGTCGGAATGCAAGAGCGAGGGAAACGGGATATCCCCAACAAGAAAACCTGCTGACCAGCGGCATGGTCCAGCACGATTCCCAATTGCGAAAATATGGGCGTGGCCCGGTCGGGAATTGCTCCCGGTTCGCCTTGGTGGAAGGCGAGCAGGCAAACCGCGCAGCCACCGCGGCTTCGCCTGACCATTAGAAAAATATTATAGGGTAGAGATAATTTTATGCCCGTGCGTGTTTACGAAATCGTACCTCATAATAACTTCAGCTTTAAAAATCTTATATGAAAAAGTGTAAATTCTAAACGTTTCTTTGAGGAACAAAGAATTTCATCTGCTATTTTATAAAGCAATTACTGATACGGAATACATTTTTAAAGTCTCCAATTTTTTTTGTGAAATATTCAATAACATTTTTTTAAACCTTATTGCTTAACAGAATAGTTTCTGTTTTCATTGTGCATTGATAATGTTTTTATATATTTTGAAAACTTGTATATCGGAAATTATTCATACTTGAAAGCATTCTAAGCGTTGAAATATAATATTTTAGGTGACGCATATATGTTACACGTGTACCACTGTTGGCTGATTTCGTTGTACATGATTAAAAAAAGATTGAAATAACAACACTTGCAGATGTCTATTTTCCTTATTTTGTAATTTAATATTAATTTTTTTTTTCTGTTAAACGACTCTTATAACCTTGATGCTTTTAAATTAAGTATTGGCACTTTTAAAATTAAAAAAAAAAGGCATTTTAAAAATCTTTTAAGAAATTTCTTATACGTCTACCATGAAATATTGATCTATTTTGGGGTGTTTTATAAAACATCCTAACTATCGGGCGAAGTTACGTCGATTAATTGTTATTATTTTTTTCTTAATTGTATGAAGTCTGCGTGATTTCCATGGACTCGTCAGCCAAAGACAATGGGGATTGAAGATACCAATAAAACGTAGTTTTTATTCGCCGTCAGCATTTGTACGGAATATCCTCATGGCAACTCGAGCATCGTAGCTCACCTCCCAGGCACATGCTTGCAAGCCAAGCCCCAAGTTTCCGTAATACCAAACAGCAGCCTGACGGACAAGTCGCCGTTGAGGAGAGGGGGAAAAAAATAGATCTCGTAAATCCCTTCGTGAAGTTTCCGCCCATCTGCAGCCGAGAGAATTGGACCAATCAACGAACATCCAACTGACCCCCACCTCCCTCCCCTCTCCCCCCTTACTATTAACTGGCCTCCCTATTTGCATACACTGGACAGATTAATGGCGGAGCTCTGGGGACATGGCCTGCAAGTAACTTTATTAGCCCTTTTCCACTTAGCGCCGACGAAAGGGCTGGCCCTCGCCGTTGCATTTCAAACATCCCCTGTCCCTTCTAATCCTTTAGCTCTCATTCAACTTGCAGTGTGTGTAAATACAGGCCTCGCAGCCTCGTGTGAGCCGGCTTTCATCTAGCCGCCATTAATTAGGCGCGTTTGATTCGGAACGCTCGCAGTGCGAAACAACTTCCCGTGCGCGAAACTCGCCAGTGTTCGTTTCGACGAGTCGTTTATACGCAGCGCGTGGGAAGAAGTTCGGCCCGTACGACCCGCTGAGTGCGTGGTTTAACCTGTTCGAAATAACACCATTCTCATTTCGAGCTCTTTGTCTCTAGGAAAGGGTTGATGGGGGGGGGGGGGGTTATAAACCTAACTCCCTCCCACCTCCCACCCACCAAATCCTTGCATCGCGCTGATCATAAACTCTCGCCCGCAAGGTCATTGTGGCCACCAACGGGGAGAATATTACGAAAGCATATCTTTGTCTGCCACGTGTCCCTTTTGTACGCCCAATGGTAGGACGTTATCGTGTGCGAGCCAAAAGTGGATTGCCCGCCAACTGAAGTGCCAAATATTTCTCTCAATAAGAGCGGCGAAGTGGAGCAATTGTGCCCTCAGTTGCGAGGATGCTTAGACTGTTTTATGCTGTAACACCATAAACTAATAATTTGAACTGCGAAGGAAAGAGAGGGTCTTCAAATTTAGCATTAAAAAGGGTGGCTATAACGTGTTCTTGAGAAATGTTTATTTTCAGTGACCAAATTAAAAGTACCAGCAAAGGCGTTATTTAATTTCGGCAGGAAATAAATCTGATACCGTAAAGGCAGCACGGTAAAATTTAGTTATCGACATAAAATACGGCAGTCGATACGTTTGTAGCCCCCCCCCTCCCCCCCCCCAAATCACGATATTCAAATATAGTACGAATGAAAAGTATTAACACGCTCAATATTGGATATTTGATTTCTGCTAATCACACCATTTTTGTGACCTTGTTTGCTTGGTAATTGCACGATAAGTCCACCTCTAACCACTTATGTTGTCTGGTGGTCATTCTAAGATTTACAGATGAAATAAACTTATAATTTTACACACCTAGCAATGGTGTGCGCGTATACCAAATTATTTAGGGTTTGGTCTACTATTTAGGTACATCACAGTTTTATCAAATTCTCTCTTTCGGTCCCTTTGTCCCCTCGCTCTCTTTCTCTACCTCCCCCCCTCTCTCTCTCTCTATCTCTCTCTCTAAATATATATATACACACACACACACAAGAATATAAAGAAGTCTGGCGCAATGAATTTTAATGGGAGCTGTGTGTGTTGGTGTGGTTGTGGCTGTGGCTAGCGGTCTTCGGCTCGACTCGGACGATCTCGGCAATCTCCGGCTCGACTCAGGGGGTGCTCGGAAGCTGTCGACTTGGGTTTATCGAACATACCCAAAGGTGCTTAACAGTTACGCCCACTAATTCTTCAAGCATATGTTTGTTTCTGGTAGAGATATTGGTTTTAGGCAGTAGGCATAGGGTATGTCTATCGTAAATCTGTACTTATTATACGATTTTAAAAACTGTTTTGAATTATAAGTTATTTTATTTATTTTGTGCCGAAATTAAACACAGGGAAATATGGAAACATTCAAAAGTCCTCACTCAATTACTACATTACCAGCCCCCTCTATCGAAGTCTGTTTAATACACGATGCCAGAATATGCAAATTATTCACTATCTCGACTGTTTTATAGGTATAAATAAGTATGCAACTCAGATTTTTTAATGTATGTATACATGTCTAAACCAAGCCCATCGTACTAATAGCGGCTAAATGCACGAGTATGTTATAATTATGGTATAGATAAACATCTACCAACACTTACATAGGCTTAATTGGTGTTAATATAAACGCCAATACTGACAGGTCCTGGAGACTTGGAATGTATGAGGATGATAAACATTCTGAATTTGCGTTCTCTTCTTGACCATCAATCCGTCAATGTTCCAACCATTCCATCGATATTTGGATCAATCCATTTATCATCCAATCCTTACAACAATCTTTCGCAATCATTCCATTAATCTTTCAATCTTCCCATCAATCTTTTAATCTTCACATCAATCTTTGGCAATCTTTCCCTCAATCCTTCACAATCATTCCGTCAATCTTCCAATCTTTCCATCAATCTTTCGCAATATTTACATCAGTCTTTTACAATTTTTCCATCAGTCTTTCGCAATATTTCCATCAATCTGTAGTAATATTTACATCAATATTTCACGATCTTTCCAGCAAACTTTCGCGTTCTTTCGCAATCTGCTCATCAATGTTTCAATCTTCACATCATTCTTGCAATCGTCTAGTCTATCTTTCACAATATTTCTACCAGTCTTGCACAATCAGCACCACACGCACCACAATCACCACCATACGCATTACAATCAGCACCACACTCATTACAATCTTTCTATAAATATGTTTCTTTTTTCCCATCAATCTTTCAATCTTCCCATCAATCTTTCGCAATCTTTCTATCATTTTCCCACCAGTCTTTCGATCTTTCCATTAATCTTTCGCAATCTTCCCATCAATATTTCAATCCATATTTATCCATTGGTTTGTCGTCTGTCTCTACCCTTACACCAACTTCTCGAAAATTTGTACATGTCGACAGAATTAATGTTCTGTATGGGGTTAACTATTCATGTATTTCTTGTACGTAAAATCTTCATTAATGTTCTGTATGCAGATATTTCCATTAATAGTCGAGTGCCTATAGAACGACTTCAAAGTTGTGAGGGATAAAATGATACGACACACAAATATAAAGAAAAAAAAGATATAACATAATATTAATTTATTAATATTCTGTATTTGTAATTTCAGAATAAAGCAGTTCAACACATCATGCGCTATATCTCAGTTTCATCAGTTTACAAACGATTGAAGATATATCAACAATGCGCGAGGTATCCCCGCATGTCTGGAGGTCAATCAATTATCTGAGTGTATCAACAAGCTCATTCGGGTCTTCGGGAAGTAGTTAGCCAGTATTCTCGGCGTCTTATGCCTTCTTCATGTCGCTTGTTGCAGCAAATTTGTTGAAGGGGCGTGTCAGCGCACCAAGAAAATTGCCCTAGTCGTCTTCAGCATTATCACTGTCTTCATGGTCATCTTCGCCTCCTGTTTTGTATACTATAATAGATTTTCGTTTCTTTGTAGCAAAAGAGTTGTGTTCTCATCATCGGTATTTAGAGCTGACGACCGTTTATTCTAAGATTCGTCGACTTGACGCGAAAGTCTTGCAAGTGTACATTCCACACAAACATACACTACTGCGCTCATCCCGTCTTTACCATCAACTGTATCATCATAATCGCCTGTCGAATCGGTGCCCACTGATGCAGCAGGCGGTGTTGGTCATATCACTTGCTGGCTCTCAAAGGACGAATCGTTGCATATCTTGAAGTGGTTCTTCAATGATCATCTTGTATAAAAACAGTGTGTGGCCATGGTCGTAATTATTCCTCATGCGGAAACGACTCTTCGTATGGGTGATTCTTTCATGTCGACGAGCATTTTGACCCAAGTTGTAAACTCGACCGCAGAATCTACACAATCGGCAATCAGGCAGCGATGATGTAAGTTGCGGCTCCATGTTCGATGAGATCACAGGCCGACCCTCGTACTCACAGTTCATACATACTCTATAGCGAGAGAATGTTTCCAACTCGATATTAACTTCTCGACGCCTGAACATCAACGAAGGTATCAGCGTACTTCAGCGCTCTATATATATATACAGTCTCCCATCGCTCGGAAAAATAGCCAGATTGTTTCTAAGTCCACGACAAAATTAATATATTTTACGATTTCAGGCTTCGAACTCAGTACCCTTAGCCATGAACATCACATTTGTAAATTGCTTAAACCTTTGTATCACTTGCGCATGAATATTAAACAGAGAAAAATTAATGTAATAACATCGCTAAAGAAAAGGATTCAAAATACTCGGGTTGTTAATCGAATTGCAAATCTCTTATCTTACCCTGATCAATATATCCGACAGCTAAAACCATCGTTTTGCCTTTGTTATAAATTTATATAGCAGCCTTTGAAATTTTTCCCAGTACAAAAATGAATCAATAATTCTTTTTATAGTTTCGGGTCTGAAATTCAGGTTCCAGCACCGTAACTCAACTTTTGAGATTGCAAGAAGTTTTATAACAGGTACATATAAGCACGTAAACAAATAGGAAATTACGTACAATAAATATATAAATAAATATATATGCACGTATACATACACGCACAAACCATACATATAATTTTCCCTAACCATTCACTTCTGCATTCAGCTAACTGATAGCAGAATTTATAATCAGTTTCCTTCGTTTTTACGTATCACTAACCTTTTTATCTTGTAAATTTCGTGACAAGCCCGCATACCTAAGTCTTTCAATAAGCTTCCAAATTAAAGAGTTGCCACACTTGCTCCATTGCCCATTCTTGTCGAGTCGTTCTTTCTCTTTCTTCTCCTTTACAGGAACGTTTCCATTAAGGCGTGGTTCCTTAAAAAATAAACAAACTGGCGTGATGTACCGCAACTACCCGAGTATCCTATTTAACCGCCTTAAGAGCTGTCTTAATTTTTTGTATGCTGGTGTATTTCCCTAACAACGACTGTAATGGCAATTTAGCACATCCCTGCAGAGGGTTGAGACGTTGTATATTTTCCCACCTCACAACTATTTTAATTTACAAAATGCACGGGTACGTCACGACAAATACCAAGGGGCATTTTTCGCCGTGGTTTCGTTACTTTTCGTTGCTCTATAAGCAGCTCTGGTTGCGAGAAAACAAAGACTGAAAATAGTAAAAGTTGCACTTGAAAACCCCCCAAAGCGTTGAAGTGTCGCATGTTACGTAGAAACGAGATACGTGTATAAAATTTGTCTCTCTGTACCTCCCGAAGGTATGTCTTTGCAGTTATGATTTTTTTTTATCTGCTATTTTGGGAAGAAGTAATTTATGTATTTAGTACACTAGACAGTGGTTGAGTTGAGAGGTTTTGGTTGGTTACTTAGCAGTGACGTCTTGAGGTGCTGGTGTGGCCAAATGTGGTGTAGATGGAGTAGCGCCAGTATTAAAGGGTGGAGAAAACGGGAGAGCCGCGAGAAAACTCGCCACCCAACGACAACGTTCGCCACGTCTCATATAATATGAAGATGCTGTTGACCCCGCCGATAATCGAGCCCGCATCGCCTTGGTGGAAAGACGAGTATACTAAATAAGGTTTAAGCAAATAAATAACAAAATACTCGTTCGAAGTACACTATTTTATTCCTATGATTTTCGCATGTGGGAAGCATGGCGGACGTTGCCATCAGTCAGAGGGTTTTCTCGGGGTACTTTTATTTATTCCGATTTCGTATTTTGCCGCAGTTCCATTTTCTATTTTGATGTCACTGTCGGCAGTGACGAGTGCCTACGAGTCTCGGCATCTTAAAACATCCTCAGAAATTGAGTATTACTTCTGCCCTAGTGTGCTGTGCCTCCTCGTCCCTCCCCCCTTCCATTTTAACAAAAAAAAAACACAATTTTCATTTAATTTGCAGCTACATGTTCGGAAACGAGCCCAGCAATCATTTCTATATTGCTCCGACTTTGATTCTGTAAAAGCGACACAGACAAGTTCTGGTTTTTGGATTATATCCGAGAAATGACAAGCTGGCATAGCTAAGAAACTTTGCACCAGTTTCCTGGTAAATGTGTATCTCCTTTGCAAATCACTAAAATATTGAAAACTTGCGGCAAAAGGGGGGAAGAACATTTGTAATTCAATGTTCAGGAATTTCCCCTAACGTAGAGAACGGTAGCATGCCTTATCGGTTTGTGCGATTCATCGAAAAACTACGAGAGAAAAATTAAATCTTTAAATTAGACAAGGGCTCATGAAAAAACAATTATAATTGATCGTAACGACCGTAATTTCTACCTGTGAGTATTAGAGTGGTTAAAAAATGACTTAGCGAACCATAAACGTGGCAGGCGTATTAAGGAACAATTCCCGCATTCGCCTAGATTAATACTGAAAGTAAATACATAAATTTAGCCGGTGTCTTTGCAACCGCACTGTAATAAATAATGTAAAAATTACCTGACCAGTGTAAGGTAATATTGGCAAACTTTTAGGGGAAACATAGTTTTCATTACAGGTAAGATAACATTACTGCACTATGGAGTAAAATTCGCGTACATGGTAGTGGAAACTCCCATATATGGATGGGAAAATTACCTTACGACGCGTGCATCTCTCCAGCATTCTCAACAGCTTAAGGGGGGGGGGGGCAGGCGGAAGAATCATCTCACATGCTTATATTCTGTAACATTGCCACGCTTTCGTCGTGATGCAATGGACAGCGCATCGGCCTGTTGTGAGCGAGGACAATGGTTCGCGCCCTCCCACCAGTAAGTGTCGAGGTTTTAGTGTTGAGGTTTCGGTTACTATTCGTCAGAGGAAGTAGATAAAAAAAAAAAATTGACAGTACTAATACTCCGGGGTAATTTTAAATATAATTGTATTATACATTATAGTTAATTTTACCTTTCTTTTATGGGATTTTCTCCCAGCTGTGGTCAGATAGGTTTCCCGTAACGTAGGGAATAGTATTTTACTTGTTATGTAAAATTACTCCACATTTAGGATGTACTTTTACCTTACATGTAGAGGTAGTTAGCTTCCCTTACATGTAAGGAAATTATACCTCAATTTTTTTTTTTTTACAGTGGCGCGAGTAACGTGCTTTATCACTGCGCTGCGACACTCGTCACTATCTAAAAAAAGCATACTAAAAATGAAAGGGAAACTTGAAATTAGTCGTAGTATGCTAATCGCTAACATGAATAGACTTTACTGATACTTAGATCCTTTCCGAGCGTTGTGAAATGGGGGATATCTGTGAATAGCGACAGCTCCGTAAATTCCAAACTCAGTAATTGAATTATGAATCCTGGGAGTGCTTTACGCTACCTGTTAAACTTTACAAAGGTGCTTCAGTAGAACAGATTTATTTCCCAAGCATGAAGTACTTGCTCTTCGTTTTCCAGTGTAATTAATTTACCAAAATTAAAAAAATATATTCACAGCGCATGTTTCTATTGAGAAAAGTGGTCGCACTGTGAAGACGTAATTCGCTATCAAGTCTGTGCAGAGTTTCAAACCCAAATCGCTACACCAGTTTGTTGACGTGCATACGTCTTTAAATTTGCAACCATAGTCGGAGGCAATCCAGAAAATATGATGATAACAAAATCGGGAGATGCAGTTTGGCATTGCAGCAGGTATTTATCATCTACATTCAAAATTCATTTAGACTACTCGATTACCAAATTATATTTTACGTTGAGTGAGGACTGCGAAGCATCGCGAACTAGGATAATGCGGCCGGGTCGGGGGGGGGGGGGGGGGGGGGGGGGCAAAATTGAGATTGTTTCGCCGCGTCTCATAACTTCCCTTCCGCGTAGTATAACTTTTGACTAGGAGACGCTACGACGTTCGTTTAGGTTTCAATCGACAGCTCTCGCCAAGATCAATCGATTGGGTTTATACAAACATTTGTGTGGCGTGGTTATGATGAAATTTTATGCGTTTCATGTAAAAAAATTCAGAAAACTTCACACAATTTTGGTTTATACTCGTCAAAAAGCCAAGTTGAAATACAGAAATAGTATACGGTTGGAAAGATTATCTCAAAAGCAATCCAGTGATACCCATAAAAGCCCATATGATTGAGTGAAGCGGTGCCGGGAACGTAAAAAAAAACTTCAAGGCGTCCGAGCGCGTCAACGTAGACGTATTCATGCAAAACACACGGCGATGTCCCCAACACAGACACAGCCAATTTTTTTTTTTTTTTTTTCATGAACTGCGAGTTAAATTTTACACGTAAAATAAATAAATTTCGTAAAACTTTTTCGTGTACAAGATTTGATACCTCCGTCGATTTAAGCACTGACATTCCCAAAACATATAAAAATAAAATAAAATAAAATAACTCCTCGAACCTGTATGCCACGACGGAAGATTCCCTGGACGATTGCATGGAAGCCTGCATGGTCAATCGTATGGATGGTTCTATGGAAGATTTGGCCGAGTGCTGGCCGTTTCCATGGACATTTTCATAATTCGTCATGTGCAATTTACCATGCAAGGTTTCCTACAAGGTTGGCACTTTAGCCAATCAGAAACAGGGTGGAGTCATTTTGTTTTTTAATTTTTATATAAAGGGCGGAATACTCTTAACACGGACAAATATTAAATAGAAAATCACGAAAATATTAACAATTCTAATTGTGTGAAAACTATGGTAAATATTCGTGTTAATTTAAAACAAATACAGTTATAACAACAAAACGATTAGCCTCTATGCTGAAGTCGTGAGTGATGATTGTTCCCGAACCACAGTTGCAGAAGTAAAATCATTAGAAAATTAATTCGTCTTTACTTCTGCGTGAAGCAAGTATCGTTCGATAGGTTATTCCAAAGAACTCTCCGTAATTGCACGGGTGCAAGTTACGGTAGCAGTTCTCGTGGAATTTTCTACCCAAAGGTTGTAAGGAAAATTTTATCGCCGTATACAGGCTTCACATCGTGCCTCTAGGCATGAATATGAACCACCAAGTTCTCTAAGAAAATTGTTCCCACTTCATTAAGATTATTGGCCAGCTTGTAACAGTTTCCTAACAAATTTTCAGTGACTTTTCTGACGGATGTCACTGATAATGATTTAAATTTTAAGCGTACTACACAATAAATTTAAATTTTAAGCGTACTCCACTCTAAATTTTTTAAGCGTACTACACTCTAAATTTAAAATTTAAGCGTACTGCACTATAAATTAAAATGTTAAGCGTACTACACTCTAAATTATAAATTTAAGCGTACTACACTATAAATTTAAATTTTAAGCGTACTGCACTATACATTTATACTTTAAGCGTACTACACTATAAATTTAAATTTTAAGCGTACTACACTATAAATTTAAATTTTAAGCGTACTACACTCTAAATTTGAATCAGTGGGAAACCACTGATACGCAGTGGAATTCAATTACTCGAATCAGGGAAAATGGCTCCACTTGGAATCAATAAAAAACCACTGATTGTTTCAGTGGAAAAATTTTACTGATTGAATTAGTGACGTGAAATTATTTCACTGATTGAATAAGTGACGACCAACAACAGTGGCGAATTAAATATAATTTTATTGAATTTTATCAAATAATTACGTAAAATTAACATACTTACGATAGTTTAATATTTATATTGCACAATTTACCTTTAATTTAAAGAAGTAAAAAATTCTTCTGAGCTAAACTGGGATTGAAAAAAAAAACACACACACATCGCACACACACACACACAAACACACACACACACACACACACCTGTTCCACTTCAATTTTAGGCCGTTTCCTTGCCACCTGCGCTGCCTTGCCAAGTTAAAATAACGGGAGTAAAATTTATGCCTTATAGTTTTCCCGCAAAATCGTGAAGATTTAAGTTGTATAGTCTCACTTTTCAATTTTGGTTTAATTGGTATTGTTAGGATTGTTAAAACGAATAGTATATACGAGTGCACTCTGCTCATCACATTATATGCAGTTTAAACCTTCAAACAGAGCGCCGTGACGATTGCAGGAAAACGAAATGAAAGACGTAGAAACGTAATTAAAGTATGGGAGTTCATATTACCTCATAAAATGGCGTTTTGAAAGACGAGACACACATAGAAAGAATTTTGTATTGGTTTTATTAGTTTATTCGATTTTATTTCACTTGATAAACCCTGTTTAACAGCTATTGTTGTTTGACGGCAACTTTTACACGCTGTATAACTGATCCATCAGTTAAAAATATACCACTGAGTAAACAGAGAAAAAAACGACTGAAGAATCAGTGGAAAATGTGACTGAATCAATAAGTGTAGGAAATCTGGCTTTATTTTTTTCCACTGATTCGTGAGTTAAATTTACTAAAGTGACTGCTAAATCAGTCAGATATGTTTGACTGATTGAAACAGTGAAATTCTCACTGATTCAGATTTAGTGTGTAGATAAAAAAGTTAAATACTACATTTTAATAAGTGAGTTAAAACAAAGAGAGTGCTTTTTTTTTATTCCACTTATATAATTGTACAAAGCACGTTTCTAATCGGCAAGTAAGACCATGTATATCGACAGGCGTTCGCGATTTACACAGCTGTCTTAGACAGTAAGAAGGAAAATCTGGTAGAGCGGGCGCCAAAGGTGGCCAATATCCGTATTGCAGCACTGGATTGCTTTTTTTGCCAATACGACTATCATAAACTACATTGATAGGATATGACGTTAGAACATTGTTTACGTAAACAAGCACTTTTCAATATTTGTTTGCTACCTATAACCAAAATTGGTGCTTTCATATTATACACAAAATGATAAAAATATTTTATCCATATAAAAGTATTCGTCTTTTGGAAATTAAGACACGCACACTTTCATCTATATTGACCACGTGACTCTGATAGTTGTATCAGTGTGGGATAGTTCAATGTTGGGCACATGCGCAGAGAACGAAAATCTCTGAACTTCGTCTTTAGCCTATGCCATAAACCGCAGGTTGGTGAACTAACCTGCAGCCTCCAGCATAGACGAACTCCCGGAATGCGAAGTGGAGATCCGAGGAAAGGGCTGGGCGGCTGCTAACATCGGGATTTCGAGAGCCGACGAGGGTGAAGCGAGGAGCACCGCGGGAATTCCAGGGCGGGCGGAACGGGAGAACACCGAGAAAACCCCGCCGGCCGACGGCATCGTCCAGCACGATCCCCACGTGCGAAAGTCCCCGAGGAGCGACCCCCACAGTGAATCGAGCCTGGTTCGCCGTGGTTGCGAGGCGAGAGCGCTCTAGCCACCGCGTCACCGCGGCCCCCAGCAGCTCCCGGAATGCGCCTCCCCTGCCATTACGGGTCGCACGCCCAGCTCGGCCGTTGGCGGCAGGCAATATCTCCCGGGTCGATGGGTGTTGTAATTCCCGGGATCCCCGTGGGGGTGGTTCTTTAGCGTCGATAAACGTCAAGGGGCGGCAGTAATACGCCGCGAATCTCAATTACAGTCCGCCGACGTCCAACTGGGTTATTATTACTTCGAATTTACTGCCTGCTTGCTGACAGTATTACCTTCCGCGGAAATTCCTGTCGTACGTAAAAGCTGAATAGCTCCTCACAACCCGTTAAGTTTCTTTATTCTTTCCCCCTTGGTTTTTATGCTCAGTAAGTTTGTTAGTAAAGGCTGTTCACGATAAAGAGAGCACTTTGGAGATGAACCTTAGAAAAAAAAGTCACTGCCCCTGCATGCATATATTTTAATGGGCGCACTGAGCGACATGCGCCCTGTAAAGTTGGTAACGATGGATGGAAAATAGTTCCATATCTTAATGTCAAATAGAAAGTGTTATGTAACCATTCAGGATAACCTAAATTATTTCATTCACGTTCTGTTTTTTTTAATGCATCCTCGTGTAAAAATGAGCAGATTCGTAAAGTATTTACTTCCTTAATAATTTCACAGTTTAATTTGACCGACCCATGAATAAAGTTACAAGGCCCGTATCAATGTAAATTTTACATAAGGCGGAGGAATACATAATGTATATATAAGTAGATCTTAAGCAGGGCTTTCAATAGTGCTCATTTTACCGTGAACATGTTGTACACTCGCGTTTTATTTATTTTTTTATTTTTTTTACAGGACATATACACGACGTTAATATTTTCTTAGAGAATCATGCGTGAATTTTCATTTGGCAGAAGATTATTTTTACTGTCGGCTCTGTAATCAGTCATTAAATCTCGAATATTTATAGGTCCAGGTAATAGGGGAATTTTTCGAACTCCGATTTTCTTAAGGAGTTAACGTGCGGACATTGCCGGGATGAGATGGTTTTCTCCGGGTGCTGCCATCCAACGGTCGCCAACCTCCTGTAACCCACGTCGAACCCTACTTGAGGACGGGAAAAGTTACGCAGATGAGCATTTTATTTCTGAGTGAAAATAATTTTTCCCTTTTATTCCAGATCACCGACATTTCTCGAGGAAAGTAATAAATAGCACGTCAGTAAGGTGACTGATTTTTCGATTTATGCAGGACAGTGATATGAAGGCGAACGCGAGGACATGTTGGAGATCAACAGCGAAACAGATCCGGCATACCTGTTGAGGATAGAACACGTGAAGTGAAAATTATTTTGCGGGCGATGTTAGCTGCCAGATACTATTCTACACTTTATTATCTCTGCGTGTGTTTAATTAACACGTTTGCATATACAGAATGTATGTAAATTCGACCATCCATCTTCGACTGCAGTTTAATCACGAAAAAAATTAGTCGAAAACATATTATAAGACCTAGGGTCTAAAACTATTTCTAAGTGAGGTACAAATTTTTGAAGTATTTAAAGAAAAAGTTTGTCACTGTACCACTGTAATGTTACTGGGTACTATGCGTGCCCCATCTGCCAGGTTGTATATATGTTGTATATATGTTTTCAAATTAATTTATCTTGATTAACCTGTAGCCGAAGTTTGGCGGTCGAATTTCGATGTACCCGGTAAGCGTATGTGTGTGTGTGTGTGTGTGTATATATATATATATATATATATATATATATATATATATATATATATATATATATATACACACATGTGTATATATATAGGCTGTAATCTACACAACAAACTGAGTTCCCACAAAGATAGAATGTTGGTCATTATAAAAAGATCGCTCGTGTTTGCTATTAACTATTTTCACGATGCCGCTCACGGTAAAATGAGCAGTTTCGAAAGCCCTGCTTAGGATCTACTTGCATGTACGTTGTGTATTCTTCCGCCTTATGCAAAACTAACATTGTCGTGGCCCTAATAACTTTATTCATGTGTTGGTCAAGTGAAACCGTTTAATTATTAGCAAAATAAATAGTTTACGTATCTGCTCATTTTTACCCTTCGATTATTTAAAAATAAAGAGAAAGCGAAATAAATAATTTAAGTTATCATAAATGGATACCTAACACTTTTTATTCGACGTTAAGATAGGGAACTATTTCCCATCCTTCGTTACCAACTTTACTGGGCGCATGTAACTCAGTGCACCAGTTAAAATATATGCAAGTAGGGGCAGTGACTATTTTCGAAGGTTGATTTCAATAATGCTCACTTTATCGTGAACAGCCTTTACTAAGTTGTATCTGTTCTAAGGCTAGAGCAGGAAAAAAAATTGTATCATACAAATTGAAGAGAAGGAATATGTACTTAATTTTCCATCTTCACGACTTGAAATATGATTATGTGTAATTTTGAAATCTTATAACACATAGGCCTACATAGGAACTCAATACTTGAAGCGTTGATATTACGCAGCGAAAGACTAGCCGCAGAAATCAATTTAATACGCTTCAGCGGAATTACAAATCACTCGAAATTGGTATCATTGCTGCGTAGTAGAGGAATTAATTGTAACCAGGGGTCGGGCCCGCGGAAACCGCGGGCTGAGCCTCCAAAGATGATGCATGCAACCGTACGAATTAGTATTTATAATGCAATGTCGTCTGGGAACTTCGGCATATGCTTGCTCGCGGCTATCGGCGCTCGCTCGGACATCCCGACATGCAGTAGCAATTATGGTGAAAGTAGAACTTAAGACTTAAGACTTAAAACTTATGGCGTAATACTTAGAACTTAAGACTTAAAACTTAAAACTTCAGACTTAATATTTAGGCTTACGAAGGGCCTGTCAGTGTGAGGGAGGGAGGGGCACGGAAAAGCACTCCTCCCCCAAATTTGAAAAAAAAATCGGTCAAAAAATGCGTCTTCCAGGCCGATTCTAAGGTGAAAAGCACACCCCCAATCCTACAAAATGGAAAACATACCTTCCTTATGCCTGTATCTCCTCCCAGTGGTGAGAGGAGGGGGCACATTGAGGAGGAGGGTTTCAAAGAGGATGGAAGGGTGATCAGAGAGGGAGGGGGGTAGGCTTCCCTCCCCTCCGTTCTGTTTGCCCACAGCGGCCCTTCAAAAACAGTTGTTTTTTGTGGAAAAACTTCCGTTCTTGAATTAGTATGATTCTACTGAAACCACCATTAAATAATTGAGATTGAACCAACGGAACAATTTTTATTTAAGCTATATTGGCCAATTTTTAACTGTTTGGGAATAGTGTATACAAGTCATCAACGAATCCTGTATTTAAAAAAAAATGCGTAGTTTTTTTTTTTTTTTTTTTTAGAATATTATCTAATTTAATGTAGGTCAAAATTATCTACATATCTACAGGAAACATGTGTTGAATCCGATATCGCTACCATTTAACTTCTGCTCTAAACAACGCATTTATAAAGATCACAAAAAAGTATCCCTTTTCATAATGATGGCAAGTATTTAATTTGTCACGTGAGTCTGGGATTTATTTCTCTTTCTCTTATGTCCCCATCTCACGAAATCAGGTCCAATGATCATTACAAAAAATTAACACGTCAGACTGCAACGAATATTCGTACGTTTTTCACTGCCGTGAACTAGCTAACAAGGCGTGGCTCACCGCAAATAGTTTTCCGTTTCGATAGCACAAAATGCCACTGTAGAATACGATTAATTGAATAAAGCACGTTATTGGAATATGTGGGGTTTGGAATCGACGTCTAATAGTTACTTAATTTACGAGATAATCTGAATTCTAATCGTTCAGTTTCAAAACCAGTTGAACAGGAATAAGATATATTAGTTTCGCGGCGTGGTGCGAAAATTGTTTTTATCGGAACAAAGGTTCCATGCGTGTATTTAGTGCTAGAGAGAGGGGGTGACAACGAACATTTTCGGAACGAAAAGTGGAGAAGATGCAAACCTGCAGACCTCGTCGAAGCGAAATTTAGTGCCTGACGTATAAGTTTTATATGCAGAAATTTTCAAAACATTAAGTGGTATTCAAGCTTAAGTCAATCTCTGACTTTACCTCACATGTGCATGCATACGGCACTATGGACCGTGTCAGGGAAAAAATATTGTGTGTTTATTCTGAGAAATGTTCGAGGAGGAAGGGTAGAAAATTGCAGCGTGCTGTGTTAGTGTGGACTAACCCAATACAGTTCCATACTTCCCCCCCCCCCCCCACAGTTTGTTCCGATGACTCCATGTGCAGCCTAAGGGCACTTTCTACAGATTCGCAGCTACGACATTTACCTAAATAAGAAATCCCACGTGAAGGAAATTTCACGTCTGTGCGTTAATTTTAAAGATAGGCATTACAGACAAATTTATTCTTCATGAGTTTTTTTAGGATAAAATCCCCACTAGTGTATATTTTGTAAACTAATAGAAGGCCTATGTACTATTTTGTAAAACATATATTTTAAAAATTTCTTGCAAAGAGGCTATGTGGGTTATGAAAACATCTCCTCTGTAGGAATCTTCTCCTAAAAATTCGTGAAGAATACATTTTGTTTGAACCGCCTAATCTTTAATAAAATTAACGCACTGATGTGAAGAAAATTTCATCAGGTTAATCGTTATCCAAACTTATGTCCAAATGTAAATATTTACAAAATAGATAACATATACTGCATTATTCCGAACGTTGTCTTCATTCGTAAATTTACTGATCAGAAATTTAATATTTGCGTAGCTACTCAACATGTTATCCTCGACAAATGCTTATGAATGTAGGAGTCGTCGAAATTACTGCAGTCTCCTCTGCTCTAGCAGGGCGAGTGAGTATAAACTCTAACTTGACTTCAAAAGTCACGTGCTAGCTACGAACATTATGCAGCATATGCAGCGGGATTTTCCTTCTACTTCTTAGTTTGTCACATTTTCTACTTTTTTCGAAACTTAGTATTCGCATGGGTAATTTAATTTGTTTTTCTCTGGGATACTACATTGAGTAATTACTCTCCGAGAAACGCGCGCAACAAATATAGAGCGCAGATGGGGGGAAAAAAAACCTGTGTTTTTTTTTTTTTTTGTTTTTTTTTCCAATGAAAATTTTGGAGGGGACAAAATACATACTTGCTCTCCCCACAAAAATAAAAGCAACGAAACTCCCCTGTGGAATCTTTTCTATCGATTGTTTGAACTGTGATGCTCTTTCATTGCTTTCAAGATTTGCTTAATACATTGTTTGTTTTATTGAATGTATATTTTAACTAACAAAACCGTCATATACAGAAATTTTTAAGTAGATTTATTATTTTCGAATAAAATCTTTTTATTATTTTCTTAATTATGACGTATATAAACCACAAAATAAGTACACAATATGTAAATATTGTTTTAAAATTTATAAAATTATGCTGTCTTAAATGATACCTTAGCAAAAATTACAAGTATTATTTCCTAATCACCCCCCTAAAACCACTGAATTTGAAACGTACCACAGTAGGGATAAACCCACAAGGGATCTTTACGTAATTTATTTTATTTTATTTTTTAGATAGTTCATTGCAAGACGAAAGAATGCTCTAAAGTCACTTCCATTTTCGCGTGACGCAATTGTGCAACGAGTTGAATGACATGTAAGCAGCGCAGTTCCAGCATTGGTCTGTTTTTCTGGCAACTATCAAAATCGTGCATAATCTTAGAGGTCACAATATTGTTCAGATAAGCAAATGCTTTTGAGATGCTAGTGCAGTTCTTATGACCTTGTTAGAATGCAAATAGACTATTTCCAACTTAGTCGTAGTAAGTTTATTCAAATATAATTGCGGGCCTATCATAAGTTCAGATGTAAACGAACAAGTTCATCACCGAATGTATCAAAAGGAAAGGTAGTTTAAAATTGGCATTAATATATTAGATTTTAAATAATTTTAAAACAGAAAATTAAACTAGTGTCTTTTTCAGGCGATTGAATTTTTCATAGGAACGTAAGTATTATTTATTACAGTATCGAAACGACACTTCCATTTTCTGTCTCGTGATTGGACTGGCCGTAATCTCTTGTTTCGTTCAAACCGGTCAGGTAGCTTAGAGAAGTTTGAAATTTCTTTCTTTCGTGTTTCGAGGCTCTAAAATAGTTTTATGCGTTCTCGTAGCCAAGGCGAAGAATTCTGACCAGGGAGAATGGACGTCGTTAACTAAACACGTCTGCGAAAGCTAGCCTTTCAGAGAAAGTTCACGAAAACCACTAGTTGTACACTTGTGTTAGAACAAAGTGCTTTGAGTTATTCTGATTGATTTTCCGGGAGGACAAGTGAGGGAATTGACGAGTATTTCTCATTGCTGGTAGACAGCGGTTAGCCTGTTATAGGCCATCAAATCGATGTGATAAAGCAAGTTGGAAATGTGTAAATTAACACTTGGAAACCATACAACGCTAATGTGAAGAATTTTCTGCCTTTAAAACGAAATTATTTTGGATACAGTTTTTTTTTTTTTTTTTTTTTTTTTGTTCCCCAAAAATCGCAAAAAAAAAATCCAGCACATTTAATCAGAAATAATGCCCGCAGAATGAAGAACAGTACTTTTGTTTAGTTACTTACATAAGTATTACGAACTGTTTAGAACATTCTATATGTGAAAATATTTTTTAATATGGTACGTTCTCTTCGCCACTATGTCGTTATAATACAGCCGATAGTAACTATAGGTTGTTCACGGTAAAGTGAGCACTTTTGATAGCCCTGCTTGTATGCACGTTATGTATTCTTCCGTCCTATGTTAAATTAACGTTGCCATGGACCTCACCACTTTATTCGTGCGTCGGTCAAGAGAAACTTTGAAAACATAAGGAATGTAAATATTTTGCATAATTTGCTCATTTTTACTCTTCGGCGAATTAAAAAAAAAAAAATAAAGCTAAATAAATAATTTAAGTTGTCGCAAATGGTTACCTAACACTTTTTATTCAACGTCAATATATGGAAATACAGTGCATCCATCGTTACCAACTTTACTGGGCGTATGTCACTCAGCGCGCCCATTAAAATATATGCAGGCAGGGGCAGTGACTTTTTTATAAGGTCCATTTCAAAAGTGCTCACTTTATAGTGAACAGCCTCTATATTACTGTGCAATAAGTGTGTTGCGAGTAGTGTGGCCTAATAGGACGATGCTATGTTGAATGTATACTCACAGTCCATCACATGTGGTGTTACTGTTTCGATAACTCACTCCTAGCTTTTCGTGAACTGACGTTATTACGTCGAGATCGCAGTGTGTCGAGGAAGTGTTTCAGTATTTCCATAAAACACGTAGGACGAAGCACTCGGAAAAGAAACCATCGCGATTATAACTACCAGAATCGAACACGGACACCTCTTAAATACAAACGGGACGCGCCATTTTATAATGAAATTTGAGCATCCAAAATACCGTGTCCGGAACGGTGTAATGTTACCTTCATTGCTGAAATTCGTATCAACTGTCCAAAAGACGATTAGGCCGAAGGTGCATATGTGCGTGATCAGGCAAGATATTCTTTGGATGGTTAATTATATTTAATTGCAGTCATTTAAACAAACGTTTTTGCTTGAAAACAGCATTCCTTTTCTAAACGCCAATAAAAATTATAATATACGTTGTAATGTTATTCTCCATTGAATTTTTTTTTTGCAGTCAGAAACATAGATTATAGCAGCAGCTCATTGATTGTTGTAGCAAAACACATGCTATGTCGTTTTAAGTAACTAAAATACGTATCAAATTTTTTCCCATTTGCTGCACTTGTTGCCATAATTTAAAGTGGGTCTTAAAACTAGTACTTATCATAGTTTATTAAGTATAATGTTATATTTATTGCTCTGTAAGTCATAAGAGACAGAACATAGAGGTTTAATAAGCACATCACGAAGCTATGGGCAGAAAAGCTAAGTATAACAGAACCTCAATGATTACCGTGGGTTCCGAACTGTTTGAACACCTAATAGATACTTGCGAACTGAGTTATGCTGAAGTTTATGTGCGAAACGTATATGCTCTTTGAATAGTACTTGCAATATAGGTAAGTGATTAAATGAAAAGTTACATAGGATTTATTCCCATTGGAGAGTCATGTCGCCAAGGAAATCACTGAAGATAACATTACAAATGTACACGAGAACAAGCCAGAAGTGGCTGTTATCGAAATATATTCAAAACTAAACATTTATTCCACAAGGAATTCAATTGATTCAGTTTACCTAAAGACGGTAACAGATGCCCGTTACAGGAATGTCAGAAAACTGCGTGCTTCCTTCTGTTCTCTCTTCGCCGTGTCTTCAGGTTTCGAGCTTTCATACCAATCTTCGTCTCAGGGTTCGTCTGTTTTTTCTTCGTGTCGTCTATAGAGTTCTGTGAGTCGCCCGCGCCTGTTTTCCCGTGTATATGCAACCCGCACCTGCCACTACTCATCTAACACGACATCAATCGTAGCTGAACACAGCGTGTACGTTGGTCCTTCGTCGTCGGTACAGTAAGCGGTGAACGGATGGTGTTACGACAGCAACACGCTGAGAAACAGTCACGTTGCGAACAATGCACATCCGTTTGTTGCGTCGAAACAGGTTGTTGCGATGCTTACCGAACACGTTGCGTCCTTAGCATAGGGCTATTCACGGTAAAGTGAGCACTTTTTAAGGCCCTTCTTTATTTTTCCTTTCATCCAATTTCCACCCTCCTGCCGATTTTAATATAAACATTGCAATGTGACCAATGAACAGAATGTATAAATTTCCCCAGATTCGTGAAGAATACATTTTGTTTTAACCGCCTAATCTTTAATAAAACTAACGCACTGGTGTGAAGAAAATCTCATTAGGTTAGTCGTTATCTAAACTTATGTCCAAATGTAAATATTTACAAAATAGATAACATATACTGCATTATTCCGAACGTTGTCTTCATTCGTAAATTTACTCATCAGAAATTTAATATTTGCATAGCTACTCAAAATGTTTCCCTCCGCAAATACTTATGAATGTAGGAGTCGCCGAAATTACTGCAGTCTACTTTGCTCTAGCAGGGCGAATGCGTATAAACGCTAACTTGACTTCAAAAATCACCTGCTAACTACGAACATTATTAAGCATATGCAGCACTCAAAATTTAATGCCTGAGGCTGCGTTAAGATATATTTATTATTGATTAATGACTTCTGGAAGGGCTTTAAAAAGTGCTCACTTTATCGTGAACAGCCTATAACGCATGTGTTTCTTCATGCGACATGAAATCAACGCGGACGTGCTGTTATGTAGCGAATCTAACAGACGAGGCTCCGTAACGATTACGTACACTGCACGGAACGCAGTTACACAAGTGTCAAGTATTTTACAGCAGAGGAGATGTTTCGCAGATGGGTAGTAGTATGGTTTGCGGGTTGCATAACTACGAATATATAGGCGCGAGCGATTGACCCGGTGTATTGTTTTTTGCCTCTGCTGCTCGTTCGTTTGTTACTAGTGCTGTTTTGCTTCGTTAAGTTTAGTAGGACTCTTGACTGAATTCCTTGTGGAATTAATTTTATATTTAGACTATCTGTTTGCAACAAGCAATATTGGCTTGTTATCATATAGGTTTTTTGCGTCATCCTCTGTTATTTTCTTGGCGCATATTTCTGCAATTCCGCATGTACGAAGTAACCGCCTCTCTTGCGGCCTGCTCGTCAGATGAACGTGCATTTCCCTCGAGAACCTTTGCAAAGCACGGGTCTTACGTGTCTAAATGTTGTAATCGTATTTTATCTAATTCTTCATTTACTGTAATTATAAACATTTTCACATCGGCATGACATCGTTCTTCAGGTATTTTACAGCAAAAGCAGAAATCTCGTCAATTCGTGTGTAATCAATCATGCGTGATTTACTGAAGGGACTTATTAAAAGTGCAAAGTATCTTTCGCAACTTTACAACCAAAGAAAATCGTGGTGTCAATGTTTATTAATTTTATGGGTTATATTACAGTATAATTGAGTTATATGAAGCAACTCTAAAATTT
This sequence comes from Dryococelus australis, assembly GCA_029891345.1. Lineage (NCBI taxonomy): Eukaryota > Metazoa > Arthropoda > Insecta > Phasmatodea > Phasmatidae > Dryococelus > Dryococelus australis. Next base: position 41,661,271 of record CM056993.1, read on the forward strand.
GTTCAATTATAATATAGTAAAAATACATTTCGAAAATGTAATTTTTTTTAAAGTACAAATAGTTAAGAGATATGAAATGGTTTCCCAGAGCGTGAATTCCTTAAATGTAAAGTCCAGAACATTAATGGAGCTACACATTACATTATTACATTTATTGACATGATAACCTTCTTTATTTACAATTTAAAATTTTGTAAATGTTTCGCGATAATTACGAATATAAATCACAAAATCAATAAATTCACCAAAATAATTGTCCTAGACATTATAATATATATTATATATATATATATATATATATATATATATATATATATATATACATCATCGAGATTAATATAGACGCTGCCGAAAAAAAGAAATATTATTTTTACGGAAATATATACAGGAGTTTATAAGCACTTATACAAATACGTTTTTATAAATATTTTAATAAATATTTTTGCGTACGTACTGATTTGATGGTTTCTGTAACATACATTATTATTCGAAACACGGTCAACAATATTTATTTTAAAACTATACCTTGTATCAATTATTTCTATATGATGGTTTTGATAATTCAAATATTCTGTAAATAAAAGAAGCCCCGTATAAATATAATAAAGACTTCATATTCAGTTACTTATTTTATATGTGGTAAATTCACACCAAAACGGGGCCTTTCTATAAATCATTAAATTCCTCGTTTACTACAGAGTACTATCATCTTGGAAATACTGAAATTTTCGTTAGCTTTATTAATGTAACAGAGTGCAGATGTAGTAATTTATAGGCTTCTCTGTTGAGGTGCACAAATTAATCATTTATGTAACAACCTTAGAGCTCGACGAAATTCCTGCTCTTACGGAAGTTTTAATCGCTCCCAGGTGGTAGCGTAGTGGGGAACTCGGGACGAGTTTGTGCAGCTCGCTAGCCGCCTCCCTTCACGTCGGTTCCGCGAGTTGTTGCTAGATGCCGAGTTGAAGAAATACGAGCGGCTGTAATCACGTCTGACGGTAAAATACGAGCGCTTTGCCTTACCTTAGGGAATGGATTGCTTGTCTCTGACAAAACGACCATTACATCTTGGTCAAGGAAACTACCCATTTGCTGTCTTGCTGCCGTCGTTATAGGCTGGTTTCCTTTATGGTTTGGCCTATTTCTGACTGGCGCATTGGATGTGATGCACTCGTGTTTTTATGAAAGGAAAGGGGAGAAAGGGGTAATTTTTAACGCGTAAGCTTGGATTGTGATGCCATTCTAAGTAAATAAAATATTTTACTGTGGCTTATTTGATTGATTAACTGCTAATAACCGTTAACAAATTTAGTAAGCCATAATTACTGCTACCAAAAACAAAGTAGGTATTCAAACATATATGTGTGCTGGATAGAAAAGGCTAAGAGACATTAATTAATATTGAGAACGATGTGATTGTAAGTTATATATGATCCAGACAGGAGTAAAGTAAATAATTCCACAAGTAGTAAAGAAATTAAAACGTTAAATATTTCAAATAAGAATCGTAAAAATTATATCTTTTGCTAGCATAAAAAAATGAATATGTCTTCATGATGAAAATTTGTTTTTACTGTTGCGGCCCCTTAAAACAATATTTATTGTATATGCGTATTTAAATGGCAGGACATTAATATTTAGTAAAAACAATATTATAACACAGGTAAGACTTTGTTATGATGATTAAAATATTCATTTTAAAAATTAAAGTTCATCCTAAAATTTGAAAGTTCACAAACTGTGGGAAGTTCACAAACTGTGGGTTCAATCCAAATGAAGATGAAGTGGGAATGGCCGGTGAAGAGAAAGGTCAAGGCGTTCTTCGGTGAACGTGACGGGAGTCACAAGTACTCCGTCACAGCTACCAGGTCATACAGCGAAGCTGCAGTTTTCCCATGCTACAGCTCGGTACGGAAGTAACGGCGACGGGTACTCCCATAACTGTCATACTGCGAACGGGACTACACAGGTCCGAAACTGCGATCGGTGATGTTGCTACCTCTGGAAACGTTAGGCGTAGGTTTATACAAAAATCACAGTTCCAGCGAAACTGGGTCGGGAAACAGCAGAGCAACACTTCCCCGTAACGGAGGTTGAAAACTAAACTAATGTAGCATACCAGCAATAAATTACTTTAGCTAAACTACATTATGAAAAATAAAAATTAAATCGACGAAACTACATCTTGATTACAAGAGCAGCCTGGTGTTACGTGCCATCAAGTCAGGTGTTCTCAGCTAGCCAGTGGAATGAAGAATGCGCAGTCGATACTCAGTGAGTACTCGGAAAAGCACGTGGCCAAACTTCGCTGGTTGCCGCTAGATGGCGTACGAGTACCTAAACAGCAGCTTTCGACGCCTATGCGAATACAACATGAAAAATACGCAGCGTGTTACTATACACATTATAGCACACCCTGTGTTAAATTGTGTGTGCAGTTAAGCTGCCCATAAATGCATTGACAACTTGGCTGAAGCAAATTTCTTGAGGCGGCATGCCCGGAAAATTGTGGACGAAAAAAGTCTCTCAATAAGTTATGTATGCAATAAAATTCAAATGAAATAAAATTATTTCCCCAATTGTAATTAAACTTATATAATGAATTTGAAATAGGAAACATTCATACAGTTTTTTATAAACGGTATATTATTACATAACTGTTGCCTAATCACAACCCAAATTACAAAATTCCTTCTTTTCTTTGTTTACTTTTAGCAGTAATAACTACCTTACTTTCATATATGTGAACATTTCCAATAACGTTTCCTGAGTTGCCAAAATATATTGTGAAAGTATCCTATTTCAGATTTAATTTTAAAGTTCGTTTGTTAATATTTTCTCTGTTTACATAGTGGTACATTTTTTGTTTTGTTGAATATAATATTATTCTATTTATTTTCATACTGAAAACATACATAGCTGCCCTTAGGTAATTTAATTAACCTTTGTAAGTTTAATCCTCATCACTTCATTATTAAAATTAGTAAGATAATTATTATTTTTGTTTGAATGGAAATTATGATTTGATAATTATTTTCTGATTTTATGAACTGCATAAATTTTGGAACCAAACTCAATAGTACAGTCAGTGGTAAAAATAATGTTACTATTGCATGGGCTCCTAGCACGAATACAATTTACATGTTAAAAAAAAACACACGAAAGCGGACTGCTAACTTCTCTAGATATTTCAGTATATGGTTGACAATCAAATGACATTACAACTAAATAATTTTATGCTATAGTATTGTTTTTTTCGAACGATATAGTGTAATCTTTTTTGGGAACAATGCCAGAAGACAAATCGTCGTAATTTCCAGAATGCATTTCGCAGTAATCTTGGTGGTCTACTGTCCTAATTTAGGATTTTAAATGCCTGGTAGAGTTTTACCCAGTGATTGTACTACCTCGAACATTTGAAAAAGAGGTTAGAGTGTCTGTAAATTTGTTTTGTTGGTGCCCTGAAGGATGAAACCAGAATTACTGCATACATGGGTGAGAAGTACACCATTTGGACTCAGCACTTGTAAATAAGTTACAATCGACGACGAAATAAGTAAGCTTCTTCAGTATAGTAATCATTTATGACTGATTAAAAATAGTATAAACATTTAGTAAATTGTTAATTACTACACCATTTTGCTGCTTTAAAAAAATTTAATGGTATTAAATTTAGTGTTCGAATTTTCAGAACATCACAGTTATAGGACATACGATAACACCCAGAGGCCTGTCTTAGAACTGGTGTTATAGTGAAAAACTGACTATAGTCCATTCCCCATTGGAAGCAACTTTCTCGGAGCCCTGCTAAATATCTACTTGCAGGCCCGTTTCGTATCCTTCCGACCAATATAAACAAACATTGCCATGTGACTGCCATGTAGCATCTGTCAAAATCAATGTTTACATTCCATTGTGTGTGTATACGTGGTAGTATACTTTCGCTACACCTAAAAATAAACATTGAAGTGTGACTTCTACTTCTATATCTGCCAAATGTGTTGTTTACTGTTCACAGCTTTTCAAAGACTTCTGTCGTAGGTCTATTTCAAAAACCATTTCGTACTAATATTCACAATTTAGGCCTATAACATTATTTGGGTCAGCTTTATGACGTTTTAAAAATACTTGAATTAACTATAGCTCTTACGGTTACGTTACATTAACATATTTGTTTTCCACGACATAGCACATTACACGTAATGCACGTTAGTATTTTGCCGCGACTGTGTTAAACCTGTTAAAACTGCGAGGTAATGAACTGTAGTATTTAACTTTTTTTTGTTGATATGTCTTCGGTTATTTCTTTAAAAGGACGGCCTCAGTTCGAATAACGAAGGAATAGACAGTCTAACGGAAAATCGACATTAAAATCAAGCACGCAACTCGTGTCGCTCATTTTTTGTTATAGAAACTTACAATATAGCGGTGAACATGCACACAAATAAGCCTACCGTAACTTTTAATCTGCTCATATTTATATGTATTGCTACTTACTGCGTATTAGGTTTATTGAAATTTATTGGGGATGGACTTGGTTATTTTGTTTATTGGTGGTAAATCACGTTACACGACTGTGTTTCAAACACCCACCAGGGCAAAGGTACAACGTTGTGATAAATAAACAGACATGGATGTAAATAAATAACTTTGCCATAAAAACAGTTCACATTTACAACGTATAAATAGTTAATATCAAATACTTGAAATCACGCACACATAGGGCCAGCTTATCGACCACGATGCACAAAGGCACGCCATTTCAAAGACGCAATGATTAACGAAACACAAGTCACAGTATATTTATTACTGCCGTGGAAACACAGATTTATCACAACATCGTAACTTGCCTGGGTAGGTTTAATAAACACAACGTCTACAAATATGATGTAGTCATTTGAAGCTTTTTTTCGGAGTAAGTATAATTTACGCTTCGTTTGGTAAAATAGCAACACGCCATGTCATGGCTCGCCACGTCTGCCAACTTCACTTTGTTTCTGTCCCGCCATCGTATCTAAATATATCAAAATAAGTATTCAAACATTAAAATCTCTTTTCAGTTGTAAATTACAAATTCAAAAACCATTATTTTGCTTTAATAAGTATGAAATATGCCACAACTGAAAACATGTACGTTTATTTGCGCGTACTAGCGAAGTGAAACTTCCCGAGTGTGAAAGAGGCAAAGACAGAGAGAGAGAGCGCGCCAAGCCTCGCTCAGCAGACAGTTGCTTCAAATTTGCTCTCGCTCGATAAAACAACACCGTACCATTACGGCCTACTCACGATATTTTCCGCTGTTATTTTAAACTGTAAAAATGAGATATGTTGCCATCGGGGCTACCTAAATATTTAAATATTTCAATAGGCACCGTTTAATTTACAAATAGTATTCTAAAAAACCAGGTTAAAATAATATTTTAACTGTGAACTATTTCTTACCGCCTGTTGCCAACGCGTCGCTGCTCTCGCTGTTGTTAATTCATATTTAAAAAGAAATAAATATTACAAGTTATAGAATATATTAAGGTAAAGTTTCATTTAGTCAATAATACAGTACTCTAATGCTAACTATAGTGATATATATTTGTGGAATACATGTTATTGAAAAAACAGGTTGGCATGTTATACCCGGAGTGTTTTTCAAAAGGTTGATTTTCATAAGTCGCTTCCAATCGGGAATGGACTATAGTCTAATATTCACGTTTTAAAAGTGTTAATTTTGCGAAAAAAGAAATCTAATTAATATTAGTAATGTTTCAGAATATTAATTATTGAAATTCATCCATACTTGATCCGGTGTCTTCCAACAACTTTTAACATGATACTCTATGAATAAGTTTTGCTTGCAATGATCAATAAAGGGTAACACGATATTTGATGTGAATTGTAAGATTTAAATTTTCTCAAATAATTAATGTGCCTTTTCAATGATAGGTATCAATATTTCTGCACAAAAGTATTTGCCTTTAAAATTTTATACACAATTTACCAGGGAAATTTTTATGTGCATGTTTTAGGGATTGCATTGAACTGAAGCCAGCTGTATAAAGTTGAAGTCCAATCGGAGGTTTGTGTTTGTTCAATGAGAATGATCTGGCTTTTATTAACCATTTTTACACATAAAAGTAAAATGGTTTCAACAAAGTATTATGTTCACATAGTTGTCATTATATTCTGAATGTTGTGCGCTACATATTTTCGTTTTCTTTCCATACACTATCTCATGACACAGTCACTCTACAAAATATATATGTAATTATAAGTTATTGATCATTTTAAAACTGTTGAGAGTAATTTTTTTTTCAAATCGCTATCTGTTCTTGAATTTTTGTAAAATAATTTCCTTGGGCACGATGACTTCTATCTTACTTGTTTAAGACTTCTGCATACTGTCGTCATTACCAGTTTAATCTATTATCAGCACATAATTTTTACGCTCGCGGAAAGTGTTCCGATGACGTCAGATATCCACAACCAATGTATACGAATTAAAACAATCGTCGAGGAAAACATTTTCACTCGCCATGAGGTCGATATAAGCTCTGGATGTTCCGAAGATGCCATTCATTCGAGTAGCGCATTGATAAATGTGTCGTCAGGATTATCTGTCACCTTGGGAGGGGGGGGGGGCGCACCGTGTCGACAAAAGCTCGTCGGGTGATTTGTCGCTGTCGCGAGCGGAAGGGACGTCGTTGGAACTTTCACACCGCCATTATCATAATTCACTTAGTGTACTTCCTCCACCTCCGGCATTCCGAGCTACAGCGGCTGGTATTAAACAGTGTTGGTCACACAAGTGTTTTGAGCTGATGACCTGACGTATAAGTTGTTCACGGTAAAATGAGCACTTTTGAAAGCCCTGCTTAAGATCTACTTGTACGCACGTTGTGTATTTTTGCGCCTTATGTAAAATTAACATTGTCTTTGACCTCATCATTTTATTAATATGTTACAAATCTGGTCATTTTTATACTTCGATGCATAAAAATTACCGAAAGCAAAATGAATAATTGAAGTTATCGCAAATGTTTACTTAACACTTTTTAATCGACGTTCAGATAATGGAACTATTTTCCATCCATCGTTACCAACTTTACTGGGCGCATATCACTCAGTGCGCCCGGCAAAATATATTAAGTTAGGCGCAGTGACTTTTCTCTAAGGTTAATTTCAAAAGTTCTCACTTTATCGTGAACAGCCGTTAGCAAGTTTCACTACTGCTGAGACTTGAATAACGAACTATAGTTGATTCACTATAACTTCGGCCTGTTCTGAAGTTCTGCTAAATTTCAACTTTTGGTTACTGATTACGTATCCTTCCGCTACACATAAACTTAAACACTGCCATGTGACTTCTGCTTTTATAACTGTCGAATGCATCGGTTGCTGTTTACAGCTGTTCAAAGAATCATGTCATATTGCAGAAACCATTTCCTACGAATGTTCACAATTTAGGTCTATAACAATATTTAGGTCAGCTTTATAACTATTTGTTCCACACGATATAGCACGTTACACATAATACACATTAATATTTTGCCACGACGGTGTTTGTAACAACTGTGTCGGAAACAACAATATTATTTAACCTGTTGTTATTGATATGTGTTTGGAATAAAAATTAAAACCAAGGCACAACCAGTCCAACAAAACCACGCAGTAAATTCAAGCACGCAACTCGTGTCGCTTATTTATTGTACATCGACAAACGTAAAATATAGTGGTGAACATGCAAACACATAGGCCTACCGTAACATTTATTCCGTTGATATTTAAATTCATTGGTACTTACTGATTTGTAGGTTTATTTTATTATTTATTTAATTTTATCTGGGCAGGCTTAGTATTTCATTGGGATCGTTGCAGACATTCAAATCACAGAAACGTAAGCTCGTTACACAACTGTTTTTCAAACACCTAGCGCAAAGGTACGACGTTGTCATAAATAGACGTGAATGTAAATAATTGACTTCGTCATAACATCAGTTCATGGTTAAAACGTATAAATTTTGCACATATTTGAAATCAACACAAACGCCTGGACTGCTTAACGATTACAACGCAGCCACCACGCTCTTTCATACGCAACGATCACCATACATTTCACTCTGCCGTGTAAACACATATTTATCACAACATTGTAACATGCCTAGGGAGTTTAAAAATACGAGTACGAACTTGACGCCTCGTTAAGAATCACGCCGAATAATTGACGTCGCCACATCACTGTCAGTCGTAAGGCCATATAAAAACTGGGCATAGTCGCCCGCCATATTGGGACAAGCGCGTGGAAGGTGATCAAGTTCTAGATTCTCCCTTCCACACCACTTCTGGCAACCTGCTGGATTTGTAAGCGTCGCGCGTCGCGCCATCGCATCTAAATAACATAGTATAGGTATTTAAACAATAAAACTTCTTTTCAGTTGCAAATTCCAAATTCAAAAATTATCATTTTGCTGCAATAAGTACGAAATATGCTACGATTTTAAACATGTATAATTTATTGTTTACCAGTGATGGGAAATTTCCCGAGAGAGAGTGACAGAGAGGGAGGGAGAGGGAGAGAAAGAAGCGATAAGCTCCTTCCAGCCAACAGTTTCGTCGGTCAAGAAAACAAACACCACATCACTACGGCCTACGTATGTTATTTTGCGCTGTTATTTTTAACTGTAACAATGAAACTTTTTTTTTTTACCGGGGCTACCTAAATATTGAAATATTTCAATAGCAATATTTAATTTACAAAGAGCATACCAAAAAACTATGTTGAAACAATATTTGAACTGGGAACTTATTTCTTACTAGCCGTTGCTAATACATCGCTGCTCGCGCTTTTTTTTAATTTGTATATAATACGAAGTAAATATTACAAGTTATAGAACATATTAAGAAAAGTTTCATTTAATTTAAAACACAGTACTTAGAGTTATTCGCAGTGTTATGTATTTATGGAATACAAGTGATTGAACAAACCAGGTTAACATGTTACGCCTGGGTGATTTTTCAAAGGTTCGATTCCAAAAGGCTGAAGAAAACGTGAATGGACTGCACTCAATATTCAGGATAGGTCATAAAAATGTTATGTCGTTTCAAGTAGTAAAAGTAGCAGAAACTATTCCTACACTGAAGAACAAGAATAGTTAAGAATATTATTCCGTTAAAAATGAAAAATGAACATAAAACATCACAAACACTATTGTCACAAGATGTCAGAGATGCATATCCCAGTTCATGAGGGATGGTGGTCTTAATAAAATAATAAAAAAACTAAACTTGATTTTTAATTTATTCACGCAGTGTTTTTTACAACATTTAACTACCTTATTTTCACTATTACCCCTATATTTTTCAATGAGCGCATTTTAAATGTCAATTTCAGTTCCAATTAAAGCCTTATCGATGTGTCTGTATTGGTTACTGACGATTCATGCTCATTATTTTCACATATTCAATCTGTATGTTACAGCCATTCTAAATGTATGTAACTCACGCATCCAGTTCAGTAGTCCCGCCCGTCAGTCTCACCCTTCACTGTGCCGATGCTCGCAGTCCGCAGACTTCACTCCCGCTGGTCACTCTCGCCGCCACTCGACGCTCTCCTGGCTCATCGCTTCGCTGTCTTCGCACACCTGAGGCTCAAGGTCGCACAATCCTCCACATGCTAAACTGTTGGCTTGGAAGTCCATCGCATATTAATTAATCTCGACATCCTGATCTAGAAGGTTCCGCGCACTCCCAGTCTCGCTGAGAGAGAGGCAAGGGCGATGACCAGAATATTATTTCAGAGATAACTCCGATATTCTCTCCCGCTGAAGGTTAGAGGCGCGCAAGTACCGATAGGCTTATCTGGCACACTCGGCGGCTCGCATTTGTAATTCGCAGTACACTTCTCGCGTTATTGCTCTGCCTTTGGCAGATTGTTTCACTCGCTTGAGCGATTATGTATGATGTGTTTAATTACTTAAAAGATATGCAATCTATCACAAGCAATTTATACTTGTGTTCATAAAACTTACTTTTTTCTGTTAAATAGAAATGTTATTCATAAACGATCTATACATTATAATGCTGCATTTATTTAAAAAATCGAATAAAAATAGTGAGAGAACATGTGTGTTGGTAGCCCCTAGTAAGTAATAATGCTTATTAAAATACTTTTACACCGAGTGCGCACGAATGCGATGTGTTTCACTTTAGCGTAATTATCATATCAATACCTAGCTGAACTTAGTTCGTACGAGGCGGAGGAATATCCTGGAAGTAGAACTTCAGCAGGGCTTCAGAAAATCTGTAGTAACCGTGAATGGATTAGGCCCTATATGCATGCCAGCAACATGCAACGATAGGTTAGCAAAAAAAAAGTCAAAACTCTGGAGCACAGATCACAAAAAGTATTAGTAAAATACCTCATTGCACTAAATAACAGTTGTTCCTTGGAAGAATTCCTGGCACTGTCGACAGGCCTTCTTGTAACTCTCGCGTGAAGGAAACACATGGAAGATGATACGGAATTGTCAGGAAAAACATCAACACAATGGTAGTTGATGATTAAAACTTTGAGGACTATTCCCGAGTGTGGCAACAGCGAAGAAAACATGACAATAACTCGACAGGCAGAAATCGCACGAATATATTTCAATTGCTTCCATAGTTTTTTCGTGGTTTTAAATCAGCACTTCGACTCGCCAACAAACATTTTCGTGAGCAAATTACTGCATTTACGTATGACCACACAAATGAACACGATGGAGTGTGAATTATTGTGTTGTTTGTCGTCGAGGAATACTGATATTTTCGTCTGTATTGTCGTCCTCGTGCATTCCGTATTTACACCTGTTCCAGCCGTTGTGTTCGTTTCCATGAATTTCATTTATCCTCCAGTTTTTTTATATTATTTTTAACATTTAATGCGTTTGGTTTGTCTGTTTGTTCAGCAATAATGGTTGTGCTGTATCGTTTTTCTGGTGTCTTCTGACTACATTTCTGCTCGGAATAATATGTATAGTTGATTTACGGTATCTTCGGCCTTTTCTGAAGCCCTGCTAAAGTTCTACTTCCAGGGTATTCCTCCGCCTCGTGTAAACTAAGCTTAACTAAGTCTGGAAGACTACACCAGAGGGACAACGCACCGGATTCGTGCGCGCTCTGTTGTAACAGTATTTTGTATAAGAAATATTTCTTACTAGGCGCTACCAACACACTTGTTACATCACTGTTTTTTATTCAGATTATTTGTAAAAGAAGCATTATAGTTTATAGATAGTTTATGAACAATATTTCAATTTAACAGAAAAAAAGTAACTTTAATGAAGACAGGTATAAAACGCTTGTGATACAGGGCGTATTTAGGAAACAACCAAGCATGACATACTTGGGGATATTTTTCAAAGGTTTAATTCAAAAAGGCCGAAAAACCACGAATGGACTATATATGACATTTTCGTTGTGTTGTGCCGTATTTTGTTTTTTGACTTCATTTATTTATGAAATCGTATGTTACATATTTGTCGACAAGTGCTAACTCAGGCTCGTTAATTCCTATTTATATTAATTATTTAATTAATTGCTTTAATATAAGTAATTTTAATCCAAATTATTTTATATTACCTAGTAAATTTTCGGAGACAGCGAATTGTTTGTAACGGCGTATGTCAGTAATTGTTCAAACACTCAGCGTAAATCATGTTAAGGGTTCCGCCTGCCTTACGCATGGACTGCGCGCAGAGAGTTTGAATTCCAGGTTTTTTTTTTTGACGAAGCTATTAAACGTGCCTCCTATATATCTACCTACGAAAATACGCCCTCCCACATACGAGGACGGAATGGTTATATATAAAGTTACCACGCATACTGTAAATATTATTTCGGAGCCTGTATTGAACTTTGTTCCATAATTTTCTTCAATAGAATGATAGGATCACCTCTGTCAATCCCATAGGCCCGCGCAGTACAACCAGAAGACTGCACGCCAGCTCAGAGCTTCGCACGTAGAGGCGATGGCTCTCTTGTAGCGCGTCCCAGTGTAATGCCTGGTTCACATGGACGCCGATCACGCAGAACAGACAGAGCGGAAGACTAGAGCAGCCAATCAGAAGCCGTCCTCGGTGTCCGTGCGAGCCGCGCCGAAAAGTTGAGCTCACGCCGATATTTTTCTGCTCGCGGAAAGAGCAGACGTCACTGATATTTCCCAGAAGTCAGCTGGTTCACATATTTTATACCACTAATTTCTTGGATAATCGACGTGTATTGATGTAAATGTATATGATAGTTTAATGGAAGTATTTATAAGGAAATACTTGCATATAAACGTTAATGTTATTGAACGTTTGTATTAAATAAACGTAGTTTGAAAATGAACCGAAATATAGCACTAAAGTGAAAAATATTTCTGGATGTAAAAATAAAGGAACTATCTCTTGTGAATCACTTAGTAAAAAGAATCGCACTATAACGGAATTAATAAACGAGAGTAGAAATACGAAATAACATAATTGGTTATCTACAATTTGTTTTAGATTCTTGGCGCTAAAAATCGCGAATTCAACAGCAAAATGGCTACGCCGAAAAGTTGCTTACATGTGAACAACAATCGGTTCTGCCTGCTCTGTCTGTTTGGCATGGACGGCGTACATATGAACCAAGCATAACCCTTACAGCTCCTACTCTTCTCGGCCAAAAAGATGCATGCAGGCGGGTCCCTCAAGCATAAAACAACATTTGATCGGAAGACTACGAACTTGGCAACATGCCTAACAGCCGGCCAGTCGCGAGCGTTTTGTAATACGGCGTTGTGTCTTGTATCGCGCGGCGACCCGTAGTTCGTAGGTGTGTGGGGATACTAAGGCCAATAGAAATCATTTTCCTGTTGTGGTGAATAACGGTGACTAGGTTCTACCCGGTCTTGAATATCTGTAAATACTGTATGCCCAGCTCCCTTTTTTTTTTGTCAAGAGTGAACTTAGAGTTGTTAGCCATGTCGTTCCCACACTAATATATAGTTTATGGCGTTGTAATTAGGGAATACTTTGATTCGTGTTGCACTTGCACTAGAAAATAACTTGTTTCGTCAATCACAACCAATAAGCTGTAGGCTTTATGTTCGGCGATAACTGATACACAAACTAGTCGTAACGCAGTGCAGTAGCACGGTTTACTTATCAGTTATCCACAGGTAGATCACTGGGCACAGAGCGTAGTAGAGTACAGCACCGGTCAAATGTAACCTTCCTGTGAAACACGTAAACAATTGTCTACATCCGGAATGAAATGATTAAAAAGGGAAAATGAAACGAGATAATTTGTAGGGTAGCATTTTACCGGACGCAACATTGTAGCAAAATCCATTGCGCTCATCTATCGTCGTTTCGCACAAATCATGTTCGTGTATTTCGAGAAAGAGCAGTCAGAAAAAAAAGTGAGGCATAATGGAGAGCATTAAACAATTCAGACCCGGCGTACGCTATTGTGTACATTACGCATGTGTAGGTAATTTTTGGCCTGTGCTACACATTGCGAAGCTCAGTGACAAATGATCTTACCTGTGGATAAATGATTCACAAACATTCTTATTGGTCTAGGACATAATAGGTTCACAGAACCGTAGCTGAACATACAACCTACTACTCATTGGCTGTGACAACGATGCAGGTGTTGTGTCAACTCTAGTACAGTGCACTTCAACTGAAGTACAGTACGCTTCATACATTTTTTTGTTTGCAACTCCTGCAACCGTAAATTAAAGCGAGTCTGAAAGGGTTAAAATGATATTTTCAATGCGCGTGATGTCTTGAAATTACCATACATGCACTGTAAAAAAATAATGGTAAAATTACCTGACATGTGTAAGGTAATATTCGCAAACTTGTGTGTTAAACATAGTTTTCCTTGCATGTAAGGTAAAATTACCGCACTCTGGAGTAAAATTCACATACAAAGCGGTGGAAAATCCCATAAATTGCGACGCGTGAATCTCTTCAGTATTGTCCCAACAAAGTGGGAGGACGGGCGGAAGAAAAAATCCCGTAAAACACTAATATTCACTCGTGCTGTTATGTTGTCGTCGTGGTGTACTGGATAGCGCCTCGGACTATCGTGGTAGAGATCTTTGGTTCGCGCCCATCCACCAGCAAGTGTCGAGAATGTTAGAGTTGCTGTTTCCGTTACTCTGCATCAGATGTATACAAAAAAAAAAAATTAACAATGTTTAATACCCCGTGTGATTTTTAATATAAATTTATTACACAATATAGTTAATTTTACCGTACTTGTATGGGATTCCCCCCCCCCCCCCTCGATTTTTCAGGTACTTTTTCCGTACGTTTAGGGACTAGTACCTTACTAAGGGAATTTTACTTCTTTTCTTAACAGTGTGAGTAGTCTGAGGCGTGTGTTAGTTTTGCAGATAAGCATTTCGGGCGCATGTTTACTGGTTTCCTAAAGAAAAACCGGATTTACAACACACCCCAACGCAGTTCCAGCTCCAGGCTGGTGGTGGGAAAAAACCAGTTAACACCGGCCACGATGTGCTGGGAAAAATTGTTTGTTTATTTTATCAACGATTTGAAAATCCGCTCCTCCACTATATCTAATCGCCGAGACACTACGTAACAGAAACGTCGCCACAGTGAAAATAAAAGTCCATGGCCTTCCGTTGCGGAGTTGACACTTTTACGCGGCCATAGTTTCCTGTCGCAGAGCAGATTAGCGGCGGTGTTGCAATATTTACTTCTTATCCGAGGTTTTACTGCGCCTGCAGCTATGTTCCCGCGTCGTAAAGCCTAGCTTCCCGACTATCGGTAAGAGAAAAATAAATTACTCTGGAACACCTCGTAGCTAACGGTGTGGCGTATACAAGTTTCGGCGTCGTTTTAAGACGCGGTGACCATATCATTGTTGAAAGAGTATGTCAGAACACGCTGCTCGTGGTGAAATAAGCATTATTGAAAACAAATCTCGAAAAATAACACTACTAAGAACTACAATTCGTCGGCTTACTTCTAAAACCTCACAAGTACAATTTTTTTTTCACAATGTTCCGTAGTGCGTGAAATTATTTGTATTATTGTCTAGGCATATCTGCTGGATAAAAACTTTTCAATTTTTACGCAGTATAATGTTCTTATGTTTTCAAAGTAACGAATTTTCTTGATTCTTCTCGAATTATTATGATCTCTTGTACCTTCTCCTGAATCTTATTTACGATGATTTATATGTAAGCCAACGTTATATGATACATTACACATTGGCATACAAGCTTGTAGTTAATTTGGCAGCGAATTGTAGTATGGTTTCCGAAATTAGCATTCCATGTTTCATAGCCATAACTGCATTAATATGTATGTTAGTAACGCATACTACCGGATGACACAGCGAGAAGAAAGTTTTGTTGAATTAAAGTTTGTTTGGCGTAACCAAGTTAATTGTTTGTATACGGGCAGTGAAATATTTTGTAGCTGTAAACAGATTAATTTATTGTTTTGTTTATTGAAACACGTAATTTAGTTAGATGACTAAATTAGATTTTTGTTACTTTCAAGTTTTGTTTACACAGTAAAATATTTTGCTGGAGAAAGTAAATTTTTTTTTTGTCCTATACAAATAAGTATTTTGCTGAAGTGCACGAATTAAGTCAGGTCGATGATAATTTTAATTTTAGATTTGGCACAAGGACACAAAGTGGAAAAGAAAAGTAGATCCTACACAGGGCTTACAAAAAAAGCTCACTTGCCTGTGAACAGCCTATGCCATAAATTAATGAAGACCAATGACCATTCACGCAAATATTGTGAGTGAGTGTGTGAAGAGATTTGGACGGCTTTTAACATCGAGGTCTTGAGAGCCGATGAGGGTGATTGAGGTGAGTATGGAGTAGCGCCGGAATGAAAGGGCGGGGGAAATTGAAGATCCTCGAGAAAACCCGCCGACCAACGGCATCCTCCGGCACGATTCCCAAATGCGAAAATCCGGAGTGACCTGCGCGGGGATTGAACCCGGTGTCGACTTGGTGGGAGGCGAGCAGGCTAACCGCTCAGCCACCGTGCGATTTACAAATATGGCGTTGTTAAGGTTTACAGCAAGTATCTACACTAAATGTTCAAGGTAACAAAGGTAGGCTTAATACTGTGTTGTGTTCGTAAGTGAACCCCTAGTTTTAAAAAGACAAAAATGGTTACTGTGGGCCATCCTTAAATGAAAAACATATGCTGTCGGGGAATTTTTTGTGGACCTTTATGAGATCTACAATTCTGTAGTACATTAATTTGGTGTATATCTTATGGTTTAGTCAACGTTAGCCATGTAAGCGCTCGAAAAGCTGTTTTTTTCCCCGACTTTATTATAAAACGTCGACATTCCTCTACTATACGTACATTAAAAACTAATGTGTTACGTACCTGAACCTTTCTCAATTAATTCTCTAAATGATGGTGGAAACCGCACGAAAATCCATCGCGTAGTTTAGAAGACTTAGCGGAATACACAGATAAACGTGGCCAGGCGACTTTGTCTTATACTATGTATAGATTAACATTACCATTTGCCTTGTCACGTTATCCATACTCCGGTCAAGTGAAGCTGTGGAATTATCATAAAAGTAAATATTTCACGAATTTTGCTAATAATTTCACTTGTGAGCATTAATAAAATAGGAAACAAAATTAATTACTTCGGCACTCACATATGTTTACGTGACTATTTTAATTCAACGTTAGGGAGGGTAATTACTTTCCCTCAGTCGTTGCAAACTTCACTCGGCCCATGCCGTGCAGTGCGGTTGTTGAAGCCCGTATGTCAGTAAAAAAAAATTCCCGTACATTCTTGGGCAGAAGCTTTCAAGATACCTGCCACCCGAGTCTGCATGCTAGCAATTGTGGAGGGTTCTTTGGAATAACCTAGATACTTGTTGCCACGCAGATGAAGACGAGGGCATTCATCCGCAGCGGTGGTGCGGGGACAAACTTCACTCACGACTTCAGCATTGTTTGTTTATGCGAAGAGATTTGTTGTTTTAAGTGGAGATTTTGACGTGAACCCGTCCACAAATATGCGACCACGGTGGGAGGCAATCCAGAAAATCCGATGATAACATCGGGGGGTTAAGTTTGGCATTGCAGCTCCCAATCTGCAGTCTACATTCAAAAAATTCAATTACACCACTCGATTGCCAAAGGATCAGAGAATATGTTACGTTGAGTGAGGACTCTGAAGCATCGGGTTTGGATGTGTATGAGAAGGCGGGGGGGTTTCACAATTTCGAGTTCGTTTCGCCGCGTCTCAAAACTTCCTCGCAGTATACCTTTTAATTAGGAGAAGCTACGACGCTCGTTTAAGTTTCAATCGACAGCTCTCGTCAAGATCAATCGATTTCGTGTACAGAAACATTTGTGTGGCATAGTTGTGGTGAAATTGAGTGCGTTTAAAGTAAAAAATTAAGAAAACTTAACACAATTTCGGCCTGTGCTCGTCAAAAAGTCAAGTAGAAATACAGAAATCGTGTGCGGTTGGAAAGAGTATCTCAAACCCAATCCAGTGATACCTATAGAACCTCATATGATCGAGTGAAGCAGTGCCGGGAATGTAAAATAAACATAAAGGCGTCTGAGCGCGTCAACGTTGACGTATTCACGCAAAACAAACGGCCGTGTCCCCAACACAGCCAAACCCCATTTTTTTATTTACTATTTATTCGCGTGTTATTGTTTTACGCTCTTTTTTTTTCACAATAAAGTAAACAAAATTGATCTACCTCCCTCTGATTCGTTAAAATGCCAAACATTTAGGAACACTTCAAATTAAACATTGCACACTACCAATTACGAAAACTTCCATGAAAACGGCCATCACTTGGCCAAATCTTCCGTAGAACCATCCATACAAGCTGTCATGCAGGTTTCCATGGAATCGTCCAGGAATCTTCCATCGTGGCATACACGCTTAAGATATATGCGGGTATAGGCTTTTCACGGTAAAATGAGCACTTTTGAAAGCCCTGCTTAAGAAATCTACCTGTATGCACGTTGCGAATTTTTGCGCCTTACGTAAAATTAACATTGTCATGGACCCCATCACTTTATTCATGCGTCGGTTAGGGGAGCCTGTGAAACTATTGGAAAAGAAAATATTTTACAATTCTGGTCATTTTTATACTCCGACGCATAAAAATAACAGAAACCGAAAGGAATAATTTAAATTGTTACAAGTGGTTACCTTAACACTTTTTTATTCGACGCCAACCCTTTCAGACCTACTCTAATTTACGGTTTCAAATGTTGCAAACAAAGAATTTAATGATGGACGCTGTACTTACGTTGACGCAACGCTTGCTTCGTTCTCACAGCCAATGAGCTGTAGACTGTATGTTCGTCTACAGTTATATGAAGCAATTATGACCTAGACCAGTAAGACGGTATGTACCCACAGGTGAGATCGTTGGTCATTGAGCTTCGCAGTGTGCAGTACAGAACAAAAATTCCCTAAACATGTTTAATGTACACGATTGTGTACACTGAGTCTGAATGGGTTAAGATAATGGAACAAATTTCCATCCATCGTTGCCAACTTTACTGGACGCATGTCACTCAGTGCGCCTGTTAAAATATATGAAGTTCAGAGCAGTGACTTTTTTCTACTGTAGATTCTCAGAAGTGCTCATTTTATCGTGACCAGCATTTAAGGACAGTAATATGTTTCAAAGGTTGATTTCAAAAGTGGTCGGTTTATCGTGAACAGCAAATAAAAGTCGCCCACGCGAAATACGCCCTGGTATAGGTAGTTCGCGGTAAAATGAGCACTTTTGAGACCCTAGATACATTTTTCCTATTAGTTATTTTTTTATCCTTCCGCCACTTTTTAAAATGAAATTTGACATGTAATTAATGAACACAGTGTATGCATTTCACCGGACTCAAATGTAAAAGCCTAAGGCTACAACAAAATATATTTAATGACTATTATTTCAAATGAGGGGCCTTTAAAAGGTGCTCACTTTACCGTGAATGGCCTATAGAAGAGGCCGTATTGGATTCAACACCGCCAGAACACGGGGGGATGTGTGTTGATGTTCGTCCCTTCTCGCGTCACGTGGATCACATTTCACGTAGGAGCGTGTGGCGTCACGTAGCTGCATTATCCAGACTGCACGAGAGATGTGAAGCGCTGCGATAGCTGCGGAAAACGAATATAAATCATCTTTCCGGCGCGTCCTCTGTAAACGGGGCTGTATTTTTTTTTTTCGGGCGAACTTCCTCTTGCCATAATCTAAATATTATTATTTTTTCCCCCTCGTGTCCTGAATGTATTCTACAAGACTGCGGTGCATATGCCGCCTTATTACGAAATATGTAAAACGTTCCCAGTTTTCTACAAATTGACGTATCTTTAAAACTTCACTTTATTAATTTACTTTTAATATTGTTACAGTCGCCTGGGCATCACTCGGTTCGTAAAAGTTGGAGGTCTTCATAAAATCAAATAATTATATTAAGTTGCATAATTGGTTTACAGAGCTACAAAGAAACCTGTATGCCCTACAGCTATTATTTCCACATAATACAATAACTAACTCAATCACAATACTATTTGAGGCATCTGAATACCTAATTACACTACTTAATTTAACGCCTTAGCATATTATCACGAGTATGCTCGTTCACATCTGACATGTTGCTGAATAGGTGAAATCTTGACAGCGCTGTACAAAAAAAAAAACTGAAGTTAGTACGAATTGAGACACCGTACTTTCCCTGGATAATACTATTGGTTGCTACTTACGCACTATATTGTTACATGGGGTGCCTGAGGGGTGTATCTGAATTCGTGAGGGATGGAGGTATTAATAAAAATAAAAGAACTAAATTTGATTTCTAAATTATTCAAACAGCTTTGATTGACGGCATTAAATTATATGCCTCCGCTATAACTCTCTTTACTTAACAGTGAGCGCAGTACTTTATACACGTTTCAACTCTAATTAACATTCTTCTTAATGTCTCATACTTATCATTGACACGTGTTTAGGCTATGTTTCCATCATTTGTAATGTCTTTCACTCACGCATCCAGTCCAATAGACCAGCCTGCCAAGCGCAGTCGCATATTTCCCTTCCACTGGTCGCTTCAGTAGATGTATAATGCGAGAGCTGGCTCGAAATTATCGAGGGTTTTTGCTTCAAAATCAAGGTTTTTGTGTGTGAATTTAGGCTCACAAATTTTTTTTAGAGGAGCTTACAATAACAAGCTTATTTAAGCCAAATACAAGCAAAATTTGCAATATTTCGAACTCGTGCAGGATTTGTGCCAACTAAAAACCATCAAAATTTGAGCAAAAAACATGCAAATTTCTTGCTTTCTAGAAACGCTAATTTTGCGAGCGAGTAATCTAACTCATCATTAACGAAATTCTACAAATTTTTAAAAATCTTGTTCTATTTGCTCTAGATTTTTGCCATTTTTTCGAAGGTCATATTTATCGTCAAGCTTTTCTAAAATGGTTAATTGTAAGTTTTGTAAATTTGAATGAAATTTGTAAACTATAGTTTTAAGTTCTTCAGATGCATTATCCAATATATAGGAAGGTATTTTTGACCCATTATCGTCTTTTAAAATGTCTGTCTAAAACTGCAAGGCAACACAGGAATTTTTTATTTATAAGGAAAAGAAATTTATTTAGATTTATGAAAATAATTTTTTTATTTGATCAAATAACTCGCCTGTATTTATAAAAATTCGTAAAACTTTTAAATGCAACCACTCAACTATGAGTCTAAAATATTGCATTAAAATATCGAGACATTTTTATGATTCAGTCATTTAATAAGGTTAAAATTTATATATCTTCAGTAATCCTTTCTTTCAAATAATCGTCAGTTAGATCTCTTTTACTAATCAAAACAACATTACAAATGGTACCTGCTTCAACGTCTTTATTAGAATCAACACAAATTTTAATGTTTGTTTGTTTGTTTCTTTTGCTACGGTTGTTTTTCTGTATGAACAATCAATAACATATAACTGTCTTCGCCCCCCAAAATGAATAGTAATCAATATAACCATCAAAGTGTACAGTAGGTTTATAATAAATTTCACTATTTCTATAGCCGGTATCTAGTTTAGTTTTTGAATTTCTAAAATTATTATAAGCAAGAAATTGTTTAAGACAAAAGCCGTTTGCAATGTCTAGATTCCAGTTTTCTTTAGGAAAAATTTAATTTCTACCGTTTTTAACATAGCAGCGTGTTTATGCTGTTAAGCACAATTTTTTCTACTAAATTGAAAACCTACAATTATAAAATCAGGCATATTAAATATTAAATTATTAAACTGATCTTTTATATCAAAGTTAAAAGTTGTACCATTAGGAATTTCTTTTTATTAAATTTGCCAATAATCAAACTAATAGGTATTTTTGGTTCTTTATGTATTTTTTCTTTAATTGCAATGGCCGTGTTCCATTCATATTCGACAATAGGTCACATAATTTCAAATTTTGGAATAACAATTTTACCAGGATCAGGACGATGTTTCGTAACTTTATTATCTTTATCGAAAGTTTCATAAAGAAATAAACATTTCTTATCAGATGAATTACGAAAAGAAGTAATTTTATCGCCACCTTTCCAGTGAATTTCATTGTTATCACGAATAAAACCAAACAAATATCTCAGTGGATTTCATTTTCTTTTCAATTCCATTTTCTTCAACACTAGAAACAATTTTAACCTCTTTTGTGATATTACTAGAAACAGATTTATCTCGATGTAGATTACCAACACCAGTAAATTCTAAATAATTTTGTTCACTCGGCGATATTAATAAAGCATTCATTATTGCTGTTGTTATACTTAGATTATCAACAGCTTCAATAATATTTCCATATATTTAAATTTGTACTCTAGAAAATTGGAAAGGAAAAAAATTTGAACAAGCCTCAATATTGTCTTCTTTTTGCATCAGCTCCAACCTACTCTCTCTTTGGTAAACTAAATTGTTCATTAACATAAGCATCATTTGGAACAGAAAAGCCATCACCCATAGGAATATCAAACTCGATTCTATTATTGTAAACATTTAATTTCCCCCTAGTTTAATCTGTTGGGGGAAACTTTTGCCTCTCGAAGCTCTCAATACTTCTATAACTCATTTATAAATAAAACATTTATATATAAATGGCAGAATCAAAGGGAGTTTCTCGAGTCAAATTACTCATTGAAAAATAAGGAGGGAACAGCCATTAATCGACAAATTGCGAAACATTGGTAAAAAGGTAGAAAAAGTAGGTGAAGAAAATAAAAATTTAATAACAACATTAGTTCCAGTAGCAGTCAAAATTTTAGATTATCCGCCAACGCCAGAAGAAACATCATTCGAAAGAGAATTATTCTCGGAACAAATATCTCCCAATTTGGAAGAGCAAATGTGAATCGTACCACTGAAAAATTTATCACATGCAGCATCTGAATCTACTATAGATCTAGGAACAGAAATTGCAAAAAGAATAAATGTTATTAAGGAAAAATTTGGTTTACGTGGAGTTGGGGATAATTTATCATTGGTGATACACGAGTAACGATAAATATAGACACTATAAATAAAGATACGCTATTTGATAAAATTACTGTAAAAATAAAGAATATAACCTAACACCAGGACTTAGTAATTTGTTAACAGAGAATTTACAAGAAGCCCTTGAAAATAAATTTGATGGTGAGGATTATGAAAATTTTGAAGAAAATTTTAAAACAACCAATGCTGCATTCCAACAATATATTACTAAGAAAAAGGTAGCTTCGAGCGGAGTTCAGAAGTATATTAATATAATTAGTCCAATTTATAAAAAATATATAAAAAATTCACATTCAAAATCAACACCAAACACACCAGAAAAAAAGATTTCTACAAGAACTCATACATCTGGAGAAGGTATAAAAAAATATAATAGTTTACCAAAAGAACATATTTGGATGGATGATGTTAGAAAATTAATCAATAGATTGTTAATCATTCATGGTGAAGAAAATGCTGTAAATAACAATTATTACAATGAAAAAGTAAGTATAATGAATATGTTAAACAATGAATTTTCTTATTCTGTTGCAAATAATCCGAAAGGAATTCCTTATCTTATAAGAGTTTTAAATATAACTCCGCATTAATTTTGGAACAATGAACATTATGGAAAAGGCATGATAAACTGGGCATTAAACAATTTAAATTTCCCTGAAATGCATTTGCTGGTTATATTTAGTGTGGACCATTTACAAAATTATATGAGGTGACACAGGAATAAATAAATCAGACGAAGCTTGTAAATATCATGATATTGCCTATAGAGATCATAAAGATTTAGAATGTAGACATAATGCTCATAAAATTTTACAAAAGGAAGCAAAAGAATTCATGTTAGATAAAAATACTCCGATTGTAGAAAAAATTTATTCTGCTGCTGTTGCCTCAACAATGTTTACAAAAAGAAAATTTGGTTGGGAAATTAAAAAGTTTTATTGAATACATATATATATATATATATATATATATATATATATATATATATATATTATATATATAAACACACACTTATATACGAAGGCAACAAATATAACTTTCTATATTCTCTTTGAGAAATTAAAAGATATAGATCAATTTTTAGCAGATGATCAAATTGCGAGGAAAAATAAAGTGAGAGAAGGCAAATGTTTCAATTTAACTTTATCATTGCCAACAGTTAAAAAGATGGCCAAAGAAAAAACTGGCAGTGGTTTACAATGTGGAGGAATTATACCAATTATATTGGCTGCTATAGGTGCACTTAGTGGTTTAGCTGGAGGAGCTAGTGCAATTTATAATTCTGTCGTACAAACTAGTAATAATAAAAAAAGATTAGAAGGACAACAGAGACACAACTTGGCAATGGAAAATAAATCTGAAAGAGGGTTGCGAATGGCACGGCAAAAAAAAAAAAAAAATTAATATTTACCATCTATTTAATATCGATATTGAAAAATATGTAAAATTATTAAATATTAAATACTTTAGAAATGGTTATATGATTGATCAATTACCAAAAAATAATGCACAGGAATGAATGTACTGTGGTTAATTTTGATATTTAAAAAAATCCAGGCACTCGCTATGTTCGCTATTTTAAAGAAAACAACGATGTTTACTATTTTGATTCATTTGGCGGTAATATTCATAGTAATTTAATTAATTGTTTCAAAAATAGCAATGTTTATTACAATGATGTGGACATCTATGTTTAATTGTATTACATATTTTTTACAAATGTTTTAAGTTTAACTATATAATTCCTATGTTATTAAAGGATATATATTTGGGAAACCATTAATAAAATTTTTAAATAAATTTTTTGACACTAGCACTTATGCTTTAAAAACAGATGTTGATTTAAAATACAAAACTAATACTTCTGATTACGCTTTAAAAAACATAAGTAGATTCACAATGCAATTCGGGTGTTTCTGATTTACAAATTAAACTAAGCACTTTCTATGATTACACAAAATCTTATGTTTAATTTTTAGGGCATATAATTGTTAATATAGATGATCCTAGAGACGATAAAGATGCAGACAATAAAACATTTTTTAATAAGCAAATATCTGATTATGCTTAAAATATATACATACATTTACAATTCAGTAATACATTTGCTGATTATATAAAACGAATAAATAATGCAAAGCATGCACTAAAAATGGAAGTATATTCGAGATACAATAACAAAGGAATAGATGTTAAATTACAAATTTTAAACTAATCAGTTTTGAATTATTGTGATACACTTGTTATCTTGAAAACTGAAAAATGTAAAGAAGAAAAATCGCATATATTTTATTTACCCGCAATGTGGAATAAAAGTCATAACAATTTTCACTTATATAATAATAAAATATTCTTTACTTTTTTGATGGATTGTAATGTTTATAAAATAATTAGTGTTAATCCCAATTTACCTGATGGTAATGTGACTGTTACTTTGTATCTGAATATATTTGGGTTGTTTTAAACTCTTTCAGCAAATTTCTTATATAATCCATTGATATTGGCATAAGAAAATGGCAAATTTGCGACGTTTTTTCTTCTTTGCCCATCAATAATAAATGTTATAAGAGTTCCAATTAAATCAACTTTCTTTAACCTGTTTATATATTTTAATCCAAAATCTATAGCTATAATTCTCATATCTCTCAGTGTCCTATTGCTCAACTCAACTATTAGATTATTCGTCGCCATAATTTTTTTATTTATAAGAAACCAAAATGCATAAATAAATTATAAAATAAGGTTAGTTGGAAAAGTCGAAAAGTGCTTAAATTATTGGAAAACTGCATTTAACTTCTTGTTTTGATAATATTTCTTTGTGTATTCACTAAAACAATTTTTACATATATTTGCGTGCTTGTCCTTAGTAGTTTTATTAGGAGAAAATAATTTTATTTTTTTATTCTCATTATACACTTAACATGTTTTTGTTGGATCATTATCGCGGTGAATTTCGTTTAAATGATCTAATGCTGTATTGTGTAATTGACTATTTTTGTGCTTTTTGAGAGACGCATTATAAACATATTTTTACACATTCACACATTACTTTCTCTTTTTTTTCAACTCATAACGACTTCTATCATATTCACTATACCATTCTTTACAGATGTTAAAATGCTTATCTTTTGTGCGTTTATGTGGTGCAAAACTTTCTCTGTTTAATACTTCGCCACACTTTTTGCATTGCTTCCATTAGTTATTATTTTCCATTTCAAGAGTCAATTCCAATTTATTTATACAGAAAAAAATGTTATAGAGAGGAAAAATATTTTTCACGATTTCAAATTTCGCAGTCTTATTAAATTTGTTTCCTTTTAAATAACACAAGCCAAAATGGAAGCACACCGCAAGAAGTTAAATAATTCATATGAATTGACTAAACTATCAGATCTAGAAATTGATAAATGTTATGAAACTACAGAACTTCAAATTTACGAATCTAAGATTGGAAAAAAATTTAATTGCATTCTAGATGGCAGGTATACATCAATTTTACCAGAACGCTACGCTAAGATAATTGACGAAAATAGCTTAAAAATGATGAATGAGGGACGAGTTGTTATAGCATATAAAGTCTTAAAAGAAATGAAAAATAGAAAAACTATGCATGATATTGTATTCATTGAATAAATTGAATTCTATCCATTGTCTTTTTAATATGTCACTTGATTTAATCTTAATTTGCCTGATTTTGGCATAAATGTACTTGATTTAGATTACTCGCTCGCAAAACTAGCGTTTCTAGAAAGCGAGAAATTTGCATGGTTTTTGCTTACATTTCGATGTTTTTTTAGTTGGCACAAATACTGAACGGCGTGTTTGAAAAATTGCAAATTTAGATGGTTTTTGGCTTATATTAGTTTGTTTTTGTAAGCTCCCTTTTAAAAATTTATAGAGTCTAAATTTAGACTCAAAAACCCTCGATAATTTCGATGAAAATTAGGGGGCGCCAGCTCTCTCATAATACATCTACTCACTTCTCTCGCCACTCGTTTTTCAATCGCTCGGAACTCAGCCACTTATCCATTAAATAGAAAAACTCCCGCTCAGAGGCCTTTCACACTTTTACATCGTTCGCCCTGACCAACTGGAAGGGCCAAAGCATCCCGAGTCGTGCTGAGAGAACGATGTCAGAAGTCCCGAACATTCTTTAGATAAATTCAGAAATCAATAAAACCATGGTCGGCATCGCGCGTCGCAAAAAGGATTATCGTGTCAGTTCCCTTTATGTAACAGATATGCGGCCATTGGCCTATCGCTTGCCCGTTCATTCAAAACAAATCTTTGACCTGCTGCCGCTGCTATCATATAACTTCTGTACTTCGGTTACACTTGCTCGCGCGGGATGTGAAGCAGCGAGCACGTAACAATATATTGAAAAGTAAGTTCAGTGTTTATATCCCTCACATTACTCAATATTAAAAATGGCCGGGTGATGGCGTGAGGTAATAGGGGTTTAATTTAAGCTGCGCATCAGAATTTTGTTTTTATTTAAGTAAATTAAAATAAAGTCCACGGATAGGTCGTTGGCATTCATTTACAGTGGCTTACTGAATATTTCGAAGGAAACATTTCCTGTGTGATATTCATGAACAGTTTTGTTTTCACACGTTATGCAGCAACAGTGACTGTCCTGGGATAATTTTGTATTTGTTTTGCGGCAGTTATATGCAAGATGAAAAAAAAAAACATGTCTCGTTCAGTAACGTTTTAATAAAGAAAGAAAATATAATATTTTGGATGCACAAGGCCACACAAAATATTTAATTCTGACGTCCTTCATGAGATATTTTTCGCCTACGAGGAAGTATTTAGCCCGCCTGGGACAAAATATCGGAGACGTTTTGCTCATTTTGGTTGATATTACAGGTTTCTTTACCTTTAAACTATTAGCGAGCGGGTTAACGCAGCAGCCACTCTCTGGAGCCGCGGGCCGTAGAGACCACTTTCATAATAACCTCGTCCCAGAGCTGTTAGTCACACCTGACTAGACAGCGCGTTTTACATCCAAAGTGATATTTAAGGACCCCCCACCTACTTCGACTCGTTAAACGCCTGGCAGCGTGTTATGAAACTCGTATTTGTACGAAACACTACGTCTCGTGCTCCAAATAATTATTTTGGCGTATAGCAGCCTCTTCCGGCGAATCGTATGCTCATCCGCTAACCATTTGTGCGACTGGAATCATGAACGAGGAGGTATAACCAACATCTTGTATTTACGCAATTTTCCTACATAGCCTTATTTCTGGACTCTGTATTTAAAATACAAACTTTGTCAAGGCTCAGGGAACATCTTAACAACTGTTTCGAAATACAACTTATTTTGCTCGTGTGATTTGTTTCACGTCTCTAACTTTGATCAAAAGTTCCCACATGAAGAAATATGGATACCATAGACCCCATAAAAAATTCTAAAATATTGTTTAATAGTTGTCTGTGCCAAGTTAAGCTTTGATTTTTAATGTTCGGTCACAAAATTTAATTACGAATATTTTTTTTTACAAAAAATCCTAGTTGGATAGGATTCCTTCACCTTCAAAATATCACGAAGTCGCGTTTTGAAACTGCTTCCATAGTTTAATGGGTAGTAATGTTTTGTTTCACATGAGGGAAATGGGTTCGATTCCCGGTGCTAATCCTTTGCGAATGCTTCGTTCCTCGAGACTTTTAGCGCCTCACAGAATGCAGCTATTTTGCTCTGCCATGAGGGGTATAAATCACTTATTCCTGTTTGAAATCAGGATTGTTTTGCAAAAGAGAATTTGTATAGATGACTCATTAAATTTTATACAGGATAATTGCTCAGCACTGAAATTGCAGTCACGGTTTTAAGTTCGATGAATAGCGCGTTACAAGTCAGGAAAAAATAAATTTCGGGTTTTTAAGGGGAACAATTACGCACGGAGAACAATGATGGGGGCACATCTATTGAAGTGGGATTCGAAGACCTTGCGAAATGAAACGGTACTCAGATATGTGTGCTTCATATGAGCGTTTGAGCTCGAATAATAACCGCCCTTACCGATTATAGCTATAGACCTTCCACCGTTACTTCATGATTTTTTAACCAAACCTTTGAAAAATAACGCTATATATTACTAGGGACTGCAAAATTTCGCGAATTCATTTTAGGACAAGATAGACTACAAACACGCGTTTATTTCTGTTATGTTTGCGATTGCATCACAGTTTGTCAGTCACGCCCAGGTGAAATCTTAGCCAATAAACAGCCCAGTAAGGAAACACGTATCGAATACCGTGCAACTTGGTCTGGAGTAAAAAGGTGCAGCAGTTACTGAACAGGTAGCTGGGGCTCGAAAATACATTCGAGTGTGGAGTCTAGCCTACAGCTCATTTAAATCCTGTCCCTTTATGTTATGTAATTAGTTTTTTCTTAAATATGTCACGTATTAGAACCGTTTTATACTTTTTACACAAAAGTGTCCTATTTTTATTAAATTTAACTTTTACTTATACTTTACTTACAAATTGTAATATTTCATTTATAATTAACATGAATAAAAACCGGAAAAATATAATTGTATTAATAATGCCTATAGTCCATTCCCCACTGGAAGAAACTTTCTCGGAGCCCTGCTAAATATCTACTTGCAGGCCCGTTTCGTATCCTTCCGCCAAATGTAAACAAACATTGCCATGCGATTGACATGTAGCATCTGTCAAAATCAATGTTGACATGCGTGTGTACATGTGTTCGTATACTTTCGCTACACCTAAACATAAACTTTGAAATGTGATTTCTACTTTTATACCTGTCAAATGTGTTGTTTACTCTTTACAGCTTTTCAAAGAATTCTGTCATATTCTAAAAACCATTCCGTACGAATACTCACAGTTTAGGTTTCTAACATTATTTAGGACAGTTTTATGACGTTTTAAAAATGCTTGAATTGACGATAGTTCTTACATTAATATATTTGTTTTCCACGACATAGCACATTACATGTACTGCGCGTTAATATTTTGCCGTGACTGTGTTTAACACGGTTACAACTGCGAGGTAAAGAACTGTAGTATTTATCCTTTTGTTATTGATATGTGGTGGGTTATTTATTTAAAATGACCATTTCAGTTGGAATAAATATTAAAACGAAGGAACAACCAATCAAACGAAAAAGGCACATTAAATTGAAGCACGCAACTCGTGTTGTTTATTTTTGTCATACAAACTCAAAAGATAGCGGTGAACTTGCACACAAATAAGCCTACGGTAACTTTTATTCCGCTCATATTTTTATGTATTGATTGTTATTGTTTATTAGGTTTATTGAAATTTATCGGGCTGGGCTTAGTATTTTGTTGGGATTGTGGCAGATCACGTTACACGACTGTGTTTCAAACACCTAGGGCAAAGGTACAACGTTGTGATAAATAAACAGAAGTGGATGTGAATAATTAACTTCGTAATAATAACAGTTCACAATTAACACGTATAAATAGTACAGATCAAATATTTGAATTCACGCACACACACATGGCCAGTGTAACGACAACCATGAAGCAACGCCACGCCATTGCACATGCAGAGGTTAACGAAACACGTCGCACTATATTTATTACTGCCGTGGAAACACAGATTTATAATAACATCGTAACTTGCCTAGGTAGGTTTAAAAAACACAACGTCTACAAACGTGGTGTGGTAATTTGAAGTATTTTTCGGAGTAAGTATAATTTACACTTCGTTTGGTAAAAAGCAACACGGCATGTAATGACTCGCCACGTCTGCCAACATCCGATGGCATTTGCACCGCCATCATATCTAAATATATTAAGATAGTTATTCAAATATTAAAATCTCTTTCGGTTATATATTACAAATTAAAAAATCATTATCTTGCGGTAATAAGTATGAAATATGCTACAATTGAAAATGTGTATAGTTTATGCTTACTAGAGAAGCGAAAATTCCCGACTGTGAGAGATACAAAGAAAGAGAGAGAGAGAGAGGAGAGAGAGAGAGAGAGAGAGAGACGACAAGCCTCGCCCAGCCGAAAGTTACTTCCTCTCTCGAAAAAACAAACACTGTGCTACTACGGCCTACGAACAATATTTTGCGCTGTTATTTTAAACTGCAAAAATTAAATATATTGCCATCGGGGCTACCTCAAAATTTAAATATTTCAATACGTACCGTTTAATTTACAAATAGGATACTAAAACACTAGTTTAAAATAATATTTTAACTGTGAACTTCTGACCTTGTTGCATCCTAAACCAAGGCCATGGGAAGGCAGGATTTTGCATAAGGCCTAGCAAAACCAATCAGAACACTAAATTGGCATTAGCCATGCAAAAAACTATTTTTCTGTACAGTGTAAGGGTAAGTTGAACGTTTGAAACGATTTCTAATAGAAACAAAGAAATGTGGTCATTTTCTTTATTTTAAGTATGTTCTTTCAATTTTTCTTTTCATTCATATCTCACAAATATTACACATAGAAATCTTCTTTGGTTATCAGTCTTACATTTAATATTAAAGGGTAACATTATTCTTTTCCTTCCCTAAATATAACAAATTTCTACTTAAAAGCATTTACATTAAACCCAGGTTGCCAAAATTATATAATAAATGCAACCAGATTCAGGAACCAATACTTTCGCTGGTAATCAGCTAATACTTACACATTTTTCGTACAGGTTATATTTATGCCCCTTACTGGCCATGTTAATAAGTAAATACAAACTGCAAAAGGCCATCACAAAATAAATTGAGCAGGTGACCCCAAATTACCATGCTTACAAAATGGCTATTGGTTTTCTGTCGCACCTACATTTATTCTTGACAATACTACATAATTTTTAGTTCCTACAGCAGGAATGACCCCCTTTTGGAAATACATTACTGGTCATCAAACAATAGTTATGTCCTAATTTACTCGCAATCCCAAGGGGATGGGAGCAACTGCTAAGCAATGCCAGCCTTTACTCCAGCGAGTAAATATGATTTTTTGCACAAGCCCTAAACTTCATAAAGTTTCTCTTAAAAATGTAATTTAAAAAAAGGAGTTTCGCATAACTCCTGCCTGATACCAAAGGCTAAGACCATAATAAATTATTATTGACAAGTGTTTACAAAAGTTTACAAATGTTTACCAAGGTTTTCAAGAGTTTACAAGTATTTGAAAATGTTTACAAATGGTTGCAAGAGTTTACTCCATGGTGTCTAGTGGTTACCACCACTTTACGTCTCGGTCACGATATAGCCATTAAAACCTGGTTACAAACGGTAACAGTATTGAATTTTGATCTAAAAGGCCAACATTTCGCAAAATCTAAAACTTTATGTTATTTTTCGGCCATCATGGCACCTGCCTAACGTCAAAGTGACATAAGTGACCTGTTCGCTGTATGAGCCTACATTGGTGGTTCAATAAGAATGCTACTTCTCTCATGGTAGAAGCTTGCCCCCTCGAGGTCGCTGAACTGACTCCGAGAGCAGCGCCTACCGGCAATAAATAAACCGCTCCGCCCTCTTACGCTACCAGTAAAATTAATTTTCCCCTCGAAAAACCATTTTTCTAAGAAATCGTTGGGCTACTCCTGGGAGGGTAAAAGACAGCCAATGGCAGAAGACATTACCATTTATGGTGACCGACGCAGCGGACACCAATTTCCCTTAGGAGTTATAACACAATGAAATTTAAAACACCCAATGAGATTATAATATGCCCTCAACTTCCGCCCTCTTGACCAAGACCCCGGGAATAACGTAACGAAACTTCACGTTTTCGGCGGTGCACGCACCATCCCAAGCTGGTTACCGAGCGTGCCGTCGCCTGTGCTGCGCTCCCACGACGAATCACTGAAACATCAGTCAGCTGCACACTTCTTTGCCAGGCCTTGCTGTTGCTGCACGTGAAAAATAGGCGCGGACATTAGCAGTTATTTTCCCGGTACCTCAAATGTTTTAAAGTATCTCTGTAGTGACGTGAAGCTGGCAAGAACATCACTAGTGCTCCAAGCCACGTCGGGGAGTTTTAAACCTCAAAACAACGCGTGAGAAATGTTCGTGCGTAACGGGTCGTACGATGCACAATTAAACAGGTTACCAGGCAGACACAGTAAGTACTTTTCGGGAGCATGTACGACGTGGTCACAGTCCACCAATTTAAAGAATGTTTTCACTTTGTTTTGCAAGCTGAGAAATTATTCACAGACGCGCCGGTGACGGGTCGCCCGTCAAAAACTATTTTTTTACTGACTGTTGCCAACACGTCGCTGCTTTCGCTGTTGATATTTCATATTTAATACGAAATAAATATTACAAGTTATAGAATATATTGAGGGTAAAGTTTAATTTATTCAATAATACAGTACTCTAAAGTTAACCACAGTGTTATATACTTGTGGAATACAGGTTATTGAAAAACAGGTTGACATGTTACGCCTAGGTTGATTTTTGAAAGGTTCGTTTTGAAAAGTCTCTTCCAGTCGGGAATGGACTATAGTATGAAACAGTTCTCGTGCATATTAACATTTAAATGAGTGCGCCCGAATGCGCTGTTTTTTTTCCCTCTTGGTGTTATTTTCTATAATTAGTTTCTACATTCGTCGGGGTGGTAGCTTGGAAGCAGATAGGCTAGTGGGTTTTTAGCAAGTCTTCAGAAAATTTATAATTAACAGAGAGTGAACTAAAGGCTGTTCACGATAAAGTGAGCACTTTTGAAACGAACCTTAGAAAGATGCCACTGCCTCTACCTGCATATACTTTAACGGGATCACTGATTGACACGCGCCCGGTAAAGTTCGTAATGAAAGATGGAAAGTATAGTTACATACCTCAACGTCAAATAAAATGTGTTAGGTGACATTTTGTGATAATTTTAATAATTTCTTTCGCTTTCTGTTTTTTCTTAATGCATCGAAGCGTAAAAATTGGCAGATTTGTAAGACGATTCCTTTTCTAAAAAAAATTGCACATTTTCACTGTACCGACGCATGAATAAAGTGATGAAACCCATGGAAATGTGAATTCTACATAACGTGGAAGAATACACAACGTGCATACAAGTAGATCTTAAGCAGGGCTTTCAGAAGTTCTGATTTTATCGTGAATATTCTATACCTATGATGCAACGAAAATACTGCACGTAGGAATGTTCGTGGCTTTACTCATAAGGGGTACACAGCACCTGGAGTGCGTGCTAGTTTCGCCCTTATCTACAGTGGTTCTATGCCCTCATTAATACGGACTTACGATGATGTACTTTTAGACAGGTTCTGTGCATGCCCCCGACATTCACTCCCCTGTCGACAGTACAAGTATGAAAATCGCACGGTCAGCAGCGACGAACGTCTTCGTTCACACTTGAATCTTCAAACAGACTCGCCCTTACGCCTGCGTAAAATGCTTTCGATTTACTTTAATGCACTCTAGTTGAATTTGAACTTATTTTTCGGAAGTGAACGAATAACTCGAAGCAGTTAGGCATACTACATAACTCACGTTCTTAGCTTTAGTCCTTTTGGGTGAGATTTTTTTTTTTTTTTTTTTTTTTTTTTAGTATTTTTGAAAATTACCTTTAAAAATGTCACTGGCCCTACCTGCATCCTACACCTGAACAGGTACATTGACTGGCAAGCGCCCGGTAAATTTGGTAACGACGGAAGGAAAATAGTCCCACGTCTTAACATCAAATTAAATATATTATATTAACATTTGTAAGTACTGAAATTATTTATTTTGCTTTATGTTTTTAACGAATATAAGTGTATAAGAAAGCGAATTTATAAAATATTTAATTTCTAATAATTACGTTGTGTCGCTTGACTGGCGTATGAATAACGTGCCGAGACCCACGACAACGTTAATTTTACATATCGTGGAAGAATACTCAATGTGTATAAAAATATATATCTTAAGCAAGGCTTTCAACGCTGTTCAGTTTACGGCGAACAGACTTTATCCACGCTTGTTGTGTCGAAGTCCAATTTCGGATGACGGAATATGGTTTCTGCGCTGCTCGTCTACGCACTCTACTCCATAATACCTCCGCGCTCGATAAAGTCGAATAGCATACCGGCAAGCGGATATTGCAATCCCACCTTTCCCCAGCATAAGACTCGGTAAAAGGAGAAACAGGAACGTGAAAAGTGAAAATAACCGAGTAATATTCTTTTTTTCCTCGCGGCCCCGACAAACTTGTTTTGAAAGAACCGCCTGGTGCGTATCTCAGACCTCTCAAATGCTTTTCACCTGTAGCGTGCTCTTTCGCAGAGGGTAAAAGTTCAAACTCTATTGGTCATAGTTATCGACAGCAGTGCATTGATCGGTGATACTGTGGTGTCATAGGAAGTTCTATTTTGTCACTGGCATGCCATTATGGCGCGAATGAAAGAAGGTAAAAGTTCAAACTCTATTGGTCATAGTTATCGACAGCAGTGCATTGATCGGTGATACTGTGGTGTCATAGGAAGTTCTATTTTGTCACTGGCATGCCATTACGGTGCGAATGAAAGAAGGTAAAAGTTCAAACTCTATTGGTCATAGTTATCGACAGCAGTACATTGATCGGTGATACTGTGGAGTCATAGGAAGTTCTATTTTGTCACTGGCATGCCATTACGGTGCGAATGAAAGAAGGTAAAAGTTCAAACTCTATTGGTCATAGTTATCGACAGCAGTACATTGATCGGTGATACTGTGGAGTCATAGGAAGTTCTATTTTGTCACTGCCATGCCATTATGGTGCGAATGAAAGAAGGTAAAAACTTTCAGTAGACAACAAAGTTAACACACACGTTTGCAATAAAAACGAGAAAGAGCTAAAAAAAAAAAATATATATATATAGTTTCTTCATCACCTATATTCGATTGCACGTAACGGGTGTTGACTGGGACAGTAGGGTTATTAAAAATAACATTCGTCAAATCTGGCGTGGTAGTCTGTAATGCTAAAGGCTGTTGACGGCAAAGTGAGCACTTTTGAAATCAACCTTAGGAAAAACTTACTGCTCCTGCCTGCATATATTCTAAAGGGCGCACTGAGTAAC
The DNA here is from genome assembly GCA_029891345.1 of Dryococelus australis. NCBI lineage: Eukaryota > Metazoa > Arthropoda > Insecta > Phasmatodea > Phasmatidae > Dryococelus > Dryococelus australis. The sequence goes on from CM056993.1 coordinate 41,696,853, forward strand.
ATGTGCACAGTAAAGTTGGTAACGATAGATGGAAAGTAGTTCCATATCCTAACGTCGAATAAAAAAGAGTTAGGTGACTATTTGTGATAGCTTAATTATTTATTTCGCTTTCTGTAATGCATCGAATTGTATAAATGAGCATATCTGTAAAATATTTACTTTTCTTATAATTTCGCAGTATTACTGGGCCGACTCATGGATAAAACGACGAGGCCCTTGTCAGTGTTAATTTTACATAAGGCGGAAGAATACGCTACGTGTATACAAGAAGATCTTAAGCAGGGCTTTCAAAAGTGCTCGGTTTACCGTGAACAGCCTATATTTATATTTATCGAATTTCTCTTCAGTAGTGTTCTCCAACCCTTTCAGCACTTACGAACTATCTATGTAATGCGTGATGTTACTTGAATGCTTGCAACTTCGTTAACTCTGACTTTCAGCAACTTCTGTCCAGTGTGGCCTATTCCAAGCCCGGGGCTTGACCCTACAGGGCAAGGTTTTGGGTATGATCGTATCACCGGGGAAGGGGGAGGGGGCGGTGGTTTAGTGGTTAGACTACTCGCCTCCCAATCAGGCGAACCGGGCTCGTTTGCTCCCGGATTGGATTCTCGCATGTTGGGAATCGTGCTGGACGATGAAGTTGGTCGGTGGGGATTTCCCGTTTCCCTTCGCCCTTGCATTTCGACGCTGCTCCATACTCACTTCATTTCACCCTCATCGACTCTCAAGACCCAATGTTTGAGCCGCCCAATTATCTCCAAACCACACTCCGTCACTGGAGCTGGCTACTTAAGAGAAATAGAGCATGTGGCTTAAATTAACGCTATAGAAGTTAATCATATTTCACGAATAGGCATTGTAATGCTAATATTTACGGATCATGGTTTTTTATAACAGCGGGAACATTCAATTCTCAGTATTGATGCATTTATTTTGCACAATATCTTGCACCGAGATAATATATATAAAAGTTTTCCGGCGTCGAAAATAGCTCGGCAGTAATACTTTCTTCTACTGGCGTCAACAAAATTGTGAAATATGATTAACTTCTATAGCGTTAATTTAAGCTACGTGCTCTATTTCTCTTAAGTAGCCAGCTCCAGTGACGGAGTGTGGGTTGGAGAGAATTGGGCGGCTCAAACATTGGGTCTTGAGAGCCGATGATGGTGAAATGAAGTGAGTACGGAGCAGCATCGAGATATATATATATATATATATATATATATATATATATATATTGGAAGCGAAATGAATCATTTAAATTATGAGCAATGGTTACCTAACACTTTTTATTCGGAGGTTAAGATATGGAACCGATTTCCTCCATCGTTACTGACTTTGCTGGGCGCATGCCACTTAGTGCTCCCGTTAAATTATATTCAGGTAGGGGCAGTGACTTTTTTCTAAGGTTGATTTCAAAAGTGCTCACTTTATCGCGAACAGCCATTAGTTTGCTGGAACAACGGACGCGTCTCGCACTATCTGTTGCTAGGCCACCAGTTATTTGAAACAATTTGTGCTTAAGGTTGAAGTAAAGCAGCTGCCTATGGAGCACTACACCCGACTGTACAACGTGAAGAACTCATAAAGCAGTAATACAGACTCTGTCAAAATTGTCAGAAAAAATGCGATTTATGCTGTATATGAAAGAAGAATGTATACATTTTGCAACGTTACGAAATATTTTACTAAAATATACTTTTTAAATGTAAAAAAATAATCTATGAAAATAGTTTGTATTTTTAACAAAATTTAAACATATTTCCATTCTAGAGGTTTCAGAAAGCAGAATTTGTAAGAAAATCTTCGTCATGGCATAATGTCATAACGTTTACTATGATTGCATGAAAGAAAATTGTAATAATAATGTAAGAAATACTTTATGTAATTGATTTTATGCGTGTCAATTTGTCACAAACATTAATGGCTGAAACTGATGTAATTAACGTTTATTAGATAATTTTATGATAAATTATTACTATGATTTGATTACGTGTTATCACAGTAAATGTTATGGCAACCTTTCTTGAAGAAGACTTTCTTGTAAATTCTGTTTTCGGATGCATCCTAAACGGAAATGAGCTTAAATTTGGTTAAAAATGCTAACACTATCGATCGATTAATTTTTTTAGAATGAAAAAGTATATTTTAGAAAAATATTCCATGACGTTGCAAAATATATGCATTCATCTTTCATAAACAGCATGTCTGACAATTTTTATTATGTCCGTACTACTTTTTTTATGAGTTCGTCACGTTGTACAGTCGGGTGCAGTGCTCCATAGGCAGTTTCTTTACTTCGACCTTAAACAGTTGCCCAGTCAGACGCCGTTACAACATCCATCCCAACACAAATATGCAGGAATTAGACCGAAGTTGCATGGCGAGAAGGAATATAGCAGTGTGTGACGCACAGCCGGATATCTGTTCTCATTGGGTACGCAAGTGACCAAGATGGGTTCTCACTAATCGAGAATCAAATCTGGTATGATCCATATGCCATTAGCTTACAGACCACTCTGCCTAAGACAGCAAAACTACTACAAGAAATATTGCTCCAGCGAATTAAAAACGATATCTCCTAACATAATATTAAGCGCCTCTGAATTCCATATGGGAATGTTTGATTACAGAGTGATAATATATAATATTTTGTGATTTTCTTATAATTTAAAACATTATGCAATACAGTATTTTATAAAAGCACACGTTTAATTAAAAATAACTTCTACATTTCATTTCAAAGTCGGTGAGTATAATTTTGCGCAGTATTTCACTTACATTAAACTTATTAAGGAATTCATATTACTACAAAATAATGTTAACATGAGATTGTTTAAAAAAAATCATTAAAAAATTCGGTATATTTATCTCACACAAATAACTTCAGTGTTTCTAGAGAAAATAATTCGTTGATAGTTTCTTATTCACGTGTATCTTTCTTATAGAGATTTGATCAACATTTTGATGAAATTCTGAATTTATGAAACTGCAAAAATATGCGGGCACAGTTCTCTTGATCGCTGGAGCCTCTGCGATCTCATCATTAGCCGCTGTGACAGGAATGTATCAGTGTTGACACTTTACTGGAATGAGTGTAATCCTGTCTTGCACTTGTTACGAATTGACTACTGGTTCAGGGTTCCTGGTAAATAGTGTGACCCAGTCGTGGAGACAATATAAGTTTACAGGGTTTTCAAGCCAGCCCTGAAACGATGTAAACCCACCAATTTTTTAATTCTTAACTGTGGTCCCATTATGAAAAATGAAACCAAAATTACTCTGCTTTCGAGCAACTGACTGATGATTCTACCTGAAACAATTGGAGGGTTTGGATAGTCAGAAATTTTCGTGAAAGCCAAGAGACAAATATTTTAGCCGCTGAAATATTCGAGAGCAATTATCACTGGCGCGCTTTGTCAGGTTTCTCCGCCACGCGAGATACGATGTCCTAGGTCGTTGCAGAAGTTGATACGAAAGGGGAATTTGGAAAGTGAGGTGCAGGATAGCGAACGCTATGCAAATGATTTGTCTACCGAAACCGCGGAGTTTTTTATTGGCTTGAGCAGTGTGGCATTCATTACGGCGAGCTTAACTCCAGTTGATGTAAGTGCCGGAGGAATCAAAGGCAGGAATGAGTGTGTTACGAATTCCACAGAGCAGACGGAATGAAGTGGGTATTTGAAATGCGTATATCTGGACACTGTTACACTGCAGGCTGTATCTTTAGACTCTTCGAAACAAACCTTTGATGTGTTTTTAAAGTGTCCTTGATATGTCATGTGTCACCAGCGTTTCGAATTTGCGTAAACATAAAAGTTATTTACTTTCGGTTAAATTCAATTTTCTTTTATACATTACGTATGAATTATAATATGACATTTATAATTAACAGAAATTAAAACGGGAAGAATGTTGGTGTGTTTGTAATACCTAGTAAGAAATAGAGCTTATGCTAAAAGTTGTTAAACTGAGTGTGCACAAATGCAGTGTTGTTCTTTTGGTGTAATTTCCTAGACTTGGTTAGTATTTGTTTGCACGAGGCTTAAGAACAGCCTGAAATCAGAACTTAAGCAGGGTGCCGGAAAAGTTTGAAGTAATCAAGAATGCAGTATTCTAAAGTGTACTAGTTATAACATTATAACCGAGTTGAAAAAAAGAAATTTTTTAATCCTATCTTCAAAACATGTTCCAGTAATTATTTCTAATCCCGTCAAACACTTATTACTATTGGGTATTTTAAGTGTTTAGTACAAATAACACCCAATTCGAATGTTCAAGATTAAAGCTTATCCCATAGCCGTTTGGCCATTCTTCCTAGTTATTAACAACAAATACAGGAAATCCGGTCGATTTCAGACATCTTAGTAACAGTGCTCGTTTACTTCATAACAGGCAATCTCTGCGCAACATAAAAGCAAAGTCGTTCTGATCTACTTACACAAACAATTTACTTTTAAGAAGTGACTAATCGCAACAAATTCGGAGCCAATTTAACCATGCACTAGAAGAAAATTTCATTCCATTCAAAGTACGTTCCCTGTCAATACTATAAGTATGTTTACTATATATATATATATATAAAGTGATTTTAATCGTCTCTCAGTTACGGTCTACGATGTAATTTCTTTTAACAAAAATACCTTGTGCGCGATGAATAGAAGAAGCACGCCAGAAGAGAACAATTAGGCATAAATGATTAACAGTTGGTGTTTTTGTGTGTTTGCTGAGTCTATAAATATGAAAATATCAACAACTTACCAGCTATAACATTTTTTTACAGTAAAACGTTCGTAGAAATTTGACCAGGGCAAAGACGAACTCCTATCATTTCACGTCCCGCATTAGACAGCCACGTTAAATGGAAATCCACTTCAATTTTAAGAATAACTTTTTAAACATCACAGTACTACACTTTTCTTGTATTTCGGAAATATGTTCATATTATGTAATTTAATTATTTTTTTTCAAGGCTGGAAGTTTTTTTTTCGAATGTAAGTTGGTTGTTTATAACGTTGTTAATAATGACCTTTTGAAATTCATCGTGCTCATAACTTCTGTGAAGGTCTAGTTTATATGCACTATTTGTATTTAATTAAAATTTTATTACACTGAGGGGCCGCGGTGATGTAGCAGCTAGAGCGCCCCCCCCCCCACACACACCAAGACGAACCCTGTTCGATTACAGGCGGGATCGATCCCGGATTATCGCTCGGAGAGGAATCGTGCCGGACGATGCCGCTGGTCGGTGGGTTTTCTCAAAGATTTCCTGTTTCGCGCGCCCTTGCATTCAGGCGCTGGTCCATTTCCACCTAGTTTCTCCCTCATCGGTTCCCAAGATCTCGTTGGTAAGATCCGTCCAAATCTCTCCACTCTCCATTTCAAGTGGTAGGAAGGCCAACGAGGCTGGCTATAGTCCATTCACGACTGGAAGAGACTTATGAAAATAAACCTTTGAAAATAACACCCTAGTCATTAGCGTCATGCATAGTTAGTTAAAAAAAAATGGCGGGTGCGGGTACTGTACCCTCATCAACCACTTTTTTTTTTACTAGCTATGCATGCAGCAAATGGCAAGGGTGTTTTTTCAAAGGTTGATTTTTATAAGTCTATTCCAGTTGTGAATGGACTGTAGCAACTCAGTTAAATTGGCGAAGAAACGTAAAAGCGCTTACCAAGATACTCTGTCGACATTTTCCCACTGAAGTTAAAAATCTACTCGGAGATATACTATGCGGTGAATTTTTGTTTGTTATCGAATAGGCGACTTACTTAAACAGCCGAATGCAGTGCAAGAAACACGTAACCATTAAGTTCTGGAAGAAAATTACTCAGTTAAGTTTCGATATAACTTAAACCGAAGGCTCCGATATAAATTATTATCCACATGGATTTCATTTTCATATAAACGTATTCACTTCAAGACGTTTTGCAAGAATATTAACCATGTAATCAATGTGAAGCAGAAAGCTATTTTCATTTTTGAAACTGATCACTCCTTTGTTTCTAATAAATTTGTAAGCGTCACAGTTGGTCTGAACGCCAGACTATTCTGGGTTCGTACTTGCCCTGCGAGGTTGTCACAACAGACCTCGAAGTGATGAAAATTGTTCACCAATAGGAATCAAGATCATCTCGACAGAATGGAAGCTCGTACAGCACGACAAAAGTAGATATTAGTAATTTTCGTCGGGTCTGGCTCGTTCGGGTGCGCAAAGAAGACGAGCATAAACCTGCTTGATAAAATATTTTACAAATTGATCTGATGTATTGTAAAGTGAACATACTAACCTATCACCAGTATCACTTTTTGGTTTGTTTTTTTAATACATTCTAGACTACACGAATACTTTTACCGAATAAAAATACTATTAATTTATTGTGAGTTTCATACCGTAAGTGATGGAATATGTAATATTTACTTGCTATTTTAGGATTTTCCAACAGTCAAGTACAAATCTTTTCGGGCAGATATCTTCGGCCGTACTAACGATGTTATTGTGAATCCAGCATTACGGTCAAAGTATTTATGGGTTCTAATCTCGGGTAAGGCATGATATGCGTAATATTTGTACCACTTTTAGGCATATGTAAGAGACATCTTAGTATCTCTTCCTTGCATTTCTCCACACCCACAACTATCATCCACGAAAATATTTGATAAGCCACAAAATTGTCATGGAAATTCATCAAATGGACACAGCTTAAAACAATTTTGAGCCTTCTTTATCTGTTCAATACAAATTTTGTGATGAGATAAACCACATCTTCTATATTTGGCGAGTCATTAAATAGTATTCAATCACGAAGAACACCAGGAAATTTCATGTAATAATTGCGAAAATACTTTTAAAAAAGATTGGAAGCAGTTTCAGTTATATTTATATGGGTATTGCGTTAAAATGTCCTTATGCCGTTTAGTTATTCAACAGCAGACCGACTGAATTACGTGAAACGTGCGGGAAAATATACAAAAACGCTAGTCACAAAGACGGAAACCATACGAACACTGGATTATAGGCCATTTATAGTGTCAGTCGTAGTTTCTAGGCCCCACATGAAAACGAGCTGATACCGCAAACACATAAAACACTGCTGTTTAGATGAGTTTTCAGTGTTTTGATGATGTAGACCGGCTAGGAGACACAAAGCGCAATGAAAATGCTCGATAATAACGAATGCTAAAGTAAGGACGAAAAATTCTGTTGATGTTCGGAAGAGATGCTCGATATAGAGGTGAGTCGATTCGCGGTAGTTTTATTCTTGTATTCGGACTTCATTTGACGACACTGTTTCCTACGAACAACGTCGTTCTAATTGATTTCTGGTCGTAAAATATATTCGCAAGACGGTCATATTTATGCCGAGCAACTAGTTAAAAATACGCTAGCAGTTAAAACATAGGTGTCCACTTCTTTGTGCGAGGCATTGTGTTAACGCCGCGCCGATTGTGAACGGGGATTGGACACGGAAGTGACGTAGGAAAAGTAGTCCCGAATGTTACAAACGTCGTGTGGAAGGAAGTGACGATCAAGATTTCGGACACTTATTATATTGTATTTACTTTGTGTACGTCTTATGTACGTGAAGATAAAAAATTAGGTTATTAGTAACATAATGATATCAATAACAACACAACAGTGACATTTAATCGACGCATGAACAAAGTGATCGGGCATATGAAGCCGTTAATGTTACATGTGAAAGAGGGATTCTAACTGGGCAGGAAACTAGATAGGCTTCCAGCTTTTAAAACTACGCCCAGTTATAGGCTGTTCACGGTAAAATGGGCACTTTTGAAAGCCCTGCTTAAGATCTACTTGTGTGCACGTTGTGTATTATTCCGCCTTATGTAAAATTATCATTGTCATGGGCCTCATCACTTTATTCATGCGTCTGTCAAGTGAAATTGTGAAATTACTAGAAAAATAAATATTTTACGAATCTGCTCATTGCTACACTTCGAAGCACTAAAAAATAAATAAATAAATAAATAAACTATCAGAAGTGGTTACTTAACACTTTTTATTCTGCGTTAAGATACGGAACCACTCAACATCCATCGTTACCAACTCCACTGGGCACATGTCACTCAGGGCGCCTGTTAAAATATATGCAGGTAGGGGCAGTGACGTTTTTCTAAAGTTGATACAAAAAGTGCTCACTTTATCGTGAATGGCCTTTAACTGACGACAACACTATGAAAGGAACTAGCGATTATTTGTTTACACTGCAACCAGCGTATCTTTTCTGTTGACAATTCAAGATTATCACGTGTACTCATGAGTGGCGACAGGTTAACTGTTAAAGCTGTGTCCCAAATAGCCAGCACTCACACACGCACCCCTCCTTACGGAACTATCGTCACTCGCGCTCTTCAAATTAATCGATACTGTCTGGAATCGATTGCTACTCTGCATAAACAAAATAATATTTTCTTTCGAAATACACAATTTTTTTGATTAATATTTACATTTCAACTAAAAGTGGATTGATCAGTAGGGACGATGATGTGTATGATAGTAATGTATGCAGAGAGTCGGGTATAAATTTTATCTCAAATCACAAGTTTGAGCTTGGAATTTTATCACCGTTTATTCTAAAAATATGAATTAATAATTTCCGAATTCATGCATGTACTAAATATCTACTAAAATACTTTACAGTGAAAGAATACTTGTTCATGTGCCATTCCACTGTTTTCAGTATTGTGGTATTGCTTTGAAAATTCGTAAATTGTAATGCGTACGTAGCTCTACCCCAAACTAGGCCTGTAGCATATTTGTTTACAGAAAGTCACACGAAGGAGAATTAAATTATTTTGTCTCTCTCATTTTCCTGATGGTAGAAAACAAATCAAATAATGGCGGTTGTAGCGAGCACGGATAGGGTATGCAATGTGCAAACCACTCGCTACCGCACTAGCACTCACCCTCGATCGACATTTGGAACAATGCTCTCCAACGTCATCGCCGGGTGCGAGTGCACGAGCGTGCGCGTTTCCTTGCCGTTTGGAACACGCCCTCGAGTCCAAATATTTCGAGACTTGCTGGCGAATCCGCAGCTTGAGACCTCCAGGCGCAGAACCAAGTCGTGGTCGCTTGGTGCGAAGAAGATGCAGGATGACCGCTCCGTGCTCCCTGTCAGGCCATCTGGGTATAGGCGTTTTCAATGGATGATGTTGCGGCGCTTGGGGGAGCAAAAAAAAAAAAAAAAATTGAGACGATCTGACTTTACGAGCTGGGAAGAGAATTTTGTGCCGTTCTTGAATCCGATATAGTAAATATCAGCGACTGAAAACATTTTTATAACAGCTTTAAATATTACATTACTTACAGCTGCGCACAAGTAAAATTGTTCTCTCAGTTATAAATTCGATACGAATAACTCCAGTTTAAATCGTGATACTGGATTTTCCTTGTACCTATTACATTTTTCAACTTAGAACTGAACGAAGCGGAGCCTGTTTTTGCTATCATATTTTATATACGCATTTTTTTTTTTTTTTTTTTTTTTTTTTTACTATTTTACATATTTGTATTTTCATAATATTCTTCTATTTGTTTTATCCCGGCAGTGCCACTCATAACGTGATATTTATTCACTGGCATCTGCCTCGCGGTAAATTATTATGTTCCATTATTTTGTAAAATATTTTTTGTTGCTATATTGGTTGACATGTTTTTTTATAGTAACCTGTTATTCCCCTTCCCCTTACCCAGAATTTCAGTTTTGTACGTAGTCAGCACAGTCAGAGTATAATGTTCATTCATATTAATAATTCAAGTTATCGTCCTTTTTAAAGCATGTATTTGTGTGTAACCTACACTGAGGGGGGGAAAAAAGTTGTATTTTTACAAACAGTGCTTTTTGAAGAAGTTTTCAAGATTATTTTTATAACCCTTATACTAAATTGCAGTAGCTAAATAATACAATTTTACAGTTGAATGAATAAAGCTGGGACAGTTAAGCCAGCAAATAATACATTTTTCATGTTTATAATAATTAAATTTCATATCACATTTAACAAGTACGTTGAGCTACACCGAAAACAATATATTGTGGCGGCCACAATTTGTTTTGTTCGTGTTTACCCCGCCAAACGTTTTTTGTGGTGAACACATTTTTTTTTTTTTTTTTCTATTCGCCAACAAAAGTAATATTTAGTGACCACAAAATTTTAATGGTTACAACTAAAAAAATGTGTGACCACAACAATACAATTTATGGTCACCAAAATGAATTATTTCAGTGTACTTGTATTACAAAATATTCGGAAACTAGTTCCAAATACATAAAAAAAAAACAGTACATTTGGCTGTTTAGTAAACGAGGGGATCCATATTTGCCATACAATGTACTTGTGTGTTTCATCCCCTGTGTGAATTTTGCGGTTTGTGTATTACGTATAATACAGTTTATATATTCAGTGATTCTATATCTTGTAAATTATTGTATACTATCGACAATTATTTTTTACATAATTTAATTACGATTAAGTCGTTATAAAGTTCGCAAAGTTAACGTTAAAAATGATAATTTTTAATCTCAGATATTAAATAATAATGATAAAAAATAAGTTAATTAAAATTATAGAAAATTGCTGAACTAAAGTTATTATTGAAGAGTTGCTAACCGTGTGTCAATTACCTGAAAATAAATCCTTCATATTGAGAACTTGTGATCATGCGCGTATCTGAAAACTCTTGTAGTTCTGTGTGCAGTAGATATTACAGTTATTTTACTGAGTAACATTTTTCCATGTCTGCTACTCTGAACTCGTATTTCGAAAATAAGTTAGGTAATGACTTTCCACAGTAGACTGGATTTGTAAACGACACTTTTAACTACTTTTGAAACCTTTGAGTTCAGAATTTAGTAGCGCCCTAAACCTATTAGCTGTCAAGCTCGAGAAAATCCGATTTGTACTTTCACGCGTTTTTTTTTTTTTTTTTTTTTCGCGACTGCTTGGTAAAGGCTCCTCGTACGTTTAGAAGCTATTAGAGTAACACATTTTCTAGTTTAAGTCATGAAGTCGCTTGTGTGATGTGCTACAATAACCGTTTTAAGGTTATTCGACATCGTAACAGCAATAATTTTGAGTTTTAATGTATAGCCTTTTCATTACGTAAATATGACAGTTCGATCATCAATGGCCGCCCAAGTATTTGGAGAGGGAGAAATTTTAGGTTTTATTTCTCTACCCGTATTTTATTCCTCCTGTTTTATTTTTGTTTAAAACAGTAACTTATAAGGACGCATCTGCTTAATTAATTATATTCTTTGAATCTATCCACAGTAACATTTGTTACTGTCGTTTAACGTAATTGTATTTATAATATAATCCGCCAATTTGATGATGTGAGTTTATTTTCTATGATAACGATTATTTTATTTAATTTTTAATAGCATACGATTATTGAACATAAGGTCAACAATAAAAAAACAACATATGCAAATCAACCTTCACTCAATTTGAAACCACGAGATGAAGAATTATGTAATAACACACTAAATTAGTACTTGTAAAATTACGCTGATCATTTTGTATGCTATTGACGTACAACTTACATGTTGAGTAAGTCATGTTGTGTTAAAAATTAAATGGTAAAATAATATATTCCACAATACTCATTATCCACGTGTGCAGATAAATCCAATACGTAAACACTAATACTGCTTAAATAATTTGTTCTAGGTCTAAAGGACTTGTAACCCGTACATAAAATAATCCTTACGAATTCACGGAAATGTCTTTTTTAGTTGTTGTTGGTCCGCCATTTGGGAAGATAGCACCACATTATAAAAGTAAAGCTTTTACATTATATGTTGAAAACAACTCAACCTAATTTCGCCAAATTTAGCACGTAAGGATTGGCCAGGTGAATGTAATTAATTGAACTTAATTAGACACTTATTTTCAAAATGGCGGTCATACAAATATTTTAGATTTATTTGGTATAACTACCATACCGTTTGACCAACTCCAAACTAATTTTGTACGCTGAAAGTATGTATTACAAGAACTGTATAAACCATACAACATCCTCTTTGTCCGCCATTTTGAAATATAGTACTGCATGTTAAACAATTCTTTTACGTGATATCTCGAAAACTACACAACCAATTTTCACAAAAATTGGCACATGAGAAATACTATGATAGGCCTGGTAAATTTAAGTAATTAAAAATTATTAAGCACTTATTTGCAAAATGATGGTCATAAAATATTTCTGAATTATTTGGTATAACTATCATACCATTTGATCAACGTCAAACAAAATTTGTACGCTGACAACAGGGTCCATTAGATGCATCACAAAAAGCAATAAAACAACCTCTTTGTCCGCCAGTTTGTAAGATAGCACTACATGAATTGATACATTTATGTGTGAATTCTCGAGAAACAATTGACCGATAAAATTTGGCAAACAAGTGGTTCTGCCGCACTTGATATGTACAAATATGTTTCATGTAATTCAGATACTTATTTTCAAATGGCGGTCAACTTGCAATTTTAGCATGTAATCGAAACCATGTTATCAATTCCAACTTAATTTTTGTATGCTGGGATATAACAAACATCATATGTCTCTACACGAAGCCTCTTTTGCCAGCCATTTTGTAAGATAGTGCCACACGAATAAACAAAGTTTTCATGTCATATCTCGGGGAAACAATTTACCGATATCTACCAAATATGGCAGACAAGTAATACTGCAGTAGGTAATGTTAATTGGTATGTTTTAGATTTGTCAGGCACTTATTTTCAAAATGGCGACCATATGGCTATTTTAGTTTAGTAGGTTATATCGTCGAAAACATGCAATTAATTATAATGGAACTTTTGTATGCTGGCAGTATATATTACAACAAACAAATGTGTACACACAAATATATTTTGTGTGCCATTTTGTTAAGTAGTATCACTTGAAAAATTAAAATTATGATACGTCCGAAAAAACAACTGATTTCTCCCAAATTTGGCTAATAATTGACATTATGGCAAGCTATATAAACTGTGACGGTGTTTGCCAACACATACAGGACGAGGTCTTTGTCTCAACTGCTTCCTGAATGTAGGTGTTTTAAGTTGGAAAACAGCTGAGAGCCCCCCAATGATGTAAAAAAAAGGGATTTGGGTTGGTTCCAGTGAAAAGGTTTGAGAATTATTCGCTGTGTTGGTTTTTATATCAAAATATAACCATTTACATAGTATTTCCCCAAAATTTTACAATCAATAAACTTTATATAAAAATACAGTTTTCCCACTGATTACATTTAGTATAACATATGTATTAAAATTATTCTGTTTAAAACTTCCTCCAAAATATACATTTTTACAAGATTACTACTCTTTCCAGCTATATGAAGGTTACATATAATTTTTTGCTTTAAACCATACTTAACTAAAATGGCAGCAAGGCCCCCCCCCCCTTTTTAAAACGTTAACGTAACAGCAGTTCCTGCCCAAGTGAAAACCCTGTGCTGTCTCCCCGAATTTGGGTGAGACACCTGTATTAATATTTTTAAGAAATCATCTACAACATTAAAAAATGATCTTCACTCCGTCGATATCTGAAGTCCTGGAAGGGCACCCTGGTGGTGCGTGGTTGGCTGGCTGGCGTCACGTGGTAAAGGTGACGTACGAGGGAGGGGAAGGCAGTCATAGATTCGTGGGCGGTAGCGGCCCCGCGACGCCCAAACTTGCAGACCAGCAGGCCCGCCCAGCGGACGTGAGGCGTGGAGCTCGTCAAATACACCCCCGTCGCAGCGAGGGTAAGCCGTCCCACACGGCCAACATTTTCTCAAATTCATATTGCACCGTCGGTTTGACTTTCGTTGGATGTGCAGGGATAGCGGTCACAAAACAATTAAATTTTGAGGGCTTGAGGCGTACATATGTTTTAAATGGCGGCCTTATAAACATCTTAGCTCCGAATTTTTTTATCTACGAGACTGCTAAACAAATTTCAACTTAACTTTGTTTACCGACAGTATCAGTTATATCCACCAAAAGTGTCTATGCAATGCCACATTTCACCGCCATTTTTTAAGATAGCCCACATGAAATAATATAGTTTTTATGTCGTATCATCTGAAAAAAATCAACCGATTTCTTTCATATTTGACGAAGAAGTTGTACTTTGGTAGACTATAGTAATCTATATGTTTTAAGTGTGTAAGTCTCAATTTTCTGAAAGGGTCATACAAAAATATTTCAGCTTAGTGTGCTATATCTACGAAACTATGTAACAGATTTAAATTTAACTTTGTATATTTAATTTATGACAATTACCGAATGTGCTTTATTTTAACTTTTGCCTCCATTTTGAACATCGTCACATGATCAATGGATCCTTTATGCCTATCTCGAGGACCAATCAACCGATATGCATAAAGAAATCCTCATTGCCAGATTTTTTGAAAAATAATATCAAATAAGTAAGTTGAACATTTTGTCATATTTCTGGAATAATTAGTCTTATTTCAACCAAATGTTCACAACTACATAAGGCATTATAAAGTAGATGATTTAAATGGGGTTAGACAAACATTTAAAATTGCGGCCATATAAATATTTTGATATGTTTGAAATATCTATGCTACAATTTAACGATTTCAATCAAATATATTTTGCTGACATTAACTATTACAAACATCGTGCACAACAGAGCCTCTTTTTAAACAATTTCGAACGGTACCCCTATTTAAGAAAATACGGTTTTGATGCCGTATCTCGGAGATCAATCAACTGATTTCCACAAAATTTTTCATACAAGTTGCGTTATGGTAGGCTGAGTAAACTTATGTGTTTTAGTGACTTATACAGTAATTTTCTAAATGATGGCCGAGTAGATATTTCAGGTTTGTGAATCCTGTCATTCAAAACATTATACTGATTACATCTGAAGTTGATGCTCCGAGCCCTACCTCCGTGATGTAGTTGATTGCAAGCTAGCTTAATTTTACGAGTATTTCTGAATTAAGATTCCGGGT
This sequence comes from Dryococelus australis, assembly GCA_029891345.1. Taxonomy (NCBI): domain Eukaryota; kingdom Metazoa; phylum Arthropoda; class Insecta; order Phasmatodea; family Phasmatidae; genus Dryococelus; species Dryococelus australis. Next base: position 41,711,853 of record CM056993.1, read on the forward strand.
AAATCACTCGTGTATCTTAATGTCTTTGCAATGTTTCACATGTTTCTGGTTTCATCTCTAATGATATCTCTGTCAATGAGACGTCAACGCCTACCTATCATCTAAGCTTATAAGAGCTACAACAAAGTTTATTACACCCACGTAGAGGAAAGCATGGTCATTAGTTATCATTAAATTCTTGTTTGAAAAATGTCCGACCTGCACCGCCCTTTCTCAATGTAACCACAACAGCTGACTACGCACTTGGATAACCTTCGTGTGTGGTTGCAATTGGTCACATAGGAAACAGGATGCAACGTGAATCAAAAAGTTTGGATATAAAGAGGTCAACAACAAAAGACAAGATCAGCAATACGAGGCCGAGCTGTAACGCCTCTTTTCCTATCCCTTTAAAAAATTAATACTTAAAATCCAAAGGTTTCTCCTCTATAGCAAAATGTATGGATAAGCATGGTTTTCAGAACATTTGGTTTTACAAGATAATTTCTAAGCGAAGGAATCTTCAATGAAGCAATTTTGCTTGGTTCACCACCTTCCAAAACTAGAGGGGTTATGTTAATATTTTAAATACTCTATGACAGGTGATATCAGTTTATCAGTCGAGTACTACAGAATCCATTTCGATACAAAACGAAACATACAATATAAAAAAAGATATGCAAAATGACGAATCTTACGCGATTACCGTTAGGCTTGCTGAAGTAAATTAGTCATTGGTATTTTGGGGTACACCTGGACAGAAACCAAACAACATCTGTCACTATTTACATATCTTTCCTAGATCAAAACTTTGAGTAGGTTTAGGCCAAATCACTTTCAGGATGTTAGTTGTAGATGGCAGTTTCCAGTTTTTCAACACAAAAATTTGATGAGGCTGTCCATCCTAATAATGTGAAGAAAATAATCATAGAAATAACAAATTCTTTGCTGGCATTCTGCCAGAAGTGATAGTTGGCGATTCCAGAAGAGAGGCAAGACGGGGAATGCCACCATCCCGTCGGTAATGGAAATCAGTGAGTCGTCATCGCAATAATCACGCCGTCACTACAGTTGAACAACTATACAACACAATTTTGACAAGTTAGCGCTCAAATACTAAAGCTTTAATATGCCCCAATATTTAAAACACAAAATTCACTTACCCTGAGCGGTAATACGTCATGATTAAATCATACTAAGTGGATTCCAGAAAACACGAAGAAATTCCATTATACTACGCCATGATTAAGTCTTTCAGAAGAAGGCAGACGGGTCCTATCCACACGATTTCAATGGAGTTTTCGATATAGTCAGATGAATCGATAGTATCGATATTGACCAGCATACACAAAGTTTCTTTAGACAGACTTCCAAGTACACAGATGTTAGGAAGACAAAACTTAAAATTTTAAAATCGTAAATCTGTATTTATTTTAACAAATGAAATCTTTATAAATGTATGTTAATTTCAAAGGAAGTTGAAATCAGTACAAACAGATGATGTTACAGTCACCAATATTACTGCTAAAATATCTGTCAGAGCATCAAACGAATAATTACCTTTACTTTTAAACAATTACATATGCTTTGATATTTTCTTCTTTGATTTCTATACCATACTATAATTTTACCTTTAAATTTAATTAGCGAGGAATTGAGAAAAGGCAAGCGTTGCAATAAACTAAATAAATGTCCCCCAACAGGGACACGAACAAACAACATAAAAAAACTGATGTGTCACATAAAGTGGCAGTGATCGTTGTGATGATCCTTGGAGAACACAATTTTGTTTTCTAGGGAAACTACCCTATTTCCCAATACATATGAATAAGTGTTAACTTATTACACTGTTATTACCTGACGGTGAAAATGTTTTGTGGTCGAGTGCATTTATGATATCATAACTATATAGCACATAACCATTCGGCTGTCTTATAAGGTTATTTAAATATTGCTTGAAATATATATATTTTTTAAACCGAGCACAGTGAATGTCACGCTGAGTTTCGAGTCAAAGTTGTAACACAAGGACCTTACAAAATACAGAACAGCTACCACTCCCACTTATTCGCCCCATTTTAAACAATCAATTTGCCACAATTTTAAAGATTCCCTAGTTGAAATAACCCGAACAGTTCTCAACAAAATTTAAAATTTTGTGCCTTTGAAATTAATAATAATATAATTTTAAGAATAAAAAACTAGGTTAAATCGAAATATAATTGAGCAAATAATTTAAAAAAAGGGGGAGAGCTTAATTACGTGCCATTTACTATAATGTTACGGTTATAAATGTTAGAACAGCCGTCAACGTGATGGGTGTCCGAAAAATCTCAACCCGATTAGAATTCAAGCTTGATAGGTTTATAAATATACTTTTCGTACACTCCAAAACCGAACCGGTGATGTCGACCAGTGAAATACTCGTCACTAATATTCAGGTACGAAGCTGTCCCACACTGGTCAATCAGAGTTGAATGAACCGTGAACAATGAATTATTTAATGGCCGCGGTATTTTGAAATTTTGGTGTCTTGGTGTGGCATCAGTAGTCATGTCTGGAGATTTCACATTCGACTCTCTTTTTCTTTAATTTTTTTTTTCTAGTTTCATTGTGCCTGAGTACGAGGTTGCAATGTTTTGTGAACAATCTGACATTAAAATAATTTTCTGTCGATAGTAGTAAATCAGAAAAATACAGCCGCCGAAATAATAAGTAAGTTACAGCTAATTTCAAGTTGTGGCATTTTAACTGGTTTCGCCTATTTTGCTCCATTTTTACTGTTTCATGTAGTAGCGTGCAAGTTTTCGATGGAGGTTTACACAACAAGATAAATTATGTCCATCCGTTCCCATAACCATCTGTCCAGTAAATGTCATAGGTAAAATGAAAAAAAAAAGTTTTTAGGCTCCTTCATGCTGTAAAATACTTCTTTCTTCAAGTGTTTGTGACGGGAGCTTTGCAATATAGCGCATACCCTTAGACATTTGTCTTTATAGGCTTTTCACAGTAAAGTGAGGTCCTTTTTAAGGCCCTTATAATTTTTTTCCTTTCGCCCAATTTCCATCGTCCTGCTGCTTTTTAATATAAGCATTCAATGTGACCTATAAACACTCTGTATACATTTCACCAGCACTAAAATGTAATGTCTGAGGCTGCAAAATGCATGTTTGGAGGGCCATAAAAAGTGCTCACTTTATAGTGAACAGCCTATAAGAGCTCTAAATCCATAGAAATTTTCTCTCCCTGAGAAAATCTCGTTCTGGCAGTAGCACGCTTCCACGACATGTTAGTCTCGCAGACGTTGAAAATTTTCTTGAGTGTAACCTCCATGCCCAGTGCCGTATTTTCTTCAAAATACGGTCATGTACTTGCTCGCACGTGCGGTTGCAGAAATTGCGTCATATTTCAACATCCTCTGACACGAACCACTTTTACTAACCCATCCTGCAAGCGCCATCTCCATTCGTCTGTAAGGTTCTTCATCACCACACGTGGAAGTTCCGCGCGAAAATCCAGTAACTGTTTAGTTTACGAACACGCCTTAGTCACCAAGTGGTTTGGGCCCCCTTTGTAACTGGGAGCTCCCACGGTCCTTAGGGCGGAATTAATATCAGTTAACGTCTCACGTAACACACATAACGTTACCCTTTCACTTATACGTAAAACGTGGTAGTTTGAAGTACCTTATTATGATGCATCGCGCGAGCAGGTTAACTGCGCTATGAGACCAGAAAGTCACTAATTCAATGTTACCTTTAAGATTGGAAGCTAATAAAATTAATATTTGCTACACTTAGAATCTGAATCAGTGACTTCAATCATTACAAAGTATTTTAATGACTCCTTCATAAATCATCTGAGATGTACTGGCAAATAAGGAAAATATGCTGAGAATCTACTCCCGGGCCAGTGAAATTCACTCGGAATCAATAGAAATCACTGTTTAAATCAGATAATACCACACACTTAAATGATCGATAGAGTTTTACTGATTCAAACGGAGCAGTTTTCAACATATCAGCAGGCAAATTACCTGATTTGGAGCAGTTTTTTTTTTGGTGTTTCGATTTTAGAATGGCGTAGCCAGAAATTTCTCAAGGGGCTGGCCACAAAAGGGGAAGAGTGGTTATACTGATTAAGTTAAGTGAAGTGAGGCATGTTGTACAGACATCAGTGGTGCTGATACAAGTGTTAATTACATCGAAATATATGAGAAAATTTCCTGAATGTATAATTTCCCGGCGGGATCACCCCAAGGAGGGGTCGCGGTGGCTGAGCGGTTAGACTGTTCGCCTCCCACCAAGGCGAACCGGTTTCCATCCCTGGCCGGGTCACTCCCGGATTTTCGCAAGTGGGAATCGCACCGGACAACGCCGATTGTCGACGGGTTTCCTCTGGGGCCTCCCGTTTCTTCCGCCCTTGCATGCCGGCGCTGCTCCATTTCTCACCACATTTCCCCACTCATCGGCTCTCGAGGCCAGGTTTTTAAGAGCTACCCAAATATCTCAACTAAAGACCCATATGAGGTTGTATATTGTAAACATCTGGAGATGTCGTGGTCCTGATGGGGATGAAGCCTGTTCGGAGTAGAACAAGGTTGAAAGAGGAACAGAGGAGAGCGCAATTGCCAATAGGAAATGAGTCTCCGCAAAGGTATCTGCAAGCGTGTTGTTTTAGTGCAGTGCGTTCAATAATGGCACGTCAGCAGTAATCACTGGAACAAAAAATTTGTAAATGAGTTATTCCAAAGGAATTATAGCTACGTATTAAGTAGTTTATTTCGGAACAGGAGTAAACAAAATTTTTGTAGCTAGAGGAAAGCATATCCCGTAAAAATTATAAAAAAAGAATTGTATTTCATTTACTGGTATTAATATTGAATAATAATAATATTATTATTTATAAGAGACAGGCCTATATATGTAATTTAGACTCTAAAATTCTCCCTTAAATTTGCTGAAAATTATTTTCAAACCCCTCATTTGGCGTCTTTGTGATTATTTTTTAACTCATTACTTTTAAAGACTCCCAAAAAAATTCTATTCTATTTTTTCTTGGCAATAAAATTATATGTATTTGTCATTGCACTAACGAATAAACGTGTCGCAGTTACAAATTGTTTTGTGAAATTTATCTACAAGATTATCGATTAATTGTGTTATAATTTTCTGCTTATACATTAGAGTTATATTTTTCCGACTTAATTTTTACTAAACTATTTTTTTACAATGTTCTAGCATTTCGCATTACCTATTTATGGTAAATTTCATCTTTTCATTACTTACTTCGCTGTAGAAAACAATTCAATTGATAGATTACGTGTTTATAAGTACATAAATTTGTGGCCTTAATATTAAAATTTTTTGTATGCATGCTGTTACTTATTTGGTAGAAATGAGACTATAGTCATTATATTGCATTTAAACACTCAATACGCTGCAGCTGTCAAAATGTATGCATACATTTTAGTCGTTCAGCGATGTTTAAAATGAATGTTCTCTGCAGAGAATTGAGCTCACTCCAACAGATGTGCGACAGTGTAGACTGTTATTAGGATGGTAATTTAGGAAGAAAAAGAGTGTCAGAGGAATTATTTTACTTCGTTTACGACTAGTATTGAAGATATACATATACCGAGTTCGATGTACTATTTAAACTCGATAGGTCGTATGCAAAGAACAATATACTCGTAATCACCACTACAATTTCAAATGAAAGAGTATTAGATGGATCGTTTCGTATTATGAGTCACGTTACATGTTAATCCGCCTTTTTTTTTAATATATAAAAATATCGGCACCCTCTTGAGTTCCAGAAATTACCAACTAATGGAGATTTTCTGCAACGTGGGGATAAGATTTGTATTGCATTAAGATTTAAAAAAAGTTTATTTCGAATAGGGCTAAACATCCACATATCCCTGCCATGAGAGTGAATTGACGAGAGCGAAACCCTAAAGGTATGATTAATTTTTAATTTTTCAGACAGTTGTGTTTCTCGTACGTAACATGTAATTCGTATGCAGCGATACTAGTTACGTTGCAGAAACCAGATAGCACTAAACATAATAAAATCAGTTATTTACTAGTGCAGATTCTGAGCTGTTCTCAAATGTGAGTATACAATACATAAACGTGCACGCATCAATTCATAAAATATTGCTAGTTTTACCAAATGTCTAAATTATTTAATATATATTCTTTACTTAGTATTAACTAGTTAGTTTTAATGTTTTAGTATTAATTAGTTATTAATAAATTAGAATTAATTGGTATGAATTCTGTAATGTTAAATACATTATATCACGGTAATTATATAAGAACAAAGTATATTTATTAGTTTCAGCCATTTATTATTGACTGAGATCAAATTACGTCATTAATTTTCGGCTAGCTCGTATCTTTGTATCTTTGTTTATATTAACCATCCAAACTAAACTTAATGAAACCTCAAAAGGTTGAAACCAAACTGTACTGAGCATACGAAATCTAGCGACACTTGCAATCCCCACTACAGGAAGTAGTAGTAGCGTTTCACTTTTAGGCGAGCATGCGCATAGGCATACAGCCCGATGAGTGATCATTCACATTGACCATAAAAATAACCTAAACTTTTCAGCCCTTTAAGTGAAGATCAGATAATTCGTAATCATTCCGCAATCTTCACGTAAAATTCCATTACTTTTTCTACATTTCGCATGCTTTCACCTCCCATCCAACTCTTCACATCAAAGAAAAAATACTTTAAAGAATCTTGTTTTTCACGCTATAACTTTTCCGGGAATTTCGCGCAGATGTTTAGTAAATATTATTTTCTTAAATTGTTTAAATTCATTTCTAAAAAGTAAACAGACCATAATGGGAAAGAAGAGACTAAGTGTCAACTCACAAAATATGAAACTTTTTGAATTTGTGGCTACAGAGAAAAGATGTGATAAGTTTAGAGTTTTTTTTCGCGCAATTTGAGTGTCGTTATCTCTCTAGCGGGCTGTTCTTCCAATGCTAAGTCAGGAAATTAGCTCTATCCCCTGGCTTCAGCATGCACTACATGTGGTATAGCCACAGGGCCTCTCATTATATATATATATATATATATATATATATATATATATATATATATATATATATATATATATATATATATATATATATGTATATACACACAGTTACAGCAAGAGATTATATTTATTATATTATATATATACCTTAAATAATATATTTCTGTCGCCTTAGGAATTTCACACATGTGCATAATGCTGGACGATGCCGATAGTTGGGGGTTTTTTCTCGGGGACTTCCCGATTCTTCCACCCTTACATTCCACCACTGCTCCATGCCCACCGCGCCTCAACGTCACCGGATCTCAAAACCCTGACGTTTAGAGCCTCCCTTACCTGGGGCGAATAGTTAAGAGCCTTACGCAAGATATGTTCTTACTGCACTTGCGCAAATGAGTTTTACGTTCTATATTGCGAGTAGTTAACAGCCTTACGCACGGTATGTGCTTGCTACGATTACGCAAATGAGTTATACATTCTATATTGCGCAGAACTTTTATATACTAAATATACATATATATAAACGTAACAATTTGTAGTAAATTTTATTACGGCTTTTCGATCACGTCTTACAAGTTCTACAAATTCCTTAACTATTGTAATTATCTACCTCTTTTTAGTGCATTTATAAATGAAAGGTCTGTTTTAAAAGATTTTTATAGTTAATGTATTATAATATTAAAGTAATATTAATAATAATACTGTCTGTTTATAATCAAAGGGCAAGAGTGGGGGAGGGTTGAAAACTACTGATCCGCACGCGCCATGGCTAAGCCTTTACGACCTCCTTCGTCTATTTTTTTTTCCAGGCGAACGGATTTTCTCTGGCCTCGCAGGTGGTCCTTGAAAACAGCCACCTCTGCCTACGCGGGCGTCTCTGCTCCTCGAGAGAGGACGTCGAAACGCCTCGCCTGAGCCGACGCGCAGTCTAGTCACGTAGTCCCTACCCTCCGTGCACGGCATCCCCCCTGCGTCGGCGGAATGATACACTTATTATTACCGCCTTCTTTTACCGCGCCCGCTCCCCGGCCCGCGCTTTCGTCGCCGACTCCGCCGTCGCGACGCGACGATATTAAAATGCGTGTCCACGAGCCGGGGCGTTTCATCCGGATGGAGTGCGGGTAACATCTTCGATGGAACGTCCCATCCTGTCCCGCGCCAACCGTTAATTTAATTCATATTCGCCGGTGGCTGTGTCGAATGGTGGGGTTTGGAGGGGAAAGGTGGGGGGAAAACTTTTCTTAACCCTCTTCGCGGACGGATGGTGCTGACGCCTGGCGGCGGAATACCAAAACTACGCGACTGCTCGTGGATTGCGCCCCCAGACTAAAGATGAGGCAAAGGCAGTTCACGCTATAGTGAGAACTTTTTAAATCAACCTTTGGAGAAAAAAAAAAAATCACTGCCCATAACTGCGCGTGATCTTCTTACGGTAAATATTTTCATGCAGACTCTCAGTTGGGTTGACAGTGAGTTCATTAAAATAGTTATAAAACTTAAATTTGTGCTACGAGTGCAATGGTTAGATTATTTGGCCACTGAAGTAAGTACATCTATCTATGGATAGTATAAAACAAAGTCGCGCGGCAGTGTGTGTCTGTGTATTCGGTTAAGGCTTCTAAACTACTCTATGGATTTTGATGCTGTTTTCACCATCATTTATAGAATTTCTGGAGAAAGGTTTAGATATATAGTACGCTAATGTCTAATGTAAGGATAGTATAGAAATGTGGACGTTTTATAATCAAGTCGGAAAAAGCCGCTTTTCGGGCGTTTACATGACCTACGCTGACTAAACAATAAGATACACGCCAAATTAATGAACTACAGAATTTTATATCTCGAAAAAGTGTGCAAAAAAGTTCGCGACATCATATGTTTATCTTTTAAGGATAACCCACAGTAACCATTTTTGTATTTCAAGGGGTTCACTTACGAAGACTTTGTGAACAACACAGTTTTAATACTATGTTACTTACCTTAAGCATTTAGTGTATATACTTGCTGTAAACCTAAACAATGACATATTTGTAAATCGCACCCGAGCGAGGCCGGGGCGGGTCGCTAGTATATGTAGACTGTTTTTTTTTTTACACAGTATAGAAACAATTTTATGTGCCTGTAAAACATTACATTCATAACAACACCGTGGCATTTCACTTAGATGGCGTGTGTATGAAGTAAAAAAATGCCCATGACAAATGTTCATTTTACATGAGGCGTAAGGATGCGAAGTGAGAATAAAGTGGATCGTAAGCAGGGTTTCCGGAAAAGCTCAATTTGCTGTGAACAGCCTAAAGGATCGAATTTCGTCTCGTGCGCATGTCTCCAATTTTGACTCGACCACGGCTAAATTCCTTTGTCACGTTGTCAATTTTTCCCGTGACACTGCTACCAATAAACTTGGTCAAATGAAAAGTTTGGAATGGCGTGACGTCACAGGAACGTCATTATCGCCGCCATATTTGTCTGAAAAGTTAAATATTTCTAGTTTCCATTAAAATATCTAAAACTAGACTGGTTATAACATGTGTTTATATTTTTGACGTGTTCACTCGATCAGTATAGTGGAGTACAAAAATTGCTATTTCCATCATAAAACTTCAAAATGGCGAACGATTGTAAACTAAATAGGCAACGAAGATAATTATTATCTATAGAATCCATTTGACCATGAATGCTATTTGAAGTGATTTATTAACTATATCGTTAAGACCCCAGAGGCATTAAATTAAATTCTGTAATGAATTTAATTTTAATAACGAAGTGGAGATCAATCTCAACAATCGTTACATTTATTCCTGTTGTGAACTCGACAGAAACACAGCAACAGTATCTCACTTTGAAAATTGTTTTTAATAAAAATTCATACTAGAGCCTCCAGGTGAAACCAAAATTGACAGAGGCACATTTTAAAGCACATTCAAAAATATTATTTGATCCACTTTATTGAACGGAAAATTTTTATTCTCATATTTGATCTTCAAATTATATTGTCAAGTATATTTGAAGGCGAAAATGTGACAGTGTGAAAAGAGCTTGAGTTTTATTCTAAGACTGGGAAGCTCAATGCAGATAGTTTGGCAACTATAAAATATTCCGCCGCCAGGTAAAACTGATGCTATAGGCTGTTCACGGTAATGAGAGAACTTTCTAAAATGCTGCTTGGGCTCTACTTTTCTCCTTATTTTGCATATTTCCAACATATGTAAATTAATTATTGCCATGGATCTAATGGCTTTATTGATGCATCAGTAGAGTGGAAAAGTCTTTTGATTACAGCGATTATTTTTAAAAATTTGATATCCAAAGTGTTCACTTTACAGTGAATGGCCTATATGCGTGTACCAGATTTCCTTCTATTTGCGTGTAAATAATCGAATAATTACATTTTTTTATTAATACACTTTTTTTTTTAAAGCTCCCAATTTTTTTTTTTTTTGTTGTTTGACATTCAACCATAAAACCATGAAACTGGGTTTATCATTATGTATTAAGCAATTACCATTAATTAGATGTGACAACGTAATCGAAAAATTCCTTTTCATGACAGATATATTTATTTCTCTTTTAAATTCACAACTTTTTTCCTCCCGCTGAAATAAGCTTGTTCGTAAACGCTCGATATCAAATGCATTAGTATTTCCGGTGCTCACTCTTGTAAACAGCCCTGGAGCTCGCGAAATAAGGTTACAAAATGAAGTAAATACGTAATATTGTGGTACGGGCGAAAGAATATCACAATTGAAGACCCACCCGAACTTTTACACTCAAATACATAGAATTTCTTCTCCTGCCGCCAGCTTAAAAGCTGCTTCTTTGGAGCACCGGCGAATCTTGCGGCGGAGGATTTCATTATGCCAAACGCTTTCACAAGAAATCTCATTTTGTCCATAACCTGGGTAGAATAAACCTTGCCTCTAGCCAATACAACTGTCAAGCAAACGGGGTCATCAGTGATGAAACAATTCTTCACATTTCAATTTCAACAGACCGGCCCTTTGATATAAATAAAACAGATTTCAAAAGATTAAAATGTTCAAATTGAAATAAAAATAGTTCAGAGAACGTGTACAGGCATATTAAAGCACTTGTTTACATAAACGGTGCTATAATCCTAAATCCTGCACTGTTAAAAATTTCCGTATATTTACGGAATGTTTTACGGAAATGTACCGTGTATATACGGAAAGGCAATCCGTAATGACAAAAAAAACGGTGTTAAGTCCGTAAATACAAAATACGGAAAGTCTCCGTATTCCCTTTGTCTTAGAGTTACAGGGACGAACAATGCCGATTCTACACATCGTTTCTGCGGCAGTAAAGGTTATACACGCGACTATGACCTATTATTTCAAACATTACAAAATAACATCAGGCGTCTGTATCATTTGGTAACCCCAAAAATAGACTAAATTTAATAGAAACTGGATTTTTGCTATTGTATTTCGAATACAAATGTAGAAGTTATACCATATTTCCAAGTGAGAGTTGTAGGTGAAAGAGTCGTGGACTGGTAATTCTTTGACTCGGTTTCAAACCTCGCTTAAGTACAAAATATTTTAACTTTTTTAATATCATTTTTACCCGGTAGAACACCCACATAACCAAAATTAAAGACATTTTCGTTATCTCTTTTTATTTTAAAGGGAATGTACAGAAAACTAAATTGAAAATTAACGCAGAGGTTCCGTGGAATTTACGGAAAGCCCGTTTCTGAAAATCAATGTGTCCGTAATTTTACGGAGAGTTTACGGATACTGCTGGATAAATTTTTACCAGCACTTTTCCGTAAAATGAAGGGAAATTTTTTTTAACAGTGTGACCATGGTGTTTCTGATAATGTTACAGTGTTAGAAAGTTCTGTAAATTTACGGACTTTTTAAAGAAGATTGCCCCTTGAATAAACGAAGAGTTCTGCGTAGCTTCAACTAATAGAATCTTCGTAGAAATTCCATAGGAGGAAAAAGGAAAGAGATACTTTTGCTATCTTTATCTCTGCCCTCCGAGTTCCAATTCTTTCTGCGCGTGCGCTAACGAACGCTCGGCCCTTTCCGTCAATAATCGTGTGATTCCGAGCTAGCAGCTTTCGTCTGAGGACCTTGTTGAGAATGTCTGGTGTAGTGGTTTTTATGGATTTGTGTTTGTAATCGAAGAGTAATCCTGTGTTCCGTCGTCCAAAGTAAGTCTATTTTTCGTTATAACATTTTATTTCTTGAGAAAAAAAAATCATGAATTTTAATGCTTAATCTGGCTTTTTTTTTTTTTTTTACGAAGTGCCCTATAGTTAAGAAAATATCAGGATAATTTGTAACAGGCTATCTTCGTAAATTTACGGTACAAATTTTTAACAGTGTACTGGCAGAAAAGTAAGCTAGTGTTGGAACAAGAGAGTTGCTACGGCGCAGCTAGAATGAGCACTCTACGCCATTTTCCCCTGTACGACTGCGCCCCGGATCAAAAGGAACAGAAGGTGAAGAAGAGGAAGATGATAAAGGGGAAAGAGAGGGGTGGTATATCACCCCCTACACCCTCTTACTGCAGGAGCGCAGGAAATGAAAGTGCCCACGAGGGGTGCCAGCGAGACAGTGCTGTAGAGGTTCCACCTTTGTATGGAAATTATTCCATCTGCAGCTGTAGGTTCCTCTTGGAGACCACCGGGTTCCGTCCGGCCCAGCGACGGGGCTTCTTAACCATTCTCGAGATTGTTCATTGAAGACTGTCCACGGTAAACTGAGCACTTTTGAAATCAACATATTAAATAAAAAATCACCGTACGTAACAACAACACGCTTAGCTAAAAGCTGTTCGTGGTATATTGAGCACTTCTGAAGCCCTAGTTACTTTTCCCTTTCAATCATTGTTTTATCCTTTAACCACATTTTAAAATAAATGTTGCCAAGTAAGTAATAAACACGGTGTGTGTAATCCACTGCACTCAGAAGTTAATGTCTAAGGCTAAAATAAAATATATTGATTGACTATTATTTCGAATGAGATGGCTTTTAAAAGTGCTTAGCCTACAGGTGATTTTGAAGACAGTTCTTCTAGCGAAAGGCTGATTATGTATCGCACAGTAAGGAGAGAATATCATTTTTTTTTTCGTCCTCGTGAAGTGCAGAGTATGGAATTTTTTTTACAGTGACCCCACAATTTGCCACCAGCATGTTACAAAATTTTTCATCTCTTTTCTCTTATCACTTACCTTACCACACTTTTCTTTTTGCATTTGAGTACATTTTTTTTTTATCAGTTCTGGGATACAAGGGTAGTTAAATTGTCTGCGAGTGATTTAGCTTTCATCATATTGGCTTTCTCTTCAATTTCATCACGAAGTACTCGCTAGTCGCTTGTTAGCTGATGGAACACGAGTAAAATTAGCTTAATAGACATCACACGCTTTCGACTGGAACCAGACAAAGAGAAAGCGCTATTTAAACTAATATAAGAGCGCATAACATCTCTCTGTATAGGGTTTCATTCAATACATCTTTCGAAGGAAAAGTTAAGGATAGTTAAATTATTTCCAGGCTTATTCATAGTGGCCAGACAATCATAATCCAGACCTTTGTATTTCATATAACACCAAACATGCAATACGAAGAAATGTGCGTAAAAACATTTCGCAACAAGAAAATATAGCATTCAGGATCTCCAAATTATTATTGCAGTGACGGTAAATGATCGAATGAACAATTGTTTGGGGCATATGATGTTGCTAGTTTTGCTGTGCCGGAAGAAGCGCCGAAAATAACGTAAAATTAAGATGTAAACAAATAAAGTGAAACACGACCGTAGTTTAGGCTGGTCAGCGGATATGTAAATAACGCATGCAGTACTCAACAGGAGGTAATTTACCAAATAATCTGCGAGACAACCTCGCAGAACGAATCTTCAACAAAGAAAACATAGGAAAGGATGTACAGTTGTACGTAGAGAGACAACACGAACGAACACACAGAATGGCCAGAAGAAGGAATTTAGCCACTCACTAGAAGACAACAGGAACAAGGAGGACATAATGAGAAATGTAAATTATTTCTCAAACAAATATTTTTCCCTACTGCTGGCTATTTGCTTAGTATCTTTTATACACATGTGGCGTGACGCTACACTCATTTTCAGCGCTTTCCCTAAACAGTTTCTTATCAATCTGACAAGTCTTTTTCTGGAGGCGTCTGTGACAGCATTTATGTTCAGTTGAGTCAGCAGCTCAGTTTGGTTCCCCGAATGGACTAGGTCGGTCAATATTTTCTTCTCCTTTTTGCTTCTCAGTGACTATTTCTTGACTAGGTTTCAGATATGCTATTAGGTACTATTTAATTAATAGCTGAGAACGTACTGAATTTCCAGCTGTGTTTCCGATAGTTCGTTATTTTATTTAACTCTTAATTTTTCGCCAGTGCTGAAGAGGTGTATTCTGTTTAGCATGTTTTTGCCATTTTTTAGAGGTTATTTTTTCAAGCTTGTTTGCAGTTTACCAGAAACTTAACACTTTTGTCCTTCTGGAGAGGCACAACTGATGTGTCAAGTCGTTTGACTATTGAGGCAGGACTGTCGCATTATTTTTTATAAAGAAGTTGCACACCGAGTACTGGGGAGTGTTGCAGGTTCCAGTTCCACGAAGGTACTATTTTCCGTCATCTAAAGACATCTTTGTTTTATTGTGTCGTCTTCTTTCTTTCGTTCTTTTCCTGTGGATGAAAATTGTTTTTGCTACTGCGTTCGTTATGTCGTTTGCAGTTGACGCCGTATACTTTTATATGCTGTTTTTTTTTCTCTCTATTTTTGGTTGTGGCTTTTTTGTCACGTTTGCCTTGTGAGTCTCCCTTAAGGTTGAAGTAAATCAACTGCCTGTGGAGCACTGCACCTGACTGGACAATGTTAAGAACTCATTAAAAAAAAGTAGTACAGACAGAATAAAAATTGTCAGAAAAGTGTGATTTAGGTTATATAGGACAGAAGAATGTATATATTTTGCAACATTAAAAAAATATTTTAGTAAAATATACATCTTCAAAATGTTAAAAATTAAACGATTGATAGAGACCGCATTAAAAAAAAAAATTAACCGAATTTCCGTTTTGAATGCTTCGGAAAGCAGAATTTACAAGAAAATCTTCCTCAGAAAGACCGTCATAATATTTTCTGCTATAATGTGTAATAAAATCATATTAACAAAGTATAACTATTGTATAATTAACTGTATTTACATCAGTTTCAGCCGTAAAAGTTTGAGTGAGTTGGAAGCACATAAAATCACTCATAAAAATGATTTTCTTCATTGTTATTACAATTTCCTTACACACAGTAATAGTAAATATTATGACGATATTCCATGACGAAGACTTTATTGCAAATTCTGCTTTCTGAAGCATCCAGAATGGAAATGCTCTTAAATTTTGTTGTAAACACAGACTATTATAATCGATCTTTTTTTACATTTAAAAAGTATATTTTAGTAAAATATTTTATAATGTTGCAAAATATATACATCCTCTTTCATATACAGCATATATCGCACTTTTCTGAAAAGTTTTATGGTGTCTGTAATACTTTACTTATGAGTTCTTCACGTATATTTGGGCGCAGTGTTCCATAGGCAGTTGCTTTACTTCAACGTTAACACTAGTGATAACTAACAGTACTCCGTGTGTTAGTTCTTTATCTGATGACATTTTGGTGCCTTTATTAATCTTTCGTTGTGCTGGATTTTCTGCGACCGCAACAAAACCATCAATTTTATATGATTTTTATGGTAAAGGAAGCACTTTTTGAGGACCTCCCTACAGGCATTAACAATTAGTAAATATGGCAGAAAGAATGAATTTGACTGAATGAAAAAAAAATTATAAGGGCCTTAAAAAGTGCTCACTTTACCATATTTCGTTCGCACTTTCAGGCATTTGATTTAGAACCGAAATAGAATTTTCACGATACAATTTCCAGTTGTTAATATTTTAAATTATGTGTTGGTTTTCTTCTTGGAATAAAATTCCTACATATATCTGAAGAAAGCTGCTGACTGAGTTCAATGTCGTCTGTTGTACTCTTAATAACCCTTTGCTGTCGTGGTAACGATGATATAAAAGTTATTATGTTTCGTTTTCAAATGTGTTCTTATAATATGCGCACAATATAAGCAATTTCAAAAATCAACAACCACCAATTGTTCATTGGTATAGACTACCTAATGTTAGATGTCGAACAGTTTAGAAAGATTGACTTAATATGAGTTATAATAATTTTTACGCTAAACCTTGGAAGTGATAGTTTCGAGGGTAATAATTTCCTTCGACGAGACGATTACTGAAATAAAATTTCGATTTCTAAGCATAATTTTTAATAAATTAATAAAATCATACTGCAGCGTAAAAAAAAAATAGTGGTCACAAACACTCTGTGCACGAACAAAATGCAGACATTTCTATAGCTCGAGAGTTCTGAAGAGCGATTGTTCCAAATAGTCGCCGAGTTGACACGTCATCATGAGCGACAGAACCATGGACTGCGGAAAGCTGTCTCGTTCTGAGGATCAACATTTCTCACGGGATTTAAAAATGAGTAAGCCTAGTCAAATAATTTGCCCTACTTATATCTGTTTCAGACCCGGTGACGCTTGTTCGTGGACATTCACAGTTGAATGGTGATATTAAATGCAATTTATTAGATACACAGAGATAGTACTTCTTGTCGGATCAAATAGTCGCAACTGAAGTTCTGAGAGTCGGCTTTATAAAAATTAAGGCTAAATAAAAATTGGTGTTTCCAACAAAATAGCATTACATTATATTTTGACACAAAAGTAAATTAAAAACTTACAAATTAAAGTAAGTATTACGTGAGAATTGTGAAACAGCCTTAAAATCAACCTAGATTTTGGGAGATAGAAAAACAAAATTCGGCGATTTGCCAATGGAAATAAAAACTATAGGCCGTTCACGGTAAACTGAGCACTTTTGAAAGCCCTGCTGAAGGTCTACTTGTATGCACATTGTGTATTCTTCCGCCATATCTACAATTAACATTGTCATGGGCCTGCTTAGTTGATTCACGCATCGATAAAGCGAAACAGTGAAATTATTAGAAAAGTAAATATTTCTCAACTTGGTTATTCTTACTCTTATGCACTTTTAAGACACAGAAAGCGAAGTAGATTATTTTCGGTATTCGCAACGGTTAAACTTAACACTTTTAAATCAACGTTAAATAATGGAACGCTTTCCTCCCGTTATTACCCACATAATTGGGCGCATGCCAACCAGTGTGTCCGCTGAAATATATAGTTCATTCACGGTTTCTTTGGCCTTTTTGAATCAAACCTTTGAAAAACATCCCCATGTATAACGTGTGTTGTTACTTCCAACATACGCCCTGTGTCACAAGCGTTTTATACTTGCGTTCAAAAGAGTTATTTTTTTCCTGTTAAATTGACATGTTATTAATATTTTATCTATATATTATAATGCTTCATTCATAAACGATTTGAATTAAAAAAAAACAGGGAGGAAATATGGATGTTGGAAGCTCCTAGTATAAAATAGTACTTATACAAAATATTGTTACACTTAGTGGGCCCGAATTCGACGCGTTTTCCTTTGGTGTAATTTTTTAGGCTTAGTTAAGCTTAGTTTGACCGAGCCGGAGGAATATCCTGGAAGTAGAACTTTAGCAGGGCTTCAGGAAAGGATGAAGTAGATGTGGTAAAGGTCAGTGAAATTTTTCAAAGGTTGCCCATCAGAAGTGTTTGATTAACAATGAACCGTCGCTCCTCCGTACTCAGCTACCAGTAAGAGATTGTCCCCAGAGGCAAGTCACTATATTTGGCGGGACTGTAAAATTACAGTGGGCCACGCGAGTGTAAAGAAAACGCCCGATAACTGCAATACTTAAAACTCCAGTTTGCCGCACACTTAATGAAAATATCTCAAATATAATTTTTCGCACTTGAGGACACGGGTTGGAATGTATATTGCTTGCGAAGAAAGGTAGCCATAAATTTCCAGCGGGAAATTTTTTTTCAAAATTATGGGAAATAATGCTTCGAAAATGCTAAAATACCTTGAGAGACGAAATTGACAAACGTAAAAATTCCGATACTTATAACATTAAAGAACTGAACATGAAACTGGCCTGAAACGACAAGAATTAAGAACAGTGCTATGTAGCAAAAGAATTACTTGCTCGCAGCACTCCATTGAAAATAATACTTTTGTAACGTAGACAATCACCAGCTTGCCGTGAAGATTTCACCCGTCGGATAGGCACACCCACTGACCGCAGGACATCGCAGGGAGCTAATAATCGTATTTGATGTGGATCTTGTGTTCAAGGTTGAGAACCCCCCCCCCCCCCTCCTCATGAAGAAACCAGCCTAGAGTTGCCAGCTGTCCCTTATTGTACGGGATTTCCCGTATTCTGGGGCAGAATTAACAATCCCTTGTGGACTTAGGACGGGACGCCATATATCCCGTATCTCGGACTTCTTCGAAAAGTAAACTGCTTATTGATAAAGGCTGTTCACGATAATGTGAGAACTTTTGAAATCAACCTTAGAAAAACGTTACTGCCCTGTCTGTGTATATTTTAATGGGCACACTGACTGATATGCGCCCAGTGAAGTTGGTAATGACAGATGGAAAATAGTTCCATATCTTAGCGTCGAATAAAAAGTGTTAGGTACCCATTTGATATAATTTAAATTATTTATTTCGCATTCCATTTTTTAATGCATTGAAGTGTTAAAATTTCCATATTTAAAAAAAAAATTCTTTTCTTATAATTCCACAGTTCCACCTGGCCGACTCGTGAATAAAGTTATGAGGCAAATGACTGTGTTAATTTTACATAAGGCGAAGGAATACACAACGTGCATACGAGTAGATCTTAAGCAGGACATTCAAAAGTGCTCGTTTTACCATTTTACCGTGAACAGATTATAAAAAGAGTAGTCAGTAATTTACCACTTCCGAGATTACAGGTGCGTTTACTCTGATGCTCTAAGTCTAGTCAAACCCAGTTTCCACACGTAGTTGCAATTGACGCCGACAGGAGGCATTAGGCTAAAAGTGTGTTTGCGGAAGTATGCACTTACCGAGATGTGTACAGTTTCGCTTCTTCCACTTTGTTGGGTAGATTCGGATAGTTCCTACTAATAGGCCTATTTTGTTGTTGGACATGTTAAGAGAAAATGTCAACTGATGTATAATACTGGCCGTTTCACATGTATCATGTTAAAATGATATTTTTATTGCTCATTTCCTTGATCATTCAATTGGGTTCATAAGTGTCCCTCATGGCGAACGTGATAAAGTTGGCAAACCTGTCCCAGCGTCAAGAGCAATCAGACAGCGCGGCGCGAGAAACGCGGACTAGCTCGGGGTGGTCTTAAAAACTCCTTTCCGGCCCACATAAGCGGCGCGGCAAACATACCGGGCTCATTAGCGGGTTATTTGAGTGCGAGGGTTGCAAACATCCCCGCCCACGCTAATGCCCGGTGGTGATGGAGCCGTCGTGAGCGGGGCGCATCCACGAGCAAACATGGCAATTACCGCCTTCCTCCTGGTACCGGGCTCTCTCCAACAAGAGTGCGTTGCCAACGTTATAGGCTGTTCACGGTAAGATAATCACTTTTGACGTGAAAACGTATTTAAAATTGCAACCATAGTGGGAGGCAATCCAGAAAATCCGATGATAACAAAATCGGGGGGTACAGTTTGGTATTGCAGCTCCGAATCTACCGTCTACATTTAAAATTTGATCACTCGATTGCCAAAGGATCAAATAATATGTTACGTTGAGTGAGGACTGCAAAGTATCGCGCCCAGGAAGGGTGGGGGGGGGGGGCGCAATTTTGAGGTCGTTTCGCTGCATCTCATAACTTCCGCGTAGTATAACTTTTGACTATTAGAAGCTACGACGCTCGTTTAAGTTTCAATCGACAGTTCTCGTCAAGGTCAGTTCATCGCGTGGATAAAGTGTAGCGTGTTTATGGTGAAATTGTATGAGTTTAATGCAAAAAATTAAGAAAGCTTAATACAATGCCGGCCCGTACTCGTCAAAAAGCCAAGTAGAAATACAGAAATCGTACACGGTTGGAAAGAGCATCTCAAAAGCAAAACAGTGATACCCATAAAACCCCATATAATCGAGTGAAGCAGTGCTGGGAAAATAAGAAAATACATTAAGGTGTCCGAACGCGTTAGCGTAGACGTATTCACGCAAAACAAACGGCCGTGTCCCCGACATAGCCAAACCCCAATTTTTTAAGGCCCTCCCTACAGGCATCAACAACTATAATCTATTTGTGGTTTCTTCATCCTTTTTGAATTAAAACATTTGAAAAATCACCCCATGCATAACGTGTTTTTTTTATGTCCTAAATATTCCATGAGTCACTAACGTTTTTACCTCTGTTTACATGCAACTATCTTATTTTTCTTTAAATCGAAGTTTCACTTGCATTTTATTTATCAATTATAATATTTAATTTATAATAAATATGAATTAAAAACTGTGAGAAAAAAGTGTGTTGGTAGCTCCTAGTAAGAAATAGCTCTCATGAAAAATATTATTACAACTGGATGCGTACGAATTCGGTGCGTTGTCTTTTGGTGTAAATAAGTAAGCTTTGTTTGCACGAGGCGGGGGAATATCCTGAAAGTAGAACTTTAGCAAGGCTTCGGAAAAGTGTAAAGTAACCGTAAATGGATTATAGTAATAAAATTTTTATTGCAGACTAAGACGTCAATTTAGGCAACTGGTTACATGTAAACACTATGTTTATTACTCACATGGCAATATTTATATTTAAAAAGTAGATGTAAAAAGCGATCCTGGCGCAGTCCAATTTTTCCGATAATTTCGGCCAGAAATACAACAAATCATGGCATCAACTTTACTTGATATTTCTAACGAAAGTACAGGAAAAGATTAAAAACTCGAAATCTGAAATTTAATGAAAAACCGCTTTAAAAAATCAAGAAAATTTAAGCTAGAAACAACCAGATTTATCATTTTCAAGCAGCCTTTTCACATTGCTAGAAACAACCATTTTTTGTTTTAAAAAACCAGTGATTTTCTTTGAAAAACAAGCAATTTAAGCCTACAGACACACAACACAAATGTTGCAATATTTCACCAAAGGGCCGTGCAGAAATTTTGATCCTATAAAAACAAGCCATTTACACCAAAA
Source organism: Dryococelus australis (assembly GCA_029891345.1). Lineage (NCBI taxonomy): Eukaryota > Metazoa > Arthropoda > Insecta > Phasmatodea > Phasmatidae > Dryococelus > Dryococelus australis. Next base: position 41,733,086 of record CM056993.1, read on the forward strand.
GTGCAAGAAAAATAGCATTAAATATTTCCCGCTATTTTAAATGAAATTGTAAGAAAAAATTGAAAACTCAAAATCTGCAATTCGATGGAAAAACTACCAAAATCAAGCGAAATATTGTAAAAGACAATTGATAGATTAAAAATAATATAATTGACATATTTTAAGACAATTATAAATCATGCATAGGTTTGCCATTTTTCAATCCTTTCAAGCTTTATATGTTATAAAATTTGGATTCTCGTTTATTAACGTTAATCCATTTTTATCAAACAGACTTATATAGCGATCTGGTAGAGTAATTTTAAATATTTGAATCAAAAATACAAGTAATTCGTTTTCCAAACATAGAATCGTACATTTCAAAATCTCTAGCAAAATACTTTTTCTCTATTTTTTAGGTCCTGTAATTTAGTCGATTCGAACGAGGTGTTAAGTTTGGCGAGCAATGATTCCATTTTTATGTCTATTTAAAGGGGAAAAAATTATTTTAATATTTTCATTTTATTGCTTTATTATTTTAATTAAAATTTTTATTATAATAATTTTTTTCCTATAAATAAACATAGAAATGGAATCAGTGCATGCCAATGAAATGTAAAATAATGCCGCATCTAAGCAATGTAAAAAGTGTGGTCAAGTATTAAATATAGAATATTTTTACTTTAATAATTATGCAAAATATAAGCTTTATAACATCTGTAAAAAATGTCGCATTGAAAGAGGTACAAAGCGTTATGAATTAAATAAAGAGAAGGTATTATGTGAAGTGTGAAAATATATTAATAATACATCTCTCAAAATGCATAAAAATTCTAAATTACACAGTAAAGCACTAGATAATTTAAATGAAACTCAACACTATAATTATCCAACAAAAACATGTCAAGTGTGTAAAGAGAATAAATCTATAAATCTGTTTGATCATTATAAAAATATATAGGACAAAAATAGAATAGAATGTAAATCTTGTTTTAGTAAATATTTGATTAAATATATGGAGAAATACAATCATAGTAAGAAGTTAAACAATAAATAAATATTGCTTTCGATATTAATATTAACTAAAACTTTGTGTTATTTGATAAAAAAAAAAGCAAGGTACCAAATAGACCATAAAATTAAATATGACTACATTTGTTTTCGATTTAATACGACTATCAAAAATAAAGCTATCATAAATACAGCTATCAAAAATGACAGCGAACAATTTTGCAGTTTAGCTGGGTGGATAGACAGTGCAGGAGATAAAAATTTTAGGTAGAGATTTAAAAAATAAGTATACCTATAATGTAAGGAATGATGATTTAATTAGGCAATGGTATACTCTGAGGAAAGATGAATTAATTACAGCTATTATACCATATAGTATATACGAGCAAAGAGAAAGAAAATTTTAAAAATTGCCTTTTTATACCAATATCGAACAACTATATTCAAAATATAGAAATGAATTATAACAAATATATTTGTAAAACAACAGAAAAAGGAATAAAAATAAATATTCCCATTTTCTAATAATTTATTTGTAAAACTTTTAAATTAAAGCCAGCGGGTAGAAGAAGGGAAAGCAAAGCATATTATTTTCAAATTTACCTTTTGCTGACGTAAATATCAATTAATTATATCCTAAATATAAAAAAGAATTAAAAGAAATATTTCCATTCCTTAATAATTTATTTGTTAACAAAAAAGTAGACGAACTAATGAAAATTGCTTAGTTAATATAGCTTTTAAAGGTAGATAAGATTATATATTTATAAGATTGAAAATAACTTTAATTTAGTAGAACCTAATCACTTTTTAAGATCAGTAGAAAATAAGGTATTTGAGACGATACACGATAAACGTAAAACATTTAGAGGTTTGAAAACCAGCATTAAATTATATACCAAGTGTCACAAGCCTGGAAAATAATCAAGTAGAATTATTTACATTTCAGTAATTTAATCATAGAATATTAGACAAAGGAGAATTTACAAAGATTTATAACATCATAACAGAGGAATTACTTACACAACTATCTGAATTTCAAAAAGAGGTTCTGGATGGGCTTTATATAGAGTAATTGTAATACAATTAGTTATAAATATGTATAATCCATTAAATGGAGCATCATATATTGATATACCAGAAGAAGTTAAAAATAAAAAAGCATGCATAATGTGAAGAATGACGGTCAAAAATGTTTTCTATGGGCAATAAACTCTGCATTGTTTCCAGCAGAAGAAGATCCACAAAGAGTAACTAAATAAAAAAAAAATGTGGGGCTTGATATCGATAAAGCAATATATAAATATAAATATTCTATTAAAATTGATGATATACCAAAAATAAAAAATCAAATTGATATGTCTATAAATATTTACTCTCTTGAAGATAGTTCTACAGATTATCCACTAAAACTTACAAAATATAAAAAGGAAAAACATATAAATATACTTTATTTCAAAGATGGCACAAATTTGCATTATTGTTGGATAAAAGATTTATCGAAACTGCTTTCAGCACAAAAAGAAATAATCTACATAAAACTTATATATGTGATATGTGTCTTCAATTATTTTACTGTGAAGAGAATTTAAACAAACATGCACAAGACTGCTCCAAAAATGAAGTATTAAAAATTACTGTACCCTCGAAAGGAGAGAAAATATCTTTCAAAAATATTAAACATACAATGAAGGTTCCTTTTACAGTATATGCAAATTTTGAGTCAATAATGAAGAAGATATCAATAGCAAAACCAATCCAAGAGAAATATATAAATTTAACATTATTAAAAATATCAAATTTTAATTAAAGATGATATCGATAATGACCTTTGTTAGGAGATACTTAAAGAATGATATGATCTTACTAATGAACAAATAAATAACATTGATTTAAAGATAAACGACGAATTATATAGTATGAAATATCAATTACACAAAGATTCCGGTTTTTGCTATTATGTTGCATCTGCTTATGGTGATTATAAGCCACAAGTTGTATATCGAGGTCCAAATACACATAAGATGTTTATACTATGAATGAAAATGGAAGTAGAAGAAATTGGGGGCATATATTAACAAATTGAACCAATGCATCCACTAACCAAAGAAGAAAAAATATTATATAGTGAATCAGAAGAATTTACTTAATGCGGATGTAAATATATGGAGGACAATAGAAAGTATATAATCATGATCATATAAGTGGAAAATTCATAAATGCAGTATGTAATAATTGTAATCTACCATTAAATTACCCAAATATGAATCAATTTATTAAAGAGCTAGGATATGATGAAAAAAAAATTAGATTTAATTGCAAATAATAAAGAAAAATTTATCATCGGCTGTTCATGGTAAAGTGAGCACTTTTTGAGGCCCTTATAAATTTTTCCTTTCATCCTATTTCCATCTTCCTGCTGCTTTTTAATATAAACGTTGCAATGCAACCAATAAACACAGTGTATATATATATATATATATATATATATATATATATATATATATATATATATATATAGTTGATATATATATATATTGTTGATATATATATATATATATATAATCAAAATTTAATACCTGAGGTTGCAATAAGATATACTTAATAGCTGTAAATGTCTGTTGGGAGAGCCTTAAAAAGTGCTTACTTTATCGTGAACAGCCTATACTTTTGGGAAAAACAGAAAATTTGAAAATGAAGTTTATAGACACATTTAAATTTATGACCAGTAGTTTATATAAATTAATATCTAATTTAACCAAAGATCAAATAAAACATACTCAGAAACATTTTCCAAAAGAACATGTAGATTGAGTAAAAAGAAAGGGTGTTTATCCATACGATTGTATGGACAGTTGGCAGAGATTTGATTAAACAGAGCTTCCATCAAAGAGTGAATTTTACAATAAATTTAATGAATCTGGTATAACTGATGCCAATTTTGAGCACGCAAAATTTGTATGGATCCATTTTAATATAAACAATCTTGGCGAATACCATCATTTATATTTAAAAAGTGATGTATTACTATTAGCAGATATATTTGAAAATTTCAGAAATACATGTAAAAATGCATATAATTTGGATCCGTCGTGGTATTTTGCAGCACCAGGATTATCCTGTGCTGCAATGTTAAAAATTACTTAACCGCTAAAATTATGACACAATAATGAAATGATTTTAATGATTTTAAAAAAAGAATTAGAGGCGGAATATCACAATCTTGTAAGCAATATGTTAAAACCGATAACAAATATTTAGAAGATTTTAATCCAAATCAAGAATCAAATTATTTAACATATCTCGACGAAAATAATCTTTACGGATGAGCAATGTCTCAATATTTACCATATGGCGGTTTCGACTGGGTGTATTACACATTGTCTGATTTAAATTACTGGAGTGAAAAAATTATGAGATTCGGAGGATGATTCTGAGTATGGTTATATATAAGAAGTAGATTTAGAATATCCAGAAGAACTACATAATTTACATAATGGTTTACCATTTTATCCAGAAAATAAGGTAGTTACGAAACATCGTCCTGATCCTGGAAAAAATTGTTATTAAAAAATTTGAAATTGTATGGTCTATTGTTGAATATGAATCGAACATGGCCATAACAATTAAAGAAAAATTATATAAAGAACCTAAAATAACTATTAGTTTTGATTATTGGTAATTTTTAGAAAAGTAAGTTCTTAAATGAACAACAGTTTTTAACTTTGATATAAAAGATGAGTTTAATAATCTACAATTTGACTTGCCCGATTTTGTAATTGTAGGCTTTCAATTTAATATAAAATATTGTGCTGAACAGCATAAGCACGCTGCTAAGTTTGATCATTGTAATGTGAGAAACATTTATGTTAAAAACTGTATAAATGAAATTTTTTCCTAAATAAAGCTGGAATCTAGACATTGAAAACGGTGTTTATCTTAAACAATATCTTGCTTATAGTGATTTTAGAAATTAAAAATCCAAACTAGATACCAACTTTAGAAATAATCCATCTGTAAACCATCTGTAAACTTTGATGGTGATATTAATTATTATTCATTTTGGGGCGAAGGCCTTTTATATGTTATTTATTGTTCATACAGGAAAACAACTGTAGTTAAGGAAAAAACAAATATAAAACTTTGTGTTGATTTTAATAGAGGTCCTTAAGAAGCAGGGAAAGTTTGTAATGTTGTTCTAATTATTAAAAGACATCTAACTTTTGTTTATTTGAAAGAAAGAATTACTGAATATTTATAAATCTAAATATTATTAAATGAAGGAATCAACAAATTGTTCCGATATTTTAATATAATACTTTAGTTGAATGGTTAAATTTGAAACTTGTACGAGTGTTTAGATATACGGATGAGTTATTTGATCAAATAAAAAATTCCTAATTCTTATTAAAATGTTTCTTTATAAATAAAAATGCCTGTGTTTCCATGAAGTTTGACTAACATTTTAAAAGGCGGTAGTGGTTAAAGACAGACTCCCTATAGATTAGATAATTCGTCTGAAGATCTTAAAAATATAGGTCGCAAATTTCATTCAAATTTACAAAGCTTACAATTATCAACCTTAGATAACAATGACAACAAATATGTACTTAGAGAAATGGGTGATGATTTTGAGAAGATAGAAGAAGTTTTTATAAAGTTAGTAGAGCTTGGAATATAATCTATAATATTTTGCTTGATTTTGTCGTAAATTTACTTTATTTAGATTGCTTTCTTGCAAAATTAGCGTTTCGTGAAAACTATACATTTGTGTGTTTTTTTTTTTTGCATAATTTTACATGTTTTTTAAAAATTAAAGCTGCTTGTTTTTGAGAGATCCTTTTTAAAAAATACTTTTAGCGCTTAAATTTAACCCTCAAAAACAATGATTTTGGCTTTAATTTGCATGATTTTCCCGACTTTTAATCGAATCTCAGATTTTGAGTTTTTTTTATTTTTTTCCTGTAATTTTAGACGAAATAACCCTATTTAGTGCACTGCATTTTTTGTTGTAATTTTAAACGAAATAACCCAAAAAATTGTGGTGAGCCAGAACTCCCCTTTTACATCTACTTAAAAAGTGGCAGAAAGATAGAAAGAAACTGACTGAAAGAAAAAATTCGCAGGGGCCTTAAAAAGTTCTCACTTCACCATGAATAGCCCATTGTGACACATGTAAACGCGAGAGTAACACTGAGAAAAAGTTTCTGTTGAATCAAGCAAAGAATCTTTGGCGGAAAAAAATAAATTGTTTTTGAAACCAAATTATATTGTTCTTATTTAATTGCTTTGAAGAATGATTTGGTTGGTGCAACTTGAGATTTGTTCTGCTCTTCAAAATAACGGAATGAAAGAACACGTACAAATGTTTTACATAATGTGTTTATGTTCAGTTACTAAAAAACAGATGTAATTTTAAAGGGAAAGTGGGCATATGCACGCACAAAACGATTTTATTTTTTTATTTTTGCAATAATGTAACTAAAATTGCTGCTAAAATCTGTACGCACACACACACACACACTTATATATTAATCTTGTTTTTTATTTTTAATGTTTTGCTGAGATTTTATGAGTTTGTACGATAATTCAGAACACATTATTTAATTATGCATTACGCCACAATTTTGACAATTTTTGATAGTTTATTTTATCACACCCTGCACTTAGTCTTCTTTCCTTGAGATATTACAAGATGGAAAAGACTATAAAATCGGGAATACACATTTTCAAAGCTTACGGTCGACTCCGTCTTGCACTCGTACACACTGGTTCATTTCCAATAGCACGAGGGCGCTTATTCTCCGAAATAATTAATGGCCCATATTTCCATTGCTTATTTTGTGCATTTGTCATGTATTCCGTTTCGCAACATCTACTAGATGCCCAATAAGAGGAAAGTACCAGTTCTTCCCTCGAATGTTTATGCGACACAAGCAAATGTTTAGGTTGCTTGGATCGACACTTCCCATTCCAGTGTTAAATGCATAAATTCAAATCGGCTGTGGAACTGTCACAAATTTATTTTGCACTCGTGAAAATCTGGATACATTGTGTAATGAATTTACTGGTCCTGCAATAGATGCTACACTGACAATGCTGTTATCATGATCATGCCAACTTGCTATAATAATTCTCTTGTCTTTTGTAACATTTGAATCATATCGTCTACGTTCCTTTTTCTCCACACTTTGAGACACTTTGAGTTTCTGTTGTCGTTTATTGTGCCAGTTCCTTTCAGTCTTCAGTTTTTTCAGTTCATCAAGGAGGGGAACTGCAGTGGAAAACAAAAAAAAATGAAAGTGTTGATATGGAAACCCCCAAGCGGTCAGTACCTGATGTAGGCTAAAAAAAAAACTTCTCAGAAAAAAAAGTGTGATAAAACACGTGCGAATGGCAAAGAATTTCAAAAACCGAAATGAGATGACTTCTGAACATTATTTATGAATCCGGCAGTAATATGTGATATGTAGCAATGGAGGGAAATGTTAGTCCTCCGTAGAATCGACCGCTATTGGCGAGATATCTATAGACTGTTCACGGTAAAGTGATCACTTTTAAAGACCGTGCTTAAAACGTTCCATTCAGCTCATTTGTATTCCTTCGCGAATACGAATAGTTTCTTAGGGAATATATAAAATACGCCACCAACCATTTGAATAGGCGCTGGTTGGTGGTCTGTTTTTTATATTTTGCACGCTGGTGGAGCCGCGGTTAACAGCTAGTTGTTAATATAAAAATTAGCACGTGACTAATAAATACAGTACATAAATATTAAAAAGCGCTCAAAAATGTTAAGTCTGAAGATACAATAAAATAAAAGTTTTTGGTTGTCATCCTTGATAAAGGGGCTTTAAAAAGTGCTCATTTTACCGTGAATAGCCGGTATAAAATAAATCAATACGGCCATCGTGTGTCCCGAGCGGTTTCCATGGGCCCGCAGTTCGTCCGCACAAGCTATCAGGAGCGTTTTGTTATTCACCAGGGAGCGGAAATGACGTGGCCACAAATCCAGTACCGATCGTCCTCCCGTAAATAAGTTACAGCGTCCCGTGGGACGTGACCCGGGCCTGCATGCAGGAAAACAGGACACATGTGTAATGCTGTGCGGGCCGCGGAGATGTTGAAAATCACCTCCCGACAAGCGAAGAAAGATCCGCCAAAAAAATCACGTTCGAAGTTCACGCGAAAAATATTCATGAAGAAAATATCACAATGTTGTAAAAATAAAACAACGTCTTTCTTCTATGAAAAACTTGACAGAAATAAAATGACTACACATTAATGAAAAAAAAAAAAAAAAAGTTGCTTTACTGCTGAACAAAAGAAACTTCTTCGAATGATACTTGCAGTGGAGGTAAGTGATTAAAACAAAAAATTCGGACGTACGCCGTTGCAGAGCTGTCGTCTGAAGACGGGAACAGATATCAGTTAACGGAACGAAAATACCAGTTGGTCAAGAGAACTGTGTTTGTTCTTCCATGCTGTCTTCATTGTGCCGTCAGATTTTGAGCTTAAATACCTGTCTTCGTCTCATGTCTCATGTGATCACTTTCATGTCTGTGTGTACAGTATGTGTGCGTCTGTGTGTGCCTGTGTGTGTCTGTGTGCCCCCCCCCCCCCTAAAAACGTTAGTACCCGTGAACTGAATTTCACCAAATCCACCAGTACACATATAATACTTAATAAGGACATCTGACTTTAATAGTTTTCAACCACGCTAAATTCTTAGCTTCAAAATGGTGGCCATTAAATAACATTTATCTGGTTAAAACCAAATTTTGTATGTTGACATCGCTTCATGTAAGCATTAAAGAAAATATATCGTTTGTCAGCCAATTTGCATGATATCGCTATATGAAAAAATTTAGCTTTAACATTATATATTGATAACTACTTCATCGATTATTGCCAAAATTGGCACTTTAATAATATAAAGGCCGGCCACATAAAAAACTATGTGATTGATGTGGATAAGACACTTACTTTGAAAATGGTGTACATACAAATATTTTAGATTTATTTTCTAGATCTATCATACAGTTTGGCTAATTAAAACCAATCTTTGCATGCTGAAAATATGTTTTACGAGCATTATATATGCCGAACCATAACCAGTTATGTGTCCCATTTTGTAATATAGCGCATCATGAAAAAATAAACATTTAATATCACAGCTCGGAAAACAATCATATGATGCGTTCCACATTTGGCCTACAAATATTATTATGGTAAGCCATATAAAGTTATGTTTTATGTGGGTTGGACACATATTTTAAAAATTACGACTTTATAAACATTTCAGCTACGATTACATTAAATAAATTTTAACTTGACTTTGGATTCTGACATGATAGCTTACAACGATCAAATGTGTCAACAGAGACACTTTTTTGTTCGCCATTTTGCAAGATAACCCAAATAAAAAATAAATATTTTATTCCATTTCTCGGGAAACAATGTAAATATTCTTATCAAATTTGGCAACGACGCAGTACTATCACAGGTCATGTAAATTGTTATGTTTTAAGTAGGTCAGGCACTTATTTTCAAAATGACAGCGGTGCTAGTCTTTTAGCTTAGTACGCTATACCTACGAAACTATTAAACGAATTCCAACCCAAACTGGCATGTTCGCAGTATGTGTAACAACAATAAAATGTGTCTATACACAGCCTCTTTTTCCTTCAAATTTTAAAGTCAAATGTCATGTAAAAACCGAAGTTTCTTTGACATCCCAGGGAAAAATCAACCTGTGCTCACCAAATCAAGGCAACAAATTGTAATTTTGCAGTACATCTAAATTTGTATGCGTTAAGGGGTGTAGTCACATATTTTCAATACAACAGCCGAGTAAATGCTCCAGTTTAACATGCCATATGCCCCAACAAACAATTTCCATCGAATTTTGTTTCTTTGAAGTGTGTATGACCAACTTCGACTGTGATAAATAACATTTGGTCTCCATTATTTATATATATATATATATATATATATATATATATATATATATATATATAAATAATGGAGACCAAATGTTATTTATCACAGTCGAAGTTGGTCATACACACTTCCCAATTTAAGGAAAATGTGTATTTGTATTTGCCACACTAGTACTGCTTATGTTTCTGCTTCCGTTTCAACTGATATCTCTGTCAAGAAGGCGTGTAGACCTACCTACACAATCTACGCATTTAAGAACTTAATGAAAACTATCCGTCTACGTGTAGAGTCACGTGATCTTATTAGTTATATTGGTAACTCCTATTTTTTTTTTCGCTTAGTTTGGTATAACTATTGTCTTAATTCCTGGTGGGATTTGTTTACGTTCAAGGTATCTGTTGACATCCGTGAGTTTTGACTTGTTTCGGTGTATACTTTTTATGCCGTCCTGTGTTTTTTTTGTCTGCAATGGCGTGTATACGAGATAACTTCAACTTAATCAGAACAAGCTTATCGATTTCTGTATGAGATTCGTAGTTAGTTATACGAGCACTTACGATATCAGCTTCCGGGCAAAATGTCGTCCCCTTACTGATTTTATATTTAACTAGCGACCCGCCCCGGCCTCGCTCGGGTGCGATTTACAAATATGGCGTCGTTTAGGTTTACAGCAAGTATATACAATTAAGGTAACTGACATATGATTAATACTTTGTCGGTCACAAGGTCTTTGTAAGTGAACCCCTATTTTTAATCAGATTTAAAAGATAAAAATTGGTTACTATGGACCAACATTAAAAGATAAACATATACTATCGCAGAATTTTTGTGGAACTTTTTGAGATCTACAATTCTGCGTTCCATTAATTTGGTGTGTCTCTTATGGTTTACTCAGTGTAAGCCATGTAAGCGCCCAAAAAACGGCTTTATCCGATTCTATTATAAATCGTCGACATTTCTCTAGTGTCCTTACATTAAATATTAATGAATTATATACCGAAATATTCCCCACGGAATTAGCAAAATGATGGTGGCAACCACATCAAAATCTATGGAGTAGTTTAGAAGCCTTAACCGAATACACAGACACAAGCGGCCGGCCGACTTTCTTTTACATTGTGTATAGATAAAAACACTGGTTTGAAAGCTCCTTATTGAAATGGCAGCGATGTTGGAAGTAGAGTTCTATGATTAAACGTCGTTTTAAAGATGTGATTATTAGACACAAATTTGTGGGAATTGTCTTAACTAAAATCTCTGTGTAATTTACGCACGCCAATCGCAAGAAAAGGTGCAGGGCACATGTTTACGTCCGTAACTCTGCTACATTTACTCTCGATGGATGCATGGATAATATTATCAATTCCATTAGGATATTTATTTCCAACATTTGTCAGAAGAACAAAAAAAAATGTCCGGAAAAGTAGAACGCTAGCAGGAATTCCAAAAGTTACCATGAAAACCATACACTAAATATTACTTCCAGTGAAGTAATTGTGATCTCCACTGAATTTGAGTGAACCCCATTACTTCGATGAACTGGCATCTAATTAATATGTCTCGTTCACCGGTATGTAACTTTTTATCAGCTGACTTACCGCGACTAGCGATTCACTTGATGATGTAGCTGACACGGGTTTGATGTTTATGCTGAGTACAGTAGTTAACTAATGCGATGAAAAAGTCGACAGTGACACACAGTCCGAAAAAAACTCAAGAGTGCGTTTTGGTGTACGGGAAGCGGTAAAGGCTAGAATTTTCATGGATTTGCCACAATGGCTGGATTTCAAGCACGAAGTCTAGTCCACTTCCATTTTACGTGACACAATGCTTGTTAAAGGCTGTTCACGATAAAGTGAGCACTTTTGAAATTAACCTTATAAAAATGCCACTACCCCTGCCTTCATATATTTGAACAGGCGAACTGAGTGACATGCGGCCAGTAAAGTTGGTAACAATGACTGGAAAATAGTTACATATCTTAAAGTCAAATAAAAGTGTCACGCAACCATCTCTGATAACTTAAATTATTTCTTTATGTTTTTTTTTATTTTAATGTATCGAAATTTAAAAATGAGCAGATTTACAAAAATATTCTTTTGTAATAATTTTACATTTTCACATGACCGACACATGAAAAAAAGTGATGAGGCTCGTAGTAATGTTGATTTAACATAAGGCGGAAGAAGACACGTAGTGCATGCAAGTAGATCTCAAGCAGGGCTTTCAGGATTGTCATTTACCTTGAGCAGACTATATATGGCATTATTTCTGAATTGAGGTGCGCGAGCTGTACATTTAAGAGAATGTCTGACTCCGTCAACAAAATATTGTTTGCGAGACCAAGAAAGTATTATACAGATGCACCAACAAAATGTTTTTAGGGGATCAAATCTTTGTTGCCTACATTATTACTGAAGTTGACTTACATAAAACAATTAAGTTATGTTTTCGAATTACTCGATGACGGTTTATCGGTCAATATAAAAGTATATAACGCGAAATCAAATTGATAATATAGAGAAAATATATTTCAACTTTCCAGACACTGTAGTTGATACAGCTTAGAATTTGTTGCTTTAATTTGACTGAATGCCTTTACAACCAAATCCTAATATTACACTTAACGGACTTAAGAATTGGTAAAAAGAATTACATTATGATTTTCCCAACTCACTGGTTGCGTTTTTTTTCTCTATCCTAGAAATGCTTTTGTATTACGCCCGTAAAATAAGGTCAATAAACTGATTTAGGTCATCACTGCTTTCTCACAGATATTTCAGAACAAGATAACTTTTTCTTTCTTATTATTTCTTCCCTGCTTCGCAAAAATTTTCATGAGACCAGCGTTTTTAATGGCTGTTAAATTTTTTGATGGTGACATAATTTAATTACCCTGTTGTTAGTTGCTTTCAAATAAGAACCCAGCATTATTTATGCTCATATATGTATACGTGGTTCAAACATGAACTTTTAAAATTTCCTGGCCTACGAAATTTATTAAATGTATTGACAAGAAAGATAAATATTTGCTGTTTGTGGATACGTGAGGGCATCAGAATTGCACCTATATATTTGGACATTGTGTAAGTTTTCTCTTTCCGAAATAAAATATAACATTAAATACGAGAAATATTTTGCTGCGACGTGGCGAAGTAACATTTTATTTCAACACTCCTTAACAAAACAACTGGGCTGCCCTATAAACAGATTATGGCTGGCACCTCGTTACGTAGACTCGCCAGATATGGCTGTGGTCTACATTAGCAACCATCCAATACGGGCGACTTTCCCTTTCACGTTTCACTTGGCAAAACCCCTTTGTCTGGAAGACAAGATGCAGCTGAAAATTAAATGTTTGATTGAATAAACATTTTTACTAGCCCTCTTGCATGATTAATTTATATTTTAGCGCAAACTAACTTGACTTTTTCTTAGTATAGGTTTGGATTCTTGACAAAAACTTCTGTATCTTTTAGAACATACTTAATCAAAACTTACATTATTTTGATGACATTTTAGGTTCTGATAAGTTATGAGCTATTTCACGAATGAGATGAAGAGAGAAATTTTCAACAGGTAAAAATTCATATCTGTAGACTTTTGGTTTTTCTCCGAGAATATATTATAAATGACGTATTTCTATAACGCAAGCCGTTAAAACGAAATTTTTTTATTTTAACTACTTCGTTTATAACAATACACCTCTTCATCGCGAGATTAACATAATCGCTTGTTTCCGTTTTGCTTATTTTTTCTTTGCGTTATGTAAATTAATTCTTTCCAAATAAACACAACAAGATTAACACAATGTGACCATAATAAAAAGCGTTATGTGCAACTACGCTAACAAAGATTTAGTGGCAGGTAATAAATAAACTTTCCTATAAGAGTATTTGTTCCCTATGAACAATATTTTCTTCACAATGCCGATGATCCAACAGTGCTTGTCAGCACTAACGGAATGACCGGGGTAGGTTTCGATACAGTGTCTGCCTACGGCGCCCGTCTGACAGGCTCTGTTATGCGCTTTAAGTCAGTAAAGCAAGACTTGGGGGGGTGCTAAGCAATCCTAGGCTCGACGTGAAGGGTGCTGGGCAGTCCTAGGATCGACTTGGAGGGAGCTAGACAGTCTTAGGCTCGACTTGGAGGGTGGTAGGCAGTCCTAGGCTCGACTTGGAGGATGCTCGGCAATCATAGGATCGATTCCACCCTAGGACTGTCTAGCACCCTCCAAGTCGAGCCTAGGACTAAACGAAGCTCTGCGGTATGCAGAGTCATGAAAATGTTTAGTTGCGTCAAACAAGACTTGCATGTTCGATGCAACCAAATTAGAATAACAGAATAACAATGGTTACAGTAACAAAATATGTGATGTTCAAGTACCAAAAGTAAATTTTATTGCGCCACACAAATGTTTTATTCTGTAAAACCTTTCTCTCAATGTGCCTCAACCCTGTGGCTTTGCTCGCCATGAAAATGAATCAATCTATTAAATTTGTGTTCGACCATTAAAAAAATTCCCCGGCTGGAATATTTATTTTGGTAATAGAAATTTGTGGCTCGCAGTCTGCGAGAGAAAAATCATTTTGTCATGATTTCGCTGTCTGGGAATTAACAATTGTCATTAAATTTGGGTTCTTTGTGGACTGGAATAAAATAATGAATTTACCTCGACTAAGCCCAAGCGTAATTGAATTTGTCGTAGAACTTCGTGTTATTATATTGAAAGAAGCCCAATATTCCGCAAACCACTGCGTTTTATGTTTAAGATGATCAAATATTAGACCATTAGACCATCAATACAGCATAAGATGCGTACAGTAAATTCATACTTAGAAAAATAGTGTTCTGCTACTTTTCAGCTTATTATGGCAATTGCGTAGTTATATACACGCCGGATTAATGGCACAACGTTACACAGCAAAATTGTAAAATATATAAGGTAGGTCGACAAAATATGGGCATTGGCCCAATTATGGGCACTGCATGGAATCTCGCGTAAAAGGCACAATGGCTTCTAGATTGCAGCACAATGAAGTGCTAAACAGTAAGTGGAGCGGGTTAGTGCAAATAGCGCCTGATAGGACGCCCTGAGCATGTAGGGAAAGACGCCATTGTATTTAGGTGCGTTGAAAGACGTAGTACTTCTAATATTCGTGTCGCGATAATTATTGTACGGTAAGTACATTGTAGATGATAATTTATCCGTATATATTTCTGCACTGAAAAAAAGATTTTGTGGGGGCCACAATTTTTTTTTTACAGTGTGAGTAGTGACATTTAATGTATTTAAACATAGAACATGTGTTAGTCGTGTAGCTGTCAGGGTTTAGTTTTAATCCGCAAGTATTACTGTCGGTGTGGAAGGCCTCAATATGGATACATTGAGAGTGCCCATTTAAGGTACACAGTGCCCATATAAAGTACGCGGTGCCCATAATAAGGAACTCTGCTGTGTCTTCCGAGTAACTGCATACATGAACTTCAGCCGATGGACAAAGCTGTCTTCAGATCCTTCGATTGCCACTAGGACAACGAACTTCAAATGTTTTGGGCGAAAACTTCATGCAGGAATTTGAACAGATCTAGTTTTGGTACTTTTTTTTCTCACGTGTTTGACGTAAAGCTCTTCCACCATCGAACATTATTTCAGGCTTCCATGCAAATTGAAGTGTCCTCTAAGATCCAGGCATCATACCGGAACTCTTCTTCGTTCCTTCCACTCTCACACAAGCGCTAAAAACAGTACACCAGAACATGTAACCATACCCTCTACCCAAGCACCAAGTAAAGTTTGGGCTCAACCTTCATCCACAGTAACATCCCGAATTGTGAAAAATGCGAAAGTTTCAACCTCTCTGGAGCTACTGTCTTCAGATTCTACCCCTGGGCCCTTAGGCACACAACAGAAACAGTGTAGGCGGCCAATTACGAATGCAAGTAGGGTTGACTTGGATGATGACGATAGTGATGATATCACTTTACATGATTCAGGTTCATCACTAGGATCACCTGAATCAGATTGTGACAACGAGGATGTAACTACATCTAATCCCAGAAAACAGTTTACAGAGATTTTCAGAACACCTCAAACACGACCACTGGCAGAGACAAAATGTCTCAGGAAGTCCATGTAATAAAATGCTATCAAGATTAAAAGAAATAAATTTCCCGAATGAAAGGATAAAAAAAAATGAAAGAAGCGACGTCCAGCAAAGATGTTCGACCTCACAAACGAAAGTCGTCTTCTGTGGGACAAAGGGAAAGGGAGCATAACATTGAGTTCTTCGACTTGGTATTCTCACTTGTGCAATGAAATTAAGAAGATTGACATGACACAATGCAAGGTTTGCTTTCGTTGGGTTGAGGATGGATGTGTAGGCTTGGTTCATGATGAAGGTCCGGAGGTATTGTTAACTTTCAGGTGTGATTATAGTTACTAGATCATTTGTTTGTGATAAAATGTGACGAAAGAACAGTTGACTATAAATGTTTTTGCTGTTCTATATTAGTGACCACAGAAGGGTCTTACTGTAAGGGTAATTATTTTTTGGGGAACGCAGTAATTTTTGTAATCATTAACATCCAATTTAATGTTGACTGTGATATATATATATATATATGGTACATTATATGTCATCTGAATTCATGTCTCTGTTTCTGTTTCCATGTCAGGTTGATGGAAATGTGCATCTCTCTTGTTGCTATCTCTGAACCACTTTATGCTCAACAGTGTGGCCAGTAAATGTTCGAGCGGAACATAAGTCATATTTATTCTCACTAGCCCGAATAATGGCATAAACTATCTTTTACACTAACTTAAGCTCTATGACTTACAAAATGGAATATAGCGCCCACATTTGAGCACCTGCTCTTATTTCGGGCACTTCCTTAATACTAAAACTTTTTTCACATTCCGTAAAATAATGGTTTCTTATTCAAATATTGTTAACTCGAGCTATTAGTACTTGATTTGAGGGTATACTTCCCATAATACAGAATTTTTTCCGAACAATTATTAGTTTACAATGGCTGGGGTTGCTTAAGTGTGCCCATGTTTGGTACACCTACCTTATAATGTAATTAAACAAATGATATTCAGTTACAAATCCGTCCAGGATAACAGAAACTTGAAAGGAAAAATAACTTTTCTCATACAGCTGAGGTTCATGTTAAATCGTGTTAACTTAAGTCCTAGAATTTATTTCTTGTAAGGCCTCGCAGAGTTTTGGCGCGATGCAAGACAAATTGACGAACCCACAAATACACACATATTTCAAGGATAAGATTGTGTTGTCTATATTTGGTTTAACAACTTTTTCATAACTATTCCCACGTACGCCCACATAGTGCAACTTAAAACTAAATTAAATTAAATTTTAATTTTTAACTTTCCACATTAAGGTTTTGTAAAATTGGCTCTTATTAATTTGTAGTGTTACATACAGAAATGTACTGGCAATTAGTTTGAAAAAATCATTATTTTACATAATACAAAAAAAATTTCACAGTGTGGACAATATAATACCAATTCTATCTAGAAGGACTGTGGTTAGAGTATCGATTACTCATTTCAAAATGTTACATTTGAACCACTTTAACCCACGCTGGTTGACATTTAATCGATAAATAACTAGCAGGAAAAATTAACACAATCTTTGAATAATAAATAACAATATAGCTAAAAGCAAAAATATTTGGGCACAAACTACAGCTATCATCAATAAAACTAGAAAAAGAGTCTTATTTTAAAACTCCAAACAGGTTTTGTCATATTACACAAATTGTAACTTCCTGTTCCCATTATGTCGGTAACTACATGCCGCTACGTGTTCGGAGGAAAACGGTACTACAGTTCTGCAGTAGCATAGCGATTTCCAAAACTTAAATTTCAGTTCTCTGAAACAAAATTAAAATGCTTCTCGGAGCTCTAGCAATTTCGTAACAAGTTTCTCCTGCATACATTAACTGCCATTACCCATTTTGTACCTCGCAAGACGTTCACACGTCGAGGTACCTGCGAGGTTCAGAACATTCAAAATGACAATGTGAGAGTATAACGCGGAGCGTAGCAGACAAAACAGAAATAATAATGTAAAGTGAGGTTATCCACCTTGCAACATTAAATGTAACGATGTTCCTCTCAGCTCTGCAGATGAGAAGAACTCTCAACCATGACTTTAACAGGAACTCAGGCGCTAGTATTTTCTCATATCTTACGCACGTAGTTTGATTAAGGAAATACAAAATGGATTACTGTCTCCTGACAGAGCCAAAAATGTATCATTAGAGTAATTTAATAAGTAGAAATTACTTGTGGGATACTGCGGTGATGAACGTGCTTTTGGAAGATTTTTAGTCAGGGTTGAAGAAATCTAAAATAAAAAAATCGCGCAAAACACCTTGGGCAACCGTTATGGGTAAGAAATCAACGAATTTTGGGGATAAATGAGATTTTTTTTCTGCCCCCAATTTTCGTATTGTAGAAGAAAACAATCAAGATAGGAAGTTAAGTAGGACTCAACTTATCGTCGAAAGCTAGTTCTTTAGAGCCGGTGCAGTTTGTTCAAAACCAGCAGTGACGTGTACAACGAACCGTCTGGAGCCTGTCGGGGAACCATCCTGGTATTCCCCATGGAGAGATTTCGGGAAACCATAGAAAACCGAAATCCGGATGCCGGACCGGAAATGGAATCCGGGTCCAGTAGTGAAGAGATTTGGGCGGCTCTTAACATCGAAGTCTCGAGAGCCGATGAGGGCGAGGTGAGATGAGTACGGAACAGCGCCCGGAATGCAAGAGCGGGGAATACGCGAGATTCCCGAGAAAACCCGCCGACGAGAGATCAGCGAATAGTCTACTCACTAATTTACCACGGCCCCTCCCAAATGAGAGTAAATTGGTACATCACTGCTGCATCTCGCTATGTAAGAAAACGTTCGAAATGACGTATCTACCAGGCATAGTTATTTCAACAAGAACGTATACCGATCTCACACAGTGGCAAACGAAAAAAAAAAAAATACATTTATGGCACGAACACGTATAAAGCTTTCTTTACGGGTGCCGCGTTTCTATACTCGCTGATTCCACTGACCAATACTTTCAATACTGTCAGCTGCTGATACGATATTGCTGACGAGCACTGGTGTTTACTGGGAATTATATTCAGCTGCTTCCCTGAGTGAGACTGTGACGAATATAGCCTATTCTCGGTTTCTTTACACTTTTTGTACCAAAGCTTTGAAAAATGACCTCGTGTATGGCGTGTTTTGTTGTTTCCTGAATAGGTTATTTATCATAAACGTTTTGTACTTGTGTTAACATAAATGTGCAACAGTTCTGGGTAGATTGAAATATTAAGCGTATTTTATTTATAAATTATCGCATTTCATTTACAACCAATAAGGATAAAAGAGGACGGAATATGTGTGTTGGTAATTCCTGGTAAGAAATAATTCTTAAACAACACATAGCTACACTGAGTGCGCACGAATGCGGTGCGTTATCACTCTGGTGTCTCGGGTTGGCGAATCATCAGCCCACCGAGGTGGAGAACCCGTGAGCAATGGAAGGAGGAGCACGGGTTGACCTCGCTTTCCCCGTACACGTTTCCGTAAGGCGGATCAGTCTCCGCAATCTTGAATTTTCCGAATTTCCGCCGTAAATTATATTACAGATTTTGTATTTTATTTTGGGCTTCGGCAAAGCGTAGGACATTACATTGCACGTGTTCTACAGCATGCATTCCTAGATTACTCTTCCAGGACCATTTCTGTACGCGAAAGCAAGAAAGAATTATATATTTATTGTCCCCAATCACAAGTCGACCAATAATAAATTCTATAGAGATGTAATAGTCTGATTAAACTCAAGGAGCCATTATTTATGTCATATCATGCGAGAAATCTCATTAAACGTTCTTTAATTGAACTTATGGCAAAAATATTGAAAATCCAAGATAGCGGGGAATGTTCCATTAAATGAGAAAAGGGGGGGGGGGGGGGCACAGCCCTGAAGAAAAGTGGTTGTGTCCTCGGAACCTCCCACTTTCTCCGGTGCGCAGAGGTCAGGACTCGTGCTTGGAGTGGGGTGTGCCTGGGATATATGGCCAGGTATCCTTGATGATGGTAGATGTTCCTCCCAAACACACGAGAACTAAAGGTCAGGTGACCACCAATGAGAATGTTCCAGAGCGGCGAAAGGGGGTGTGGGTCTCCTAAGGCCTTGCTCCGAAGGGGATCGTGACCCTGGAAGCCGCAAAATGGACTAACATCAGATAATCCAAAAACCCCGATATGGTCAAGTGCTAAGAGGGATCAAGAGTTGTGATATTTATATGTGTCCCTTTAGTGGAATTTTCCAGGCTCGTTTAAGCTTTGTTTGCATGAAGCGAAGGAATATCCTGGGAGTAGAACTTGAGCCAGGCTTCAGAAAAGTTTGAAGTAACCATTATCGGACTATACTGAGAAACGCTGGGTATCGCTGAAACTCACAGAGGTACTGCAGCATCCGCAAAACGAGATACCTGCGGGCGGATCAAATTACGTGTTGCCTAATGAAATTATGTCTACAGAAATGAAGACGGTAGCCGTTAAATACAAAATAGTTTTTATGGAAATAATGGAAATAATGGAAATGCCGCAAAAAAATAGTAACCTCAAAACAGAACATCTCTTGTTATGAAAATTTATTTTCGTCAGTTCCTCGAGTATTAGTATATGCAGGGAAATCGTATCTAAGTCTGAAATCCCTAGTTAAATCTTTTTTCTTTTATTAAAATCGATGATATCACTGCCAATCTTTTCGAAACTGTCAGCTCACTGACGAGTAGTAATCCTTATTACTTCCTGCAGACTGTTCAAATTATTGCTGACAAGCACTGACAAGTGTCCGTCAGCAGTGACCAAACGTGGCGAGCGTTGGTGGTGCCCCTCCAGAAATTGTTAAATGCGCCAATAAAATTAGCCTATGGGAGAAGCGCTTTCATACTTGGCTATGAAAGTTGCCAAAGTCCGCCAGTAAACAAAAATGTCTGAAATATTAATTCTGGAGCTTAGTAAACTTGCAAATATCGTCACCATCGGCTGTGTTCTTTCCTGGGTATACTTTAGATTATAGGCTGTGCTGCTTCATAAAGTCTGTTCAAGATAAAGTGAGCATTTTGAAATCAACCTTTGAAAAATGTCACTGCCCCTACCTACGTACGTTTTAACGCGCAGCAGTGACTGGCACGCGTCCAATGAAGTTAGTAACGAAAGAGGGAAAATAGTTCCACGCCTTAGCCTTTACCTAACATCCTGTTTCTCCAACTCACTTTGGGAATCTGAAATAATATTACACATATATTAGAATATGTTAGGTTATGTTAAGTTACGTTAAGTTAGGTTAAGTCACTTTGGTCAGGCAACCTAGGTGAGCAATGAAACTTTAGCCTCCATTCAACATTTGAAACTAACAACCAAGAAAATAAATTTCAAACACAATTAGTTTCGATAAGATTGGGTTTTTTTTTTTTTTTTTTTTTTTTTTTTTCAAATCGACATTCAATTGGAAAACAAACACTCTATTTGTACAACATTATTACCCTAACCTAACCACCGTCTCTAATGACCTCGCTGTCGACGAGACGTTAAGCCCACTTACCTACCTACCTACCTATCTAACCTAACCATATTATTAACAGCTTTTTACAGTACAATTAAGCCATCTCCAAAGCACAAAATAGTGCTAGTTATATTTACTACTGGCACCAGACAGTCTGCTGGATGGCCAGACCTCAAAGTCCGAATCACTACCCCAGCCTAATGCGCTTTCGGAATATTCATCACGTGGACTGGCTGCAGCAAATGGGTAGGCCAAAAGGCATGGCAACCCAGAAGGCCCAGCTTCATCAATGAATACTCTGGGTGTGATTCCTCAAGTAACTGAGTTAAAGTGTTAGGTAAACATTTGCAAATACTGATTTTTTTTTTCTGTTTTTTAATATGCATAAGAGATAGAGATAGGAAACTTGTGAAATATTTTACTTATCATTTCACAGTTTCATTTGACCGATGCATGAATAAAGTGATCAGTCACCCGGCAATGTTAATTGCACATATGGCTGAAGAATACACAATGTGCATAAAAGTACTCGTTAACAGGGCTTTCAAATGTGCACACTTTACCGTGAACAGCCTTTAGTATTCCACTACCATTCCCTTTATATAATAACATTTTAATAAAACAGTAAATATTTTATGGCTCAAAAATTTTCCCATCGTCCGTTTTCGTTTACGAGAAAATGTGGCAGTATTATGTTGAAAGTTAATGTATCGTGACAAAATCTTTTGCCGTAATGCACTGTGCACTATACGATCGCAATCCGAAATGTTGAAAAACAGAAATGAGCAACGCAAATACGAAATACGGAAAGTCTCTGGATTTCCTATGTATTTTGGTTTCAGGATCGAACAGTGGCAAGTCTACGCGAATCTTTCCTCGCCATTTTTAACCGGAAATACAAAAGTTTCTGTGACATTTGAGATGTCCCTGAAACTTGGAACTAGTTATTCAAACACTAATATGTTGCACCAGGCACCTGAAACAGTTAGGAACACGTAAATCACCACAACAGCACTATACATATGAAGGTTACGTGTGTCTTATTTCTATAAATGACATATCTGTACCGAACTCTGTTACAAGAAGGTCGTAGACGCATGATAAGAGCCACGCACCCAAAACCTTCCAATTCGTGTTCACATCTCGCTCCAGAGTACAGTGTATTATTTTACTATTTTTCTTCGTTACAATCAACAAAACACCTCCAAACGGTAAAATTAGATTTTTTTATTTCGGTAATCTCTTCTTCTAACGGAAGTACAGAAAAACCAACAAGCAAATATCCGTAGAGGATCCGTAAATTCACGGAAGGTTCAGTGTGAATTTTACAGAAAGTCCGTTATTGAAAATGCAACTTGTCTGTGATTTTACAGAGAGTTCTAGGCAATTTTATACCAGCACTGTTCCATAAAACGACAGTAATTATTATTTTTTTACAACAGAGGTCCTTTCAAATAGTTGCGGATCACCATTGAATCCATGTGCCTATACTTTCTTTCTACACAACATTATGAATTCTGTATTTCTATCTGGAAAGGATTAATACACCCTTGAAGTTCTCTCCAAAACTAAATATCAATACCAGGTTGTACTTTTAAGGGAAATATTATAGTAGTATGGCAATTCAACTAAAATTTTATAAACTTAACTTGAAAGAACTACTAAGTTTTATTATTATTATGTTTTTAAGTAACTTATTTACATGTCTAACAGACTTAGATAATTTAGTGTTACGAACTGTGTAGAATAAGAACTTCAAGATTAACGAAACCAGGTTCTAAAATTTTCTCCAATCTCTTTAACATTTGTGATATATGATTAATACGTTGATTTTCGATTGAATTGCCACATTTGTTACTCTTTAGTGAATAAGGAAACTTTTCTTGTACCAAAAAAATTAATTTATCTTTCCTGAGGGGGAGAAAAAAACTCTTGAGTGGTAAAAATTATACCTTCGTGAGTACGGATGATTTCATACACGTAATATTTAAAAATTATATATTCAGCGATTATATTAGTTTGATGTTTTTTGAAATAAATTTTTACTGTGGATCATGTATCGCGTTCTTTCCATTGCATCAAAAACTGTCGAAAATAACCGTATTGTTGATAAGATTCCAGGTACAAGTGAAAGCAGTGATCTGAAATGCAAAGTGCTTTTTCACACAATTTCAGCATTTCAGTTGTCACTACCAGCTGCCGCTAACAAAAGCTTCACGACTATTTTCCTTTGATAGTGACAGCTTTAACATTTTTTTTTCTGGGTGATTGTTATAACGTGTAATATATTTTATTGGCTCCTTTTACTACTGATATTCTTTTTATACGGCTCTCTAGGCACCAATTTCCCCTGTTTATGTCGCAGCTGCTTCAAATAATATTTTTCTTTGACTCCTTTCTTATTGTTACACGCCCCTTTGCCGTCTCGTGGATGAATGTTTTTTTATGAATACTTTCAGTACTACCATGCACTGAAGATACGCATTGTTTACTGCAATGTATTTCGCCTCTTCCTGCAAGACTATACATCCGCCAAATTTGACGTCATTCAGATGTTATAAAGCTATTTTGCACAACTATGTAAACAAGCATTCTTGGTGATACTGATTTCACAATGTCTGGTCTTATTCTAATTTTAAAAAATATTAAATTTTGAATACTGGTGAGCCACATTCCATTCTCTGTTTATGGAAGTTTGATAAACAAATGGTAAGTTTAATTTGACATAGTGGTTGCCTAAAACATAATAATTACTGGCAAATCCATACATTAAAAAACAATAATGAAGTTTTTTTTTAAATGGGTTTATGTTTGTGTAAATAAAAGATTTGCGATGACGGAAATTGCTTAAATCAGTACGAATAATGTAGAGAAGGTGTTTTATTTTAATCAACTATACTGTGTTAGTAAAAGTGGTCATGATAGGTTGGGACACTGTTGGAATATGATGTTTTGAAATGCACATATGCTGTAGCGATGGCAGTACACAAATACATACGCAGTGACTACGTCTAGGGCGGTGATTCAGACACTTGAGTCTGCTCCCCTTGCGATTGTCCATACATTTTCATTACCTGGATTTTTCAATTTTCTCAAACATTAGGCTAGTGCGGAGGTGTCTAACTAAAACTTTGGCCCACAAAATGTAATCAAAATAGAATAACGGAACGTATATCGGGCAATGAAAATAAACCTGTTCGTATTTACTGTATATAGTTAATATATTATTACAATTTAAACTTAGACAACTCAATGTGCCACAAAAATAATAAATTCAGTGGAAACAAATACCAAAACAGACACTATGAAATCACGGAATTAGGAAAGCATACACATATGTATAAAGTACTAATAGAAGTCTAGCATCCTTTTTTGACTACCTTGGTTCAAAATCTGGTGTAATAACTTGGTTTGTGACAACTCTCAATATACTTATTTTAAAGTTCGTCTATAAATCAACTTATTAATTTGAATTTTCTCAGCACTAGGAGGGAAGAAAAACCGTTCCCAAATACATTTTTTTTTTTTTAATTTACCTTACTGACTGTTGTTTTACCAACGTCGCGTGCCATTTTTATATTTAAGTTGGATCAATACCCTAAATGTGCCTGCATTATACATTTCGCATTATGTTTTACTATCGATATGGCATAGGGAATTGGTGAGTACATTTTATTAAATCGTTATTTTCTACTGCTACTAGTATCATTTCTGTAATCGCTTGCAAGAGATTGTCTCTTATTTATTACCACTAGTTACTAGTTGAGAGATGATTAGGGCAGTCAAGTTGTCAAATTTTAATAAAAGTACAAAAGCTTGCGACGGAGTGTTCTCGTCAAATTAGTTGTTGTTTCTTTGTCTCCAATACTTGAGGTTTCCCTGTTCTTAGGCGTAGAGGAAATCTTGATCTCCCATACTTGTAAATTTGTTTATTGCGTTCTAAGTCTGCGGGTTGGGCTACGAGAAGTCGAAATACACCCTTTCTCCTGTGTTGCAGAACGAAGAAAAAATAAGACTGGAATGGTGCTTAGCCTAAATGTTTTACTACTTGCCAAACGTTGCCACTGTGCGGGTTGCTGCCTGAAGAAGTTTAGGCGTTTTGTATCGCTTTCTTGAAACGTCCTTGCTCAATTAGATTTTATTGACTGTCACTTACGTCATTCCTTTAATAGATTCTGTGATTTACTATCGATTTCCAAGAGTGGTGTAATGTAGTATGTTCTCTAGGCGCTTGTATAGTGACGGAGGTTGTGGGGAGGTATAGCCTAGGAATGTATAGGCTGGTGTGTGAGAGCCTTAGAGGTCACGAGCCGAGATGTCGTGGGCCGAACATCGTGCTCGTAACTGCTCTCTCGCCGAGATCTGCCCACCCCTTGGGACTAGCGAATGTTAATGGCTTCTGCGAGTGCGACGGGACTACGGCAGCTTGGATGCGGCGACTATTTCGCAACTCGTCGCGTCCCCAGGTGGACGATAAGGGATCCCCAGGCTCTGGGGTGGCTGGGAATATTCAAATACCAGCCCGTGGACCAACTGGCCGGTGCTCAAGCGCTGGCGTCGTGGACGTCGGGAACCTGGGTAGCTCAGTAGGAGATGGCGAAGTTCGTCGAGCCTGAAGCAGCCCAACAATCAAGGCGGGGAAGGGGATCTCGAGGTACCACAAGGGCAAAGTGTAGCAAACCTCACTGCGGGAATCTGCGGGCTGCCGACAGCGGATGAGTGACGAATGGAGTGGAATGCATCGGAACTTGGAAGCATCATTGACACCAGCCTTCATCCTGGGCCAGCGGCTCGTCACCATCACTGGTAGATCCCGGATGTCCCGCCGAGAACTTTTTACTGCTCATCCAAGGCCGACGGACTATTTTGGGGGATGGGGAGCGGGTGGCTCTCTGGAAACCCCACCCCGCCTTCACCCTTGGCACGGAGATTCTGCTGTCAGCTCAGAAGATCGGAGATGGAGTAGGTGCCAAGACTGAGTTGCCCACTTATAGGACGCACTTAACGAGAAGCAAGGGGGCCTTTTATTAAAATTGCATCTATCAATATCGTTGTGGTGGTTCACCAGCACAGGAATGTTATTGGCAGTTCAGTTTTACCAAGGGTGCCTGCGCCCACTAGCCGCACCCCCTCTGTTATAATTATTTCAATCATATAAAAGAGCATGGTTATCTACACCCTCTATTTCCCGTAGCATTTCATTAATGCACGAAATGTTATGAACTTCTTTTCTGTCGGGACGGGACTGTGCCTATGCTGGTTTTTCTCTCCCCTTGTTAGCTATAGCCAGGCACACTTTAGAGGGGCAGTTCATAGCCTCATTTGTGGCCATGGCTGCGTTAATCCATCTCCGCCGCGATACACGCCTCCTTTGCATGACTTCCCTTCATTTTTGAGCGTATGGGTCTCAGCCCTGAGACTCAACTACCTCCCGTCCCTACCTAGGACGTGCACTTAATACTTAGCATTAGGATGGGTCAGGGAAGAAAATTGACTTGGAGGTCAGACATCGCTGGTCCAGTGACAGTAAAACATCAGCGGGATACCGCACCGAGACATCGCCTTAAGGAGATCATACTCTTGAGGACTAGAAGATACAATGCTTCACAGCACTGGTGATTCCATGCGTGAGACTACATAAGATATTGTGCTTGCTAAGACTCTAACATTCTTGGGGGATTTTTGGGACTTGGTCCTTCACCGAAAAGTTCAGGGCACTTTAAATTTTTCCCAGACATTGATTCACTCGCGGTTGTGGGGAAGTTGACTTTAGAGAATACAGGGCCACGAGGTATTTTGAAGATATACTTATGCCATTCTGTGAAATTTTAGGACTCCGGGGCACGAGTTCAGAGAGACTTATACGGAAAAGTAGCAGTGAAATGGCGGTCCAGGAAGCTGCAAGCGTAGCCAATGCTAGAGTTTTGTTGTGGACTGAGAGTGTGCGAGTGTGGCCAGGCGAGCACTGCCAACATTGCAAGGTGTCTGGTGGGGAGAGTATCCGGGCTCTGTCCTGGTTAAGAGTGATACTGCGGTGAAACACCATCTTCTCCCTTGGGGGTAATGTGAGGAGAACATCCTTGTCTTTTGGTCTGTGGAGTGGATGATTGGAGAGAACATGGGTGACCATTGCCGACACGTTTGGGTGTTCGGTGAGGGGAGTAAACTGGGCTCCAGGACTCATGAGGACGGATGCTGCAGGTGAGCTTGCGTGGCCATGAGAAGTTCACTGAAGAAAATCCAACTACATTTAATAGCAGTTACTCCTTGGGGAGCCTCTCTGTTAGGCGAAGTTAAATTTCGTAAAATTAATGTATAATGAGCTTTTCCTTTTTATGGCAATTTTATGATTTTTATATACTTTTTATATATTGCAAAATAATCTTGGGTGACTCTTATAAAAAGAGTTTTTGTACAGACAGAATTATACTTGAAACCATAAATATTTATCTGTTGATTTTACAGTATCACTCTATCTACCCTGGAAGGCAAAACAACTGTCATATTTTCTTTTCCTGTGTGTTTTAAAAGTTTTTGAAATAATAGCTTCCGATTCCTTCCTCATCCTGTTGATGTTGGGGGAGTAATGGTGGTGGTTGAGGCGGGAATTTGTGGCGGATAACAACAGAAGTGATACGCCGCTTGCCTCAAGCTATTACTTATGCTGTGAGGTGTGCAAAATTTTGTTGAATCTTTTGAAATGGAACTTTATGCCAAGAAATAGTTGAACACCAAATGGCGGAGGACCGACTCCCTTTAATTTACGAACACTCTGAATGCGGGCCGCATTCGACTTGCCCCCCTGTAATAATTTGGAGCCGCGCAGATATAAGCCAGGGGCCACGAGTTTGAAACACCCGATATAGTGTCTTGGTTAGCTTCTGTGCAGGAAAAAAGATCTAATTTACTGGCTTGTAATTTTGCGTGTACCATGTGCAAGCTTGATTACGACAATGTGTATTTTTATGATCCCAAAAGTGAAATCGCGAAAGCAGGCAACGTAAAACATCAATGTTTCCAGAGACCCGAAGACAGTGCAGTGGAAAAAAAAAAGAACCACCACTTTAAGTACACAACTCTGTCGCGTTTTGTGATGAATAAGATAAACGTTAACAACGAAATTACCACGATGGTACTCTCGCAGATAATTACTAACTGTTCTCATGGAAATACCCTCGTTTAATAGCAGGTTTTAGTAAGGAAACTCTCCGTAAAATTAAGGACACATTGATTTTCAGAAACGGACTTTCCGTAAATTTCACGGGACCTCTCCGTTAATTTCTAAGTTAGTGTTCTGTACTTTCGATTTAAAATAAAAAGAGATAGTGAAAATGTCTATAATTTTCTTTATGTGGGTGTTCTACCGTGTACAAAAATTATATTAAAAAAGTTAAAATTATTTGTACTTAAGCGAGGTTTGAAACCGAATCAAAAATTTATCAGTTCACAACTCTAACCATTTTTTTTTTCCGTTTCCTTCATTTGACATTGTGACATTTGACGTCGCGAGGCTCTAGGATGACCGACTCGCTAACAAATTCCCAGTGCGACAAGCGAACTGAAGATCTGCCGCAACGGAGGGACCAGGGCGCGAACTCGCGACTCTTCCGATTGCAGGTCGGCCACTCTACCCCTGAGCTGTGAGAGCAGGGCTCACCATTTACCTACAACTCTCACTTGAAATTGTGGTATAAGTTTTATATTTTTATTCAAAAGACAAAAGCAAAGATTCAGTTTATATTCAATTTAGTGTATTTTTAGTGTTGCCAAATGTTACAGACGCCTGTTGGTATTTTTTAATGTTTGAAAGAATAGTTCATAGTCGCGTGGATAACCTTAGCTGCCGCAGAAACGATAATTTTCTTGTTACAGTGGCAAAGAAAGCTTTGTGTACAATCGGCATCGTTCGTCCCCGTAAAGCCCGATTCACAATGTGCAGTCGGCAGTCGGATATGAAATGCATGTCTCAAAATGGATGCATTCCCAAACAGCAGAATGCAGTCGAGCAGTAGGAAATCGTTTAACTTGATCCTCGACTGCCGACTGCCGAGAAATTTCAACCAATCAGATCCGTTTTCTTGATCACATGACAAATACTTGTCTGTTTATTAAAAGGAGTAGGTTCATAAAAAATATGAATGAGCAACAAGATAATTGTATTACCGAAGCCTTGGTAGATTTGGTGAAAGAAAGGCCCTGGCTTTACCACACGAAACATAAATCACATAGAGACAATGGCTATAAGGAGCAAACATGGAAATACATAAATGAAGTCTTGGAGATTGAAGGTTTGATTGTTTGTTTCTAGAAGTAGACTGTCTCGAGGAATAGTGCTACTGTATGCATTGTACATATTTTATATTGTTTTATGTTGTTATTCTTATAGAGGTAAATGGAATTTGTTGAGGGACAATTTTTGGAGGCGATATGGCGAAATGAAAAATAATCCATCTGGCAGTGAGGCACAGAATGGAAAATAGTGGGTATTTTTTGGCAAGCTCCAGTGGCTACACAACTACAGTTTGAAAAACATGTAAGCATTTCAAAATAAAATCACGAAGTCTAGTGATGTATGAGAGGAAATGCTCATAAATATTTTGTGGGTAGTTACAATCCTTGCTGTGTAAAACAAAGTTATGTGTTTTGACATGGCATTAAAATGTTGGAAGTTTTTAGCATGCCTCATTTATACGCATATATGTGTCATGGTGTCACCAGAGCATCTGTTATTAAATTCCGAAGTTATTGCTGAAAGGTTTTCCCTCGAGATATCTCTATTAAACTACTGTAAAGCAAATATGTAAGATTACGTATATTATTTCATAGTCTTTAAAAGTGTCACGACCTTTGTCAAATGGCCAAATGTTCTTTTCCAGCACAACAAGCAGCTTCCAAATGAAACAATCACAGCCTACATGCTCAAACACGGATACATCTGGGGCATTGTGGAATGCGGACGTGGAGAGCATTTTGTTGCCAGGCAGACCTTGTGAGAGGGACAATGTCATCATTCCCGAAAGTGATGATGGTGATACAAACTCTAGCCCTAATACCGCCGTTGTGGGAGAAAAGAGAAAACTAACAAACCCAGCGGCAGACAAGTTATACAACAAACGAAAAGAGAGTTCCAGTCGAACAGAAGTCGCTTTAGTGCAATCAATAAACTCTTTAAACTCTTTGATTGCGGGGGAAACCGCGGAACCTCCAGCAAATAGTTCAAAAAAGAAAAATAAATTGTTTTCTGAGTTGATAACAATGGAGTTAGAAGAAATCCCCGAACTGTACCAAACCGTGGCAAAAAAGAGGGAATATGGTTATGTGTGTCAAGTAAACGAAGTGTACAGTTCCTAATTATTACTTTCCAAAAACCAACCTGCAATATAAATAGTAACATAACCTTCAATTAATACTTTTTCAATTTTTTCTCCAATAAAGGCATTTATAAGTGTATAAGTTAAAATATGTGTAGTAATTACAAGCCTAAACCCTATGTATTCGCAGTTCAGTGATATTGATCTTGAGGTTGTATGGGGCAAATTATGAATTGTAATGTAATAATTGAATGCAGGTTTATTAAAAAAACATGTAAGAAAGACATTTGATATGTGTGTGTGTGTGTGTGTGTGTGTGTTACACAGTAGTACGCACACCCATACAATTAACAGTGTCTTGTTAAACTATGGGGAAAATTTAAACTGAATCATGGGCACTACGACCTTAATGTAACAAAAGAACTAGGCACTCTTACACACACACACACACACACACACATATATATATATATATATATATATATATATATATATATATATATATATATATATATAGACACACACACACACACACACACATACTAATTGTACCATTTTATACATCAGATCAGTCTTCAAATATTAAATTACTGTCAGCCTCGCGTAACTGCATTGTACTGCCAATGAAGTTCCCCTTCTGGACTATTAAAATAATTGCATACTGCATCTCTCATTCGAATTACACCCGTGTTTGAGTTGTTAGTATCAATCCTTCCTAGCCTTTGGATAAGAGTTGCATTACCAACAGGTTGCCGCCATTCCCCTGGTACAGTTATGCCATTTTCTTCGCGGCTCACGTAGGTTGCCAAACAGTACCGAGTGTTTGACACAGGTTTTGTGTCTATGAGAAAATTATGGAGACATGCAGCAGCTTTAATGTATTTCTCTACCATGCATGGTTCAGCTTGCAACCGTGCCTGGAATACTCGCCATCTAGTTGTCAGAATTCCAAACGTATTTTCAATAATTCTTCTTGCCCTGGAAAGTCGATAATTGAAAATTCTTTTTTCTTCTGGTAAATTGTGGCCAGCATATGGTCGCAATATATTTTCGGTTGAAGGGAATGCTTGATCAGCGACACACCAAAATAGCATTGAAAAATTCGGGTTGGGAAGTGGTCTGTTGGGAGGGAGCTCAATATCTCCATTCACAAGTGCCTTCCCAAAGTCAGAATCGGAAAAAAAAAAAAAAAAAAAAAAATGCTGGAATCATTGCGTGCACCTGAAATTAAAATATATATTATCAATTAAGTGCAATAACAAATATAATTAAATTGAAAAATATATAAACATACAGAAGTTGACCCAACAAAACTATTAGCATCGTATGTGTTCTGAGATAATATGCTGTCTGAAACTGTCTCTTACAAGGACCATGAAGGCCTGTGATCATCTTTAATTAACTTGAAGTGTTGAGGATGATGTGAAATATGTATGTATTCAACACTTGCCATATGCCCCAATATCCACCCAGGTGAATCTGTATCTGGCATCACACATTGCTGTCAACAAAATGCTGTTCCTGATTTTGTAGTTATAATATTCACTGCCACTGTTCTTGGGTGCTTGTATGTCTACATGTTTACCATCAACTGCACCAAAGCATTTGGGAAAATTCCTCTGGTGCCAGAAGTCGTCAGCAATTTTCTTCCAGCCGTCACAGTCTGGAATTCTCACATATCTTTCGCTCATTACTCTCCATATTATCTCGCAGGTGCTTTCAATTACTTTGTGGTCAGTTGAATGTCCACGTCTTTAACTCCATGCCGTTTTGCTACCACCATGTGCTAGGAACCTGTGGTCAAACAAACACAATGACCATTATTGTGTGAAAACAATTACACTAGTGATGAACAGAGAGAGAACTGTTTAGTTAAGCCTACCTGATAGTAGTAGCCAGTCTCTCTTCTGGGCTAATGGGTTGACAGAAACTGTGTTTAGTGAGATGTGATTTCAGCAGATTTAGCAAATAATCCCACAGCCACACCTCAAAGAATCTATCATGGCTGCCCTCTTTAATTATTTTGAACAGCGTGAAATATTCACCCTCAAGAACCACTGACAGCGTGTTAACTGGGTGAACCCAGTATCGCCTTCTTGCAATCTTGGCTTGCCTTTTCCATGCAAGAAAGACAAGAGAAAGAACTGATACTGCATATGCGATGACAAAAAAGTCGTCATCCATGGTTACCTGTAAAATCATGCAGATAAGCCTACATACAAGATTACTGATACTCAAATCAATATACTAATTTATTATTTCTTCTTACATCATAATTGCCTTTCAATTTAATGTGTGGGAACAGTGACTCTTGTTCTTGCGCTGTAATATTATCTTAGAACTGTCTTAACATTTGTACTCCGTTTTTAAAGCTCCTATTCAAGTTCTTTATTTACTGTGTGTCCTTGTGTTTACATACAAAACTAAGGAAGTCGACTGCGCATTGTGAATTGGGCTTAACTCGAAGCCAAAGGGAATACGGAGACTTTCCGTATTTTGTATTTACGGACTTAACTCCGTTTTACCTCATTACGGATTGCCTTTCGGTATACACACTGTACGTTTCCGTAAAACATTCCTTAAATATACGAAAATTTTTAACAGGGCAGGGCAATTGAATTGCCCATATCCTAATCAAGGTTACTTCTAACTTTTCTGAATCCCTGATAAAGTTCTACTTCCTGGTATTCCTCCACCCCGTACTAACAAAGCTTAATCGAGTATATAAACGTACACCATAGGGACAGCCCACCAAGATCATGGGCACTGAGTGTCATTACATTTTGCATAAGAACTATATCTTACTATAGGCTGTTCACGGTAAACTAAGCACTTTTGAAAGCCCTGCTTAAGATCTACTTGTATGCACGTGGTGTATTCTTCCGCCCTATGTAAAATTAACATTGCCACCGGCCCCATCATTTTATTCATGCGTCGGTCAAGGGAAACAGTGAAATTATTAGAAAAGTAAATATTTTGAAAATCTGCTAATTATTAGACTTCGACACATTAAAATGAGAAAAAAAAAACAACGAGAAAGAAATAATTTACGTTATCACAAATGATTACATGACACTATTTGTTCGACGTTAAGATATGGAACTATTTTCCATTCTTCGATATCAAATTTACTGGGCGCATGTCACTCAGTTTGCCTGTTAAAATATATGCATGCAGGGGAAGTGGCTTTTTTTCTGAGGTTAATTTTAGAAGTGCACACTTTATCATTAACAGCCTTTAGGCATTGCCAACATACCTGTTTTCTCACTGAATTTATTTGATATTAATTATGAAAGAAATATTATAATTTATAAATCAAATATAAGCAAAAGCTCAATTTATCCAAAAATAAGGTATTTTTATATTAACAGAAGTATAAAAGGTTTTTAATCAAAATATATTTGGATGGGGTGAATTTTCAAAGGTCAGATTCATAAAGTGCGAATAAACCGCCAAAATACTATAGTCTCGATGGTAACTGGCACTACCCCCCCCCCCCCCATATGCGGAACGTCAGCAGACGTAACATGTGAACGGGCCAAGAGCGAACGTTAGGGCTATATCGGCGTGCAGCACCTGCTCGCGCGGGTTTGTGATAAGCGAAGTCTGTCCGTCTGTCCGTGGACGATGGCCAGATATGTAATGGGACCGGCAGTTTCTGTTCTCGTTCCCAGCGCGCGATAATGGCTCCTACACGCGCTCAAACACATACACACGTACCACTCCTCATCACGCCACGTATCAAGGGAACGTAGCAGGTCGTTAATCATGCGCGGCCAGCGCCGTCCGACAGCCGGAGCCAGAACTAATGTACCCTGAGAGGAAAGATAGCGTTGGTAGAGCTTTTTTTTTTTTTTTCTCCTACCCTAACCTGTAACCCCGGGGTCGAAAACTTTTCCATGCGTTCCTGGGTTTCATCGGCAGACCAGAAATATATTTTTCCTCTTCAACTTTTTATCATCGACAGGAAACAATCATGCAACATTTTTACACCTTTGTATTTGACAAGTGAATATACTACGGCATCAAATTTTGCAAATTTAATGTTTGGGAGTATATATTTTTTATATTCTCGATGGTTTTCTCATTTTTTTGTAACAATGAGTTTTTAAAATAATTAATTATCACACTTTCTCAGCTTTATCCTCTTCAGGTAATTCTACCGAGGTGCCAGGTAGACTAGCGATTATGGCAATGTACTTCAGACACACAGGATGCAGGTATAAACCTAACTGGTACATACATTAAGTTAGTGGGTATTCAGTATTAGTAAAAGACATGTATAAGGATAGTATTTACTAACCATTTAATCTAGCAAAAGATCTTTTGACGAAATATTTCGAAATACACAGCAGTCTTTTAAGTAAAGATTCAAATATGAGATTCAAATATGTTAAAACTGGTTTATTGGATCCAGCGATGTAGTAATATACTGCATATAAACTTAATAATGACGTTGTGCTGGTAAAATAGTTTTTATACATTAGTTGTTTACGTACTATCGCTAAGGAGTTCACTCAGCGCCTACACATATTAGAGTTCTCAATTGCTATTCAAGCAATATGATTTGTTATTATTATTTCAAATTGGGAGATTCTACAAACAGCAAATTTCGTTCAAAACTATTACGTTGAATAAGATTTCTTCAATGCAGTTTATATAATTTTAATCAGTAGAAAAACGAGAAACTAGCTATAACTTATTTACCTAATGCATATTTCTGAAGTTACTGGGATTGAGCCCTGACCTCGGATTTTCGCATGTGGGAATCGTGCCGGACGATGCCGCTGGTCGGCGGGTTTTCTCTGGGATCTCCCGTTTCCCCCGCCGATGCATTCCGGTGCTACTCCATTCTCACCTCACCCTCATCGGTCCTAAGACCCCCTTTTTAAGAGCCGCCCTGACCTCTTGACCCACTTCACTCGACCGAAGTGACTGGAAGCTATATCTAGGGACATGACAAATTCGTTATCATTTGGCGACAGTCAAAACTTCACAAGCTTGTGTGATTTGATAACAATAGACTTAATGATTAGGTAGACCGCTTATTCGTCTTCTGCACATATACCCAACAGTGACCCACTCCCATAGCCGTGTGGTGGACTGCTGTATGGTAACTGTTGTACCCTGTTGCTTGCTAGTTTACATTCCCATCATTAAGAGTGGGATGGATCCCCGCATTTGTTGGAAAATAGTTGTTTGCGCGAATACGCGTATCTCGGTGAAGAAATGTTCTACAAATTCGACTTTCTGTCAGAAAAGATTAAAAAACAATTATCTATGTCTCCATTTTTTTAATTTTATAATATTATGTGTATTCTTGGAGAATGGTCAAATATCGTATTTTTAAAGCTCGTATATGCAGTTTTCTTAAGCGACAAGAGAAAAGTACAACTATAAGAGTGTAGTTTAATCAGTGATCTTGCATCCCGTGTAATAAAACCCCACTGTTACAGATATAATTTACACAGTACAGCGTTACGCTGGAAAAACTGCACGCCTTGCGCATAGGAGCGATGAGGCGCTAGAAGTGGGTGTTAGTGTCGCCCGTATCGCTCCCTCGCTTCCTGGCCTTGGTCGCGCGGGGGACACGTAGTTCCGCAGGTGACGCCTCGGGATATGTATACTGGGTCCCTTGCTGCTCTCTTGTGAGTGGTCGAAATACGTTCAGTATTCCTGGGCTGCACGGTGGATAATGGTTTTTAGCTGCGTTCACCGAGAATGTACAGCAGTGGGCAAGCACCAGCTTACCTTGCAACAGTTCACCACAAGCCACTGATTGCCCCAAAGGAACACAACGTTCAGTCCCATGTCCAACAATGACGAACGTGTTTGCCTGTATCTTAATTCTCAAAAGACAAGCATTTAAAATGAATAAAGAGGAAGTGCACCAACATCTCAAACCACTTGTCTTCTAAGAAATGTTCTAAAATCAAATCCAATTAACGCCGATTTTTGCTTGTACTACTGGCCGAAAAGCAATTCAATGTTGGGACACAGGGGAGATTGGTTACTTGCAGCCACCGAGATCGGCCTACCTCACCTTTAGTCTGTGTTAATAACGGGACAATATAGAGTACCTAATTATACAGAGGCGAAACGGCCGCTTATTCCGCGAACTTCAACTTTGCACGCGCCAACAAAATAGCGTCACCGGCCAGGAAAATGTTGCAACGTCGTTCCCGAATTAGCGCCTGGGTGACCTACTAGTCAGCCTGCAGCCCCAAGAGAACATGGAACGTTTCGTAGCACGTACTAGCCAATCAGACACGAGGGCCGTTCCTAGAGTCACGCTCAGCCAATAAGAGAATGATTACGCTCACTTCAGAGCACGCACCTCACCATTTCAGCTATGTGCACTTCTGTATAGCTCATTCACGGTATCTTGCAATTTTTCTGTAGTTCAAGCTGTTCCCCCACCTCGTGCAAATATAGCTTAACACACTGATGTCTGCACACATTTACGGGCATTTGAGACAAATTAGAAGTGAGTCGCCTATATCCACTGCTGGAAGAACACCGGTTATGTTGATGTCTGTGTTACAATTGACCATCGTTCTATTGGTCCACACCACACCAGACCCCACCCTGTAATTTATAGCGTTCATTATTAGCCGGTCATCAACCAATGGAGAGCCGAGCTGGTATTCACCCAATCAAATGTCCTTTATCGTACAAAAGGATTTAAAATCAATCGTGTCCCTTTGAGTGGCTATATAAAAATAAATTCTGTCGTTAGCAAGATCATTGTTAATGCGCTGTCGAGTTCTAGTGAGATCGTGTTAAACAATTTATTTATACATAAAATATATATGTAAAAGTAAGATTGAACCTAAAATAAGGTATTTTTATGTTCACAGAAGCATAACAGACTTATGATCCATTATATATTAGGGAAATAACCGACCATAACATACATAGGGTGATATTTCAAAGGTTAAATTCAATAAATGTGAAGATACTGCGAATTAACTCTACTCTTTGACCACTGATTTTTTGGCACACCTTCCAATGCTATGATCGAATATGAAAAGATCACCGATTGGAATGCTAAATAATCCAAAACAATGTAATAAGATAAAATGCGTCCTCCCTGTGAAAAAACCATAAAACGAACAAAACCAACTTCATTAGAAAGATAACTATTAAGTAGTATGCTTATAAGAAACAACGTGATTTTTGTATCTATATTTATGTCATTGACGACTACATTTTGTCGACGAATTCTGACCACAAACTTGTTTATTATCAACGAAATTTAAATAATTCCCTTGGTGTAACAATTTATAGAAATCTGTGAAACGATAACCTGTGTTCCTGTATTATCACTCAGACATAGGGCAGTTATTTTAAATCCCCTTCTTAAGAAAAAAAGGTTATTTCCTCAACTCGTGCTTTTCACCAAAATTTTTCAAGAATTTTTTAGTAACTGTTTAGACCACATATGTTTCCTACAATTGGCCAGTAATAAGTTAAGAAGTTGAGTGTTTTGTATCAAATTACGTACTTCAGTCATTCAGAAACGATCACCGTATTCGATAACATATTGATTTCGATTAAAATTAATTTTTTATGGTTTAATTTGCCAGACTTTGGTAAGTGTTTCAAAAACTTCTGGGTGGCTGTATTAGGAACAGAAATATACTTCACTGAATTCGTTCTTTTAAAAATATTTCCAGTAAATATTCAGAATACAAAGAGATTCGCAATAGCAAACCACCTGCTTTGTTTAAACGGCTCTCTTTTTATCTCTGTTACATTTGCAAACACACGCGCGCGCGCGCGCGCGTGTGTGCGTGCGTGCGTGTGCATGCGTGCGTGTGCATGCGTGCGTGTGTGTATGTGTGTGTGTGTGAAAGACGTCAATACGAAATAAATTTCCCTGCTATAAGCTTTTCACGATAAAGCGAGCACTTTTGTAATCAAGGTTTGAAAAAGAATTACTGTCCGTTATCTAAGTGTATTCGCCGATATTCACACTTCAAGATAATCTTTGAAAAATCACTCCATGTATTACAAGCGTTTTATACTTCTGGTAACATCAAACAAAGTATGTTTTTTTTTTTTGTTAAATTGAACAATCAATTATATTGTATCTGTAAATTATAATATTTAATTTGTAATTACCATGAATAAAAACAGAGATAAAATAGGTGAGCTGATAACACCGAAAGGCTGTTCAGGATAAAGTGAGCTCATCTGAAATCAACCCTAGAAAAAAATACTACCTCTACCTGTATATATTTCAACGGGCGCCCTGAGTGACATGCCCCCAGTAAAGTTGGTAACAATGGATGGGAACTAGTTCCGTATCTTAACGTCGAATAAAAAGTGTTACGTAACCATTTCCGATAACTTAAAAATTATTTCTTCTGCTTTCTGCTTATGTTATTAATGCATGGAAGTGTAAGATTTGTTAGACATTTACTTTTCAAATGATTCCACAGTTTTACTTGACTAAAGCTTGAATAAAGTGACGAGGCACACGACAATGTTGATCTTACATAAGGTGAAGAATATACAATGTGGATACAAGTAGATTTTAAGCAGGGATTTCAAAAGTGCCTATTTTACCGTGAATAGCGTATATTAGGAAATAATTCTCACGTAAAATATTATTAAACTGAGTTCGCACAAGTGTTGCGTGTTGTCTCTTTTATGAAACTTTCTAGACCTATTAGGCTATGTTTGCAATAGACGGAGGAATAGCCTGAAAGAACATTAGCAGGGCTTCAAAATGTTATAAGTAAATATGAATTGACTATGATATGTGTTACCTTACGCACCGGCGTGTAGAATTTCTGTTAAGTTGGCAACGAGTTTATTAAAACAGGAATGTTCCATTGGGAGCGTAACGTTTAAACCTATGGTAAATCAATCTGATGTTTTTTTTTCTGCACACTTCAGAAAACCAACATTAGCCGCCCATTCCGGTGGAATTTCAGGTTTTCACTTCACTGCTAATGAGTACAGTAGTTAGCCCCGTTTAAGTGTGTAATTTGCACTCGACGGAAGAATACAAAAAGAATCTGAGCGGGGCTTTCAGAACTACTCAATTACCCGCGGGCAGCCTTCAGCGGCGGGCTTTTCCGCGACGTTGAGAAGCTCCGTCCCAGTTTAGTTGGAAAGTCGCCAGTACGTAGGCGTTAATCCCGGGGATTAAAGGGGAAGACGGGAGAGAACCAACCCACGGTTCCTCCCCCCTGCTACGGCGGGATAACGCATGGCTACGAGTTTCTTCGGCTCTCGGGAGGGGGGGGGGAGTGGTCCCCCGGAAAAGCAAGAGTCGCTCGCGTTGAAAAGGGTTTGTTGGCCGAGGGGAGGGGGATGGAGGGGGGTGAAAGCAATATCGTCTTCCCAATCTGCATGTCTTGATAATGAAACGCTAATTGGATCTCTACCCCTCTCCCCCCGCTATCATTCACAAACCTTCCCGAGGGTCGCCTCCGGAGTAGCACGGACCTGTTCTTGAGCGCTCGGAAAGTAAACATCCCGCAAGCCGGGCCTTGGAAGAGGCTGGGAATTAATTTGACGTCCGCGCCAGTAGTTTTAGTCCACGTTTTCTTCACACACACCCCCCCCCCCCCCCGCTCTCCAATCGTCCGTTCCCACACACTCTGGCCCGGAATGTGTACCGCACTTCGAGACGCTCTGAGAGGACATGACACATGCGTTCTAGAACTCAGCATAACGCTAGGATAAGGACAATTTTAATTAATGTTGCATGTTGGCTTAGAAAAAATGCCCTTATAAGAGCGTTCCTCTATTGGCAGCAAACGTTTTGCGAAACAACACAGCGGATGGCTGGCATACCAAAACCACCTTAACTGTAATAATTGGTTTCACCAGCGTGATATTTATTCGACACTAATTAAGCATAATACCTTACTGACAGGAACAAATATAGATTGACCCAAGCAATTTGTTTTTTAAATTTTGTGTTTACTATGATTTATTCCACTCAGGTTGGTAACAAATCAAGAGTACTTATGGGCGAGTTTGGTGTAAGGATAATTTCCTCCGCAAGGTGAGCTCGAGTCCAAAATAAATCGCTTTTAAGGTAAAGGCTGTTCACGATAAAGTGAACACTTTTGAAATCAACCTTAGAAAACAGTCACTGCCCCTGCCTGCATATATTTTAACGAGCGCACTGAGTCACATTCGCCCAGTAAAGTTGGTGA
Source organism: Dryococelus australis (assembly GCA_029891345.1). Classification (NCBI taxonomy): domain Eukaryota; kingdom Metazoa; phylum Arthropoda; class Insecta; order Phasmatodea; family Phasmatidae; genus Dryococelus; species Dryococelus australis. The sequence continues at coordinate 41,774,119 of CM056993.1, forward strand.
CTATGTATGGAAAGTACTTCCTTAACTTAACGTCGAATAAAAAGTGTTAGGTAATGATTTGCGTTAACTCAAATTATTTCTTTCGCGTTCTGTTTTGTTTTAATGCACCGAAGTGTGAAAATGAGCATATTTGTAAAATATTTCGATACTTAATTAATTTTACAGTTTAACTTGACCGATGCATAAATAAAGTGATGGAAATGCCAATTTTACATAAGGTGGTAAAATACACAACGTGCATACAAGTAGATTTTAAGCAGGGCTTTCAAAAGTGCTCACTTTACCGTGAACGGTCTATAGTGGTAAATTGATAAATGAGTTTATTTGTGTGTAACACTTTGCGTTTGGACCGAATTATGATATATGTATCCCAGCATAAATATTAGGATTGATCTTTGCATTGTAACTACAATTCACACACCCCACTGGTGTTGGCAAAAGTAAACATTAACAATATTAACTATATTTGGCTTTCATCGTTCAGTAACGCTTATATTAAAGTAAACACAATTTTTACTAGTTTACGGCGAGATAAAGATACGTTCATGAAAATCAACTTTTCAATTATGTTGTTCTATTTAAGTATATAGTCTTTTCATTAAAATTTTTAAAAGTAATATAGTTTTATGACGAAATGTTAAGCATGTCGATGTATTTCGTTACTTATCCACTCTTAATGCGAAGAACGTGGTTTATTCTCTAGGCAAGTTCTAATACAATATAATCCCGAAGATGCCATTGTATATATTTCATGACGCAATTATCTCATTTGATTACAAACGAAACGAAAAAAAGTTCGGTATAGATGCGACAACAGTGCAATTTGGTGGCGAAAATTTTTAGTTGCAAATTATTACCATTCAGCTTCCCAACCTGAATAGAATAAACTTAACTAATACGTCCTTGTAAATTGTTTTTAGCTCGAAGAAATATTTTGTTAATTCTGTACCACACGCTAACATGGATGAACATGGTTTCAGGCGGTCCTATAGTAAACACATTCAAATTACACATTCGTTTCCTTGGCATATTTATTCGCCCTTCAGTTCGACAAACTTCTAACACAGGTAGTCAGAAATAACAAGTTAATTCCCCACACCTGGAAAATGATTCTTGTAAATATTGTAAAAAAATAATTTCTGTATCATTGCTTGTTCTGTGGATTCACAATTTTGGCTTTCAAACGCGTAAAACGCAATGCTCATGCTTCTTGTGCATTTACGAACGTTTCGCAAACTCTTACGTTCGAGTTTATTTTGTGATATGATACTTTTCCAAAAGCATTTTTTTTTTTTAATTTAGGGGCAACACGAAAATTAATGAACAGATATTTTATTTCATATGTTAGGCCTTTGTTACCATTAAAAGTAGAACGTATAAAAATAGTTTAAACTAAAAATTAGTTTAAAGACAGCCAGTAATAGACGCAATATAGTACAGTAAACGTCTTCGGACTAGAATATACCATGAAGAAGCTAAGTGTAAATATAATACGACTGTTGTTTTAACGTTTTTTTTTTTTTCAATGATACCGCTTTTCTTGAAGCTAAATAAACGTTCGCCGATATCAAACTGCCAACAATCCTTTAACTCTTAGTTTATAACTCTTTTTTATATTTGTGGCAAGATTTGAATGTTTCGTTGCATTTTTTTAATGGAGGTCTTAATAAAAATTAATGAACTAAATTTGATTTATAATTTATTCACATACATATCATTTAGAGCATTAAATTATCTTTCTCCACTCTTAATCTTTTTATTTCTCAGTGAGCGTAACATTTAGTGCCTATTTGAAATCTAATTAACGTCCTTTTCAATATCGCTGTTTCGTTATAGTCAAGCTCATACTCATCATTAACACACGATCAGCCTGTATGTTGCCATCATTTATAATGTTTTTCACTCGCGCATCTAGTCCAAAAGTCCAGCCTGCCAGCCGCCCGCACTCTTCACTCTTTGATTCTCACAGTCGCAGATTTCTCTTCTGCTGGTCACTTCTCTCGCCGCTCGTCGTCTATCGCTGAAACTCAGCCACTCGCCCATTCAACAACTCCCGGCCCGGAGGACCGTTGCACTATCTATACTCTGCTGGCCTTGGCATGGAAAGTTTTATGCACCCCGAGTAACGCTTAGAGAAACTAGGGCAGCAAACAACCAGAAAATCCTTCAGATAAATGTAGAAACTCAATGCAACCAAGGTCAGCAGATTACGCCACATATAAATGATCGTGTCGGCTAGCTTTTTGTAACAGATACGCAGTTACTGCGTATCGTTGGCTTGTCATACAAAACATTCCACTGATTTGCCACCGCCGCTATCATATAACTTCTTTGTCCTTAACTTCCACTCGCTCGCGCGGAACAAAGCAGCGCGTGCGTAACAATATTAAATCCGTATTAAATAAAATCATGATTGCTACATTTCCTATACTCTTTATTTCAATTGTTTAAAGTTACTCACTGAAAATTTCGTTTTCAATATACTACAGACTAGTTGGGACACAATATTTCTGCCAGCATAGAAAGTGGTCTTGTTATTGAATATTTCAGTTCATAAACATCGGCACACGACATATTTGTAAGTACGGTTTTTTGATCGTAATTATATCCCTTATTTTGTAAATATTAACAAATCACATGAAGATATATGTTATAAATCATGAACAATGCAACAACATGCGACACTCTGGCGTGTGTTTCCGTTCTCTCTTTTGCCAGTATGTGTGGTTCGTTTACCAAATCCAGATAGCACTGGAATAGTTTTAATGTTAAACGTCTACAAATGTTACAATCCTGTTAAATAGTTGTGGGTGTGATTTTGATTATAAATGAAATCACGCACAGATAAGGTAAATTAATTTTATTATAACTAGAAAATAGAATATTTCGTCCCGTTCTTCCTCCATAAAAAAATGAATGGATGTTATACGCCATAAAGAATGATGGCTAATGAAACACCACAAGTTGTGATAAATTTTTTGTATAAATTAACTCGGAATGTAAAAGATCGGACAGTTGTGATAGTATGTAAACCTATTCTTCTAAGGTGATATTTTAATGTATAATTTATATTATTCTTTTAATAGCTTACGTTATTGCCAAATATTTTTTAATTCTTTATTTGTTATCTTATAATTTTATTTTGCTTGAAAATATTTTATTTTCTCTAAATATTGTACTTTTAAATTTATAATCGAGCGAGGTGGCAGAGCGATGAAAAGAGTGTACTTGGGTTCGAGTGTACTTGGGTTCGAGTGTACTTGGGTTTGGGAGTACTTGGGTTCGATTCCTGACCCGGCCATCCTCATTTCGGTTTTCCTACGCTTCCCGAAATAATTCCAGGCGAATGCTGGAATGCTAGTGTGGTTCTTTAATACTGCCCTGGACGATCCCCTACCAGTCCAGAATACCCAGCCCTCCTCTTCTAAGACCGCCGTTCGGGGAACTCTCGACATAAAATAAAATAATGATGTGATCCTGATTCGGTAGCTGGTAAGTAATCAACAATTCCTCTGACTTGGTGCTTTATAAAGGCAGGGGAATACGCGTGTATGTCAAATAGTAAGTTTTCCGCTTAAGTTTAAAGGTAAAGATAGGACAAGATACTGAACAATTTTTTTTTATTTTCGACGTAATCTCAAAATCGCTTCTACCGTAAATGTCTGTGCATCTAGCTAGACAAATGAAATTTTGAAGATTCCGCGTCCCGGCTGTACGGTGCTTGGGGGAACAGAATGCCAATGCTCGGTGCACAGTAACGCTGTTATGGTGCGGGCGATATGAGGCCCTGCTATTATCGTGCAAAAATCCCACTTCTCGTACAAGAAAACCTTCTACTGGGCATTTGACTTCCCAGCGACAACGAAGTGAAATACCGAATGGTGAGATGGCTGAATGAGCAGGACGCTACTTTCCATATCGCCAGGGAACGCAAAATTCCATTTTACACTATGGAAACTGTTTTAATGAATTTGGTGGTTATGCCGAAAAAATAAATTGATGGTGTCGAAATGAAAAGGTGTTTTATACCTTGACCAATGTTCAACAGTTCACTTACGAGAAAATAGGGAAACTACTTTTCGACTTACTCTCATACAATGCAATGTGCTTTCGTAGGAGATTATTCTCTTCCAATTGCCCGCATCGTGGCGCGGAAGTGTGGTAATGTATATTCGCGGTTTCTTTACACTATTTCAATCAAACATTCGAATGCCCCTCCCCCACCCCTTGACGTGTATCACAAGCGTTTTATACTTGTAACGTTAAATGCATTATTTGTGGTTTAATTGATCTTTTACTTATACTTACCTATATATTACAATACTTTATTTATAACTATTGTGATGAAATATAGAGATAAAATGTGTATGTTGGTAATGCCTTGTATAGGCGGTTCACGGTAAAGTTAGCACTTATGAGGCCCTAGTTACTTTTTGCTTTCAGCCATTTTTTATCCATTAACCACATTTTTAAATAAATACTTCCATATAAGAAATAATCACAGAGTGTATACTCCACCTCACCTTGAAGTTAACGTCGAAGGCTATAATAAAATGTATTTGTTGACTGTTATTTCAAGTGAGGGAGCTTTCAAAAGTGCTCACTTTACCTTGAACAGCTTATAAGAAATAGTTCTTATGCAAAATGTTACTACCGTGGTGCGTACCAACACGGCGCGTTATCCCCTTGGTGTAATTTTCTGGACACGGTTGTGTTTTGTTTACGCGAGGCAGAGGAATGTAGTGTAAGTAGAACATAAACAGGGCCTCGGAAAAGAGCGAAGTAACCGCGAATGGCCTGTTTTTGCGGGTAGGGTGTTATCGAGGGAAAGGGTTTGAACTAAGGTTACCACGGCACGCGACTTCAAAAGCCCCGTCGCTCTCTTGACAGCGGGCATTCTTCTGACGAAGAGTCCAGCCACGCAGACCCCGAGTGTCGTTGTACTGGCTGGGTCGGGTCGAGCGATCCATCGCTCCCCGCCACAAAGCATTCCTGCGCTGCTTTGCGGGCTCACTTTACACGCGCCTCTCTCAGGTTTCGGACCCAGACTCCTCGGAGTGGGACGCGCGCGCGGCCATCGTTTCAACGTCCTACCTTTACATTTAAACCCTTTCGTTGCCACTAGAATTTACAGTTTCAGGTGCTGCGAATAAGGAGTTGTATGTTGTCTGTCGTAAGTAGATATAAATAGTTGTTCCTGGCGCATGATTTGTGCATAGGAGTCAAGAGCCATCCGCCATCTTGGTTGACGTCACAGCCAGAGCTCGCGGCCAGCGGTGATGTTAAATGTCAATCCCTCCCTCCTCAGCCGAACAAATCGTATTGCTAAAAATTAGTTTAATGTAACAATTCTAATAAAATATTTAAAGAATATATAATTTTAATAGAAAAATTATTTTCTAAAAAAGTATAAAAAATTGAACTCCACTTACTATCCACCACCATCCATCCCCCCACCGCTCACCTTCACCCTCCAATGCCCTCAGCATAAACCCTCACCCCACAACCCTGCCCCACCCACCCTCGTATCAATTAAATACTTTGACAAATTTCAACCAAACTTTTAATACTGATAGTACCTACTAGAAGCACCAATTAGGCTTATGGACATTATATTTTTCCGCCTTTTTGTATGATAGTGTTATATGATAAAATGCAACCTTTATGCCATATCTCTGGAACCAATCACTTAGCTTACACTAAATTTTGCACACAAGTAGAGCTACGGTATACGTACCATGTAAACTTACGTGATCTATTTCACTCGCGCTGCTAAATCCAACCCACCAAAACTTTTGATTGATTACAACCAAAGTTGATGCTACGAATCTTACCCCCGTAGTGTAAAGGGTGTTCATGATATAGCGAGCAATTCTGAAATCAACGTTAGGAAAAAGTCACTGTCCCTTCTTGTATATACAGAGTGTTCCGCGATTCGACCGACGTACGTCGGGAGTGTAATTTACAACTCATTGGCCACAAAAAGTCATATACATAAATGGGCTACGCAGCTCCAGTGCCGAGTTAAAGGGATGGACGTACAAGGAATACAGACAGATGCAATGGAGAAACCCGAACATTGCTGTGCCGACAGGACAGGTGGAAGACACACCCACGTGCAGTTGATAAAGTGTCCCATTAAACCACACGCAGGCCACAGCGTCGGGAGGCCCGCATGGCCTGTCAGTGTTGGGGTGACGAGGCGAGGAGACGCACCATGCCAGAACTGTTTACACGAGCAGAGTACGCGCACATGGTGTACGTGTACGGAATCTGTGACAGCAATGGGCGTCGTGCGGCGGTGGAGTATCTTCGGCGGTTGCCAGTCCGTCGAGCGCCGCATCATACGACGTTCGCCAAGGTGCACCAGTGTCGGAGGGAGACAGGAGCCTGCCCGCGACGAACACAGGAGCGTATGAGACCGGCGTGACGTGGCTGTACTGGACGAGACCGCGGAAGCACCACATACCAGCGTGCGTGCGATTGCACGGGCGACAGTGGCGTCGCCAACGCAGATGTGGTGGATATTGCGCGCTGGCGGCCAGCAACCCTACCACCTGCAAACAGCGAAACACCTGCGGCCCCCAGGATCACGCCCCTCGTCTGCAGTTTTGCGCCTGGATGCAGGGACACGTAGACACACTGCCCCTCATTGTGTGCTCCGACGAGGCAACTTTCACGTGTCAGTGCATTACCAACAGCCGCAATGAGCACACGTGGGCACACACCAATCCGCATGATGTCACGGACACCAATTTCCAGAAAAGGTTTTCAGTCAACGTGTGGTGCGGTGTGCTTGGCTCACGGCTCATCGACCCACATTGCTTCGCTGGCAGAGTTACTGCTCACGTCTACAGCGAATTCCTGGTCAACACCCTCCCCGTGTTATTGGAGGATGTGCCGTTAGAGGTTCGCCAGCAGATGTAGCTACAGCAGGATGGTGCTACTTCACACTTCGGAAGGACTGTCACAGCGTACCTGAATACTGCGTTTATCGCTCCGCTGGATTGGACGGGGTGGGCCGTTCCTGTGGCCGGCGCGTTCTCCGGACCTCTCCCCTCTGGACTTCTTCGTGTGGGAATACCTGGTGACTCGGGTGTACGACGGACCACGGCCGGACACACGTGCTCGGTTGCATCAAGCGCCGATCAGTCACGCGCAGAACTACCTCGCAGGCAGTGGCAATACTCCATGATGCAACGCGTCGCAGCCTGCGTACGGGTGGACGGTGCACATTTTGAGCAGCTGGTGTGAGCCACTCCACATCCTTATAGTCCAATGCAATAAAGGTCTTCCGTAAAGCTACGTGTGTTTTTTTTTTTTTTTTTTTTCCACATTCGCCCCTGTAACTCGGTACTGGAACTGCGTATGAATATTTTGTTGCCAATAAGCTGTGGAATACACTGCCGACGTATGTCGGGCGAATCGCGGAACAGCCTGTATATTAACGGACGCACTGAGTGGCATGCTCCAAGTAAAGTTGGTAACGCAAGATGGAAAGAAATTCAATATATTAACGTTGATTAAAAAGTGTTATGCGACCATTTGTGATCATTTAAATTATTTCTTTCAATTTCTGTTTTTGTGTTTAATGCATCGAAGGGTAAAAATGAGCATTTTTGTCTAATATTTACTTTTCTGATGATGTCACAGTTTCACTTGGCCGATGCATGAATAAAGTGGTCAGATCCATGGTACTTTTAATTTTACATAATGCTGAAGAATACACAACGCTCATGCAAGTAGATCTTGGCAGGGCTTTCAAAACTGCTGAATTTATTGCGAACAGCCTATAGTTGGTGGAGTTGCAGCTTACGCTACTAGGCCTTTTTGTGTTCTGAGTCTCGGGTAGGGCAAGCATGTGTTTACAATTGCCTCACTGCATTTGTTTCTTGCTGCATCTCAAGTGATATCGCTATCAATGAAACGTCACGAACAACCGATTATCTAACATTTGAAGAACTTTATCAAAATCATTTTCATCAAAGTAGAAGAAAGTAGGTTCATTAGTTACATCGATAACTTCTTGTTTCAATACACATGATACATTATAATGTAAAGGTGAAATAAAAGTTGAATTTCAATATTACCAAAAATGAGGTAATTTTATGTTAACAACAGTATAAAACACTTGCGACACAGCGTATAATTAGGAAACAACGATGCACGTCTTACATGGGGTGATTTTTCTAAGGTTTTATTCAAGAAGTGTGAAGAAATTGCGAGTAGGCCATGTATTCCAAATACTTCCATAAGGAACCTCGTTTTGTTCCCAAAGTCAGTACTAGCTACGTGAATTATTTGTCATATCCTTTCAGAGCGACCCAAGTGAGGTTCATTTTGCGGACTCAGAAAGTGTGAAAGTTATGAGTAAATAGTTTGGCTGGAACTTTCTACGCGTAGCCGGGCACTTCTAAAATGTTAGGTATGTATTTTTTTTTTCGTTAATTTCATTGATTTTCAACCAAAGCCAGTATAAATATAACATACACATTGAAGAAATTTGTTGTTATTTTATGTCTTCGTAACTTCTCGAAGCCTTGTGTAACGTCAGCTATACTTCTAACTTGCAGGAGCCTCGTCTTTGTTACGGGTGGCAATTTGATAAACAATTTCTTTTTGGGTTAGTTAAGAATACGTACTCTCATACTAGTTAGCAGATGCGTTGAATTTAACATAAAATTTAATTAGTAAATCAGCTAGGTGTATGTGGGTTAAACTTGCATAGAAATTGATAGTAGAATAGTGTATTCTAGACAAAGTACAAAATTTTACTAAGCGAGCTTAGAGCAATGATATACAGAAAAATTACTCACATCATTTATATTCAGAGGAGCAGGAATAAATAGAAATTGCAATTCTTAATTCTTTTTAAACGGAACTTTTTTAAACCATTATAAAATCCATACAGTCCATTACAGCAACCAAACAGGTACATAGATAATTTAAAATTGAAGCAGCACTCCCACGTCACTCGGTGTCGGAACGCTTATTTGTTTATTTTATCGCGCCCGTAAGACCCTTTTTCAATACATAGTAGTATAGTCTATTCACGGTTAAGTAAACACTTTTGAAAGCCCTTTCATTTGGAATAATAGTGAATAAATATATTTTACTTTAGCGTTAGACGTTAACTTCCGAGTTCAGTGGAATCTACACACTGTGTTTTTTACTTACACGGCGATTTTTATTTTAAAAAGGGGCTACAGGATAAAAAATGGCTGAAAAAAGGTAACTAGGGCCTCAAAAGTGCTCACTTGATCGTGAAGAGCCGATACATAGATAATGTAGAAGTGAAACTACACTATACAACGTTTATATACTGGGCATATTAAGCACATATGTCAGATCGCACGTTCACAATGACGTCATATCTCTTCTAGTCTTCGTCCAACATGCTGTAGGGCGTCATCGTTTTAATGAAACAGAATAAAAAGGGACCTAGAAAAACAGGAACGAGTGATGTGTAGAAGGAAATGTTATACAGAGAATTCTTTATTTTTTATAGTGTAGATATTCATATACTATATAAAAAGCACATTAAATAAAAACTTCTTCCAGCCTTATTTTAGAATTTTTGGTTAGAGGACATTTCTTGAAGGTGTTGTGGTAATTTATTGAAAAGTTGGCTACCAAGGTAGGACGGCCCTTTCTGAACCAGTTGGAAGTTAACTGGAGCCATGTATAAGTGTTTTTGTTTTGTTCTACACCGAGAAAAACGTTTTGTTGAATCAAACAAGATTTATTTGGTGCAACCAAATGATTTGTTTGTATAGGAGCAATTAAATATGTAGTTGCTGAAACCAAATTATTTTGTGGTTCTCATTTTGTTGCCCCAAACTGTAAGATTTGGTTGGTGCAACTAAAGATTTGTTTGGCTACACGTAAATTATACAGTTTGGGCCGAGATAAAAGAAAAACTACAAATTCGACCGAATTTCGAACCTAGACTACCTGCACCCGCGCGTTATGCCTTAGTAATCTCAGCCAACGTGACGTTTAAGGACGACGGAAAGCTTTCAAATATATACACACTGCAAATGTTGGGCACGTTTGCAGACAAATATTTCAAGTATTACAGCTTTACTTGACAGTTTCTTGTTGCATTGTTTTTTAATGTGTTTATACGTTGGTAAGCATCTATAGAAGCACTAACAAACACGGCTAGTATCCTAATTGCCACAACAAATACAAACACACTCTCGAGCTGTATTTTCGAACGAAGGCAGTCATATGAGTGGCCAAACAAATATATACAGTTGATTCAACAGAGTAAGTAATTTTGTTGCTTTCCAAATTCTGTTTGCTCAACAATATATTTCGTTAGAGCAGCTGAATATATATTTGGCTCTATAAAAACAAATATTTTGTTCGATTTTCTCTCAGTGAGAGTAATGCTCATTTTTCTGAAGAAAAAAAAAAAGTACTTTTCTTAGGCACGAATACGAGTACTGAAAACATGCACTCACTTACAAATGTAAAAATCTCTGGAGCGATGTCAGGCGTATTAATATCGGCGTCGAAGGCAGCAACTCCGCTGGTGACTGCGATGATCGGCGTCGAAGACAGCAACTCCGCTGGTGACTGCGATGATCGGCGTCGAAGACAGCAACTCCGCTGGTGACTGCGATGATCGGCGTCGAAGGCAGCAACTCCGCTGGTGACTGCGATGATCGGCGTCGAAGACAGCAACTCCGCTGGTGACTGCGATGATCGGCGTCGAAGACAGCAACTCCGCTGGTGACTGCGATGATCGGCGTCGAAGACAGCAACTCCGCTGGTGACTGCGATGATCGGCGTCGAAGACAGCAACTCCGCTGGTGACTGCGATGATCGGCGTCGAAGACAGCAACTCCGCTGGTGACTGCGATGAGCCAGACGACTTAGATGGCGCTCGCATCGTGGGTCGTCATACTTCCTGTCGTGGATATTGAACAAGTGTTTTTTTTTTTTATGAAATTAACTTTGAAACTCTTTTGATTGATATTACAACTTTGTTAATGTACGTATAAATCCGTGCTCATATTTGGAGCATTTACATGAAGAAGCCTGTAAATATTTCAAACTGGCTACAGGAACCACATAAGGTTATTTTGATCGCCTATAATGCAGCTTTAAATTCTGGATGACATAGTCTCCTTTATTCGCCGTTGTGAAAGAGAGCACTGTATAGATAAATTAAGTTCTTACGTCTAATCTCGGGAAATTCTCAATAGTCTCCGGCTAAATGTTTCGTTTAAAGTAGTTGTGTACTGAATTACCCTCATTATGTGTGACTTTTGTACATAAATATATATAATAGTATATATTTATAAAATGTTGGCTGTATTCTAATTGACAGTGTGTGTATAATATTTATGTATTGTGAGGAACTCATTTCCATGTGAGATACTGAGGAGGTGTTAGATGTGTTTTAATTAGTTCCATATTGTTGAACATGGAGATAACACTTTTCTCTCTACCATTGGTAAAGCTGCATCTCAGGAACGGCGAACTCAACTTGACAAAAACATACATAGAAGTTTGCACTCAAAATACCAATAGAATAAAATAAATATCTGTAGCTGCAAAAGTTTATTTTGATCAATGATTATCTGTGTTTTCAATATTTAATTTGACTCTGGTAGAAATGAATACTGTGTGACTACTGAAATCAAAATTTGAAATTAGCGTGTAGGAAAACCCACTTAAAATTTATTGCAAGTAGGAGTCTGATTGCTTAGAGTAACCACCATACTTAAAATAAATATTAATAAAATTAATAAATTAAAATAAAAAATGTAATGTTGCTATTTTTTCCTTAAGTTGTGCAAACTATTAAGTTAATGTAGTTTAATGATAGCTTGCCTCACGTAACTGGGATTACTAAACTGTTCTAAAGCTCCATTAAACAATAAGATAATTTAGGCTTCTCATTCATTAAAAATTAATAAGATTTCAAGTTCCTTGTATTAGTATCTCCTCACCATTGATTCTCACACAAATTCAGAATACTTTATATCCTCAGGGTTATTAATGAATTTGCTCCGGCACTGGTTCAACCTTGCGAGCTGCGGACCACTGGTTTGTCAATCCTAACATTAAGTTCATATTTGCAAACTCTCTCAGAATTCGTGTATAGTAGACTTCGCACTTCGGCGTAACAGATCAACACACCGCATAAACAGGATAGGCACCTCGGGCGTGAATAAATGGTTGGCGTCACCTGTCAGTAGAGCCGGGTTCACACCTACATCATGGCGCCTGGCGCTAAGCTGCACCGCGTCCTCCGTAGGCCGGAACAACTCCAAATTAAAATATATTATTAGGAACCCTCGGTCCTCTTCTTTCGTGACCGGGTCCAGACACCTACACTGCAACTCGTGGGACCAAACTGACATACCAAGAGCCTATATCAACCCCGTATGATATACGTGCTGAATAACTATCAGCTGACAAGGCCATCAGTAGTGTGTTGCCAGCTCTAGTGTATTACGACCACCTGGTAGCATGCGAATAGCTATCAGCAAGCTATCAAGAAGTTCGGACGATACCTTGTTTTTTTTTTTCTGTTTGTAGGCAATTGAAATCATCATTAGCACTCGAAATATAGTAACCATTGGGTTAGTTGCTTTGGCGACATTGACTGTTTTTGTCTTCTATGGACAGAAGTTGTTTACAATTTACATAGCATGCTCTTTCTGTTCAAAACGTATGTATTGAGAGGTTACTGGGCAAGACACGATGGTCTAGACCGATCCCCAGCAGGAACGAGTGGAGTCTGTGAATTACTGCATTGAAGACTGTTTGCATGTTTTATAAATAATTTTTTCTTAAATTGCTTTAGGATATTTTTAATGTATTTGGACATTAAAGAAAACTCGTTTTACACTAATATATTGTATTGAATTTCTAACGATTTTTACGTGGAAAGTTAAATTTGCTGAACATATTTCCATTGTGCATTTCGTACATCGGTTTACCAGTGGCGTATTTATTGCGTTTCTTTCTTGCGGGAGGTTTTAAAATATGCGTGGCCTAAATAAACGTCCTTTTAGCGTTGTTTATTACATAAAAATGCAATGATATTTATGTGTTGAATAATTCTCGCATCGGTACGATCAGCGATACATTTATCGCATTCAGTTCTTCCGACGAAGTTAAATCTTTTGAGTTATAGTAAATTGAACGCTCTTTCCGTACTAATAAACTTTGCCACTGTTTCATCAAAACAATGTGAGTTCCAATCACCACTCTGTCATGACAAGAACCGCGAAACAATTACGTCTCACGACAGATGTAAAACTCTAGTTGCCCACCCCACCAATAAAATAAACAGAACCTAAAGTAGTATTTACATTATTAAGTTTAATTTTTTTGGTTTCAAGAACTAGCTCAAGTGTTACGTTAATTGAATAAGTCAGCGCACAATAAACACTTTTACGAAGTGGCAGACACGTGTCAATTCATATCACAGAGGCGACTGTTCTAAAAAGGCACCTACGATGAGCTACATCTAATTAAATACACTAGTACAGAAATAATGAACTCTATATCGAAAACCCCGATACCACCAGTAACGAATTCTCGAATATACATCAATTTTGACGAAAGAGAACTCATTTTCAACGGTATTTCACCCGACTAGTTAATTTAATTCGGTCACAAAAGAAAATTGTAGATAATAAAACCGAAGCAGTTATATGGTCGGAAAAGGTAAGTTATTTGAAATATGTGTCGCCTTTGTATTTCTAGCGCGGCGAAACATTTAATCCAAAACCTCGTAATCGGAATCGCATTCAATTACAATTCGTCTCCTATCACGTTACACCATATTGCTCAAGCACACAATTTAACATCCTGATAGATATCTATCAGCAGGACGAAGTACCTGATAGCTTTATCAGCCGATAGTCTGCCATATAGGCAGTATAAGTGAGTGGTAATACGCATTTTTGGGCTATCTAGCTGATAAGTTATATTCAAGACTTTATCAGACTGTGGTAATACAGACCCTAAATTTGCGATGGCGCTGGGGATTTTTCAGATAAAAACCAAGCGAAATTAAGTAGGCCGTCTATCTGAAGGTCCCTCACAGAAGTCAACGACTTCCGGCAACTATCCCTAACGCTTTCCAAAATTGAGTACTTACTTCCGGTGGAATAAGAAAGAGAAAAACCAAAATATTAAACACAATTAAAACAAAAATGGAAAAGATTTAAAAAGTTCAAAATTAACATTGAAAAACAAAAACCTTATATAAATTTAGTATTTAAGGTTTTTAGGTTAAAACAAACAATGTCACATAATCCTAGTTACATATAGCATAAAAAGTAATAATATAAAATGGATGGATAGTTTATAAAATAAATATTAAGTGACTTTAACTTTACTGAAAAATAAAGTATACGGGCTAAAATTACTATTCATTAAAACGAAAATAAACAGAATATAATATTGTCCAAAACAAATATGACAGGTTAATATTCATAAAATGAAAATATTGAGTTTGCTATAGCGAACCGCCAAATGTAATATATTTCGATAAAAATGCAATCATATCCATCGAACCAATCGATAAATGTCATCAAAATGTAGAACGTTAATAGTACCTATTACGAACATGAAACATAATTTAATGGCTATTTCGTCTGTATTTTGTAATACAGAGACACCTAAGCAAATAAATATCTTACAACGAATTTACAAAAAAAAAAGTACTGAAGATATAACCAAATCTGCCGTACATGTAGTGCTACAGCTGGTGAACATTATAAGGTATAATTTGAGCAGATAAAACACATAATTAAAGAATGGCGCCCATCTTATAAAGTGTATTTTGTTATAGAGAATATTCTTAACTGTTCAGTTTCAGTCACCTTGGTATTTTGAATTAAATACCTTATTGCCATTTGAGTTAGTAACATTTTTAAATAGTATCTCCAGAAATATTCGGTTCACTGCCACCGAACTTGGCAGACAAGCAGTGCTGTAATAATTAACTTTATGCATGCCTGAATGTGGAGTGGACTGGAAATATTCCGGCGACACTCTTAACAAATGAGGTCTTGAGAGCCGACGCTGGTGAAGCGAGGTAGTTATGGAGCCGCGCCGGAATGCAAGGGCGGTGGGGAACGGGAGATCCCCGAGAAAACCCGCCGAGCAACGGCATCGTCCGGCAAGATTCTCGCATGTAAATATAAGTTTTGGTGGGAAGCGAGCGCTCTAGCCGTTGTTACCGCGGTGCCACCTGTATGTAGTCGAACAGGTTTAAATAAATAAATATTTTAAGGTCAGAACACCGTAGGTACAAAAATTTCTCATGAATTTAAATAAAACTTGAAATGTTAGCAGCGCCTATTGCAAACAGTGAATGTATCAATTCAGAGGTTCTTTTGTCTGAAAATTCTATAACAGTGTAGAAGTTGTGGTATGATGTCATCTATATTTATATTATTGCATGGATTTCAACTTTTGTTTCAAATACGTATGTCAGAATATTTTGTTTAAATTTTTGGGTAACTACGTAACAGCGAATCACTTGACCAATTTATACGATACTTTGTTAGTGGTTATGTGGTAATATAACTTTCCCCATCAAATTATCATACTTGTGGCATCTTTCACGTGCCAATTTGAATGACAGCGCCACTTAGAAAGTATGCTTCCATATAACGTCTTAACCTTCACTGCATCGAATACGAATAAAATTGGCCGACAAATAGTACAAAGCCAAACTTAACATTCAATGCCGTAGTCTCCCATTTTGAAAGCGGCTGCGCAATTCTCTCGGAATTATGTGTCATGTCTCTTGATCAATCAAACTTATTTAAACCACACTCGGTGCCGGAAAGTATAATGTGTGCGCTATATTCGCCGAGTAAAATCTTCTATGATCTTCAGTTTTGGGAAGAAAATTACGAACTACTTTATAAATTACCACCCAATTTGGTGCCAGGTCACATATGGCGAATCGACCTTATCCATTTTTCGATAAAGTGAGCACTTTTGAAATAAACCTTAGAAAAATGGTACATCCCATGCCTGCATATACTTCAACAGGGCGCACTGAGTAACATACGCCCGGTAAAGTTGGTAATTATAGATCGAAAGTAGTCCCATACCATAACATCGGATAACAAGTGTTAGGTAACACATTTGTGATAGTTTAAACAATTTATTATTTCTGTACTTTTAATGCACCAATTGTGTAAAAATTAGCAGATTTATGAAATGTTTGCTATTCTAATAATATCACAGTTTCACTTGATCGACGCATGAATAAAGTTATGAAGCCCATGGCAATTGTAATTTGACATAAGGCGGAAGAATACGCAACGTTAGTACAAGTAGATCTTATGCAGGGGTTTCAAAAGTTCTCATTTTACCGCGAACAGCATATAATAAAGTCACACTTTCCACGCCGAAAGCCACCGTTCCGAAAGTCTTCTGGGAGACGTGACTTTGGAAAACCTGTTCAGATGATGCTCGAGCCCAGCATCCAAAGTGTAAAGCGCATCACTCGTCACCTCGGCTGTCCGGGAGGGCAGTAGAAGACTATTGCAGATACTGGCGCAACTCAACAGTTTAACTAAAATTCACGCAAATTTCTCCCTCTCAATCATCATTTTCTCAATAACTTCTGAAAACACGATTCATCTATTCAATTTCACCCCCCAAAATTAAGATAATTTGACCCAAATATGCATTCTCAATCAAACGCACTTTTTTAAAAAAACATGCTTTGTTCACTCTTTGATCAGTGGTCCATTTTAAGGGTGAATGAGGTTGAATTTAGGTCAAAAAGGCAAATATTTGCTTTAAATTTGAAAAAAGTCACATGAAAAGTATGAAAATTCTTGGAATTTCATCAAAAATATTATGATTTAGCTTAAAAATGAGTCTTTAAAGAACCACACACAAAGAGCGAACACAAGTTGAAAATTACTTTTGATTTTGAGTTGCTGCTTTAAAAAATTTGTCGGAGAATTAGAAATTTGTTTGAATTTAGCTTGAAAATGGTTGAATTTTAATTAAATCTTTTCAGTTGCTCCAATATCTGCGAAAGATTTAACGCGGCGATTAGAAATTTGTTTGAATTTAGCTTGAAGTTGGTTGAATTTTAGTTAAATTACTGAATTGCACCAAGATGTGTCATAGTCTTCTACTGCGGGCAGCGATATCTCTCGTGTTCTCTTGCCAACGCGGGAGCGCTCGAGCTTTGACGACGACGCGGATGGAACTAGAGGGAAAAAAAAAAAAAAAAAACGACGTCGGGAGTTTGAATTGCCGTACCCTTGGCCGAGCCGGTGCGCACAGGAATGCGGATGAATGTGCTATATTCAACCTGCCAAATCTCCCCCCCCCCCCTTCCCCCCCCCCTCCCAACGCCAGTAACAGCGAAAACCGTCGCACCACCAACGACGTCTGGCCATCGTAAGCCCTCGCCTCGCGATGAGGGCATGATATCCCCTTCGCCTTTACTTCCCCGCAGACCGCATGAATAATAGCCGCTGACTAAATCCCCGCTTCAATTTTTATTTGCTTTCCGAGCTATCATCTCCGCTGTAGTTCCAGCAGTCGCTCATAGCTGGCGCTGTCGATTTTTTTTTTCCCCCCCGTCTCCACCACCAACCGTTTCTGTTCTAAACGCAAATTTTCTTTCTGTATCAATCGATGGGATAAATATCCATCAATGTTTAAGCTTGCGAAGCGTTTAAAAAATGAAACTGGTTGTTTATTTGACGTGTATAGAGCGAGACATCGTCAAAAAGGGTTTAAGGTTCCTATTTTTGATCTATACTCTAGGAGATTAATGAGAGATGAGGTATGCTTATATTTCTGCTGCGGGAAGAGATGATTTCTGAAAGTGTTAAACACAAAAATGTTATTGACCTGGTATGAGCAAAGAAATTCTAATGTTGTATAGGATATTATTCTTTTAGAATTGTATTCTAAGTAGCATTTCTAAAGAGTAAAATATAACCTACATAACGAAATACATATTATTTGATCATACTAAATAGATTTTTTTTTCGGATCCTGCTGTTCATGAATGAATGCAGGAGTAGCGTATTTACAGTGTGCGTTGGCTGTAGTCATTTTTTAACAACTGGACACCGTTAATTAATGAGAAAATTCCGGGAATATTATATGAACGTATGATTTTTTTTAAAAATAAATTGAAAGATACATTTCTAGATATTTAAGATAATTTAAATGGAATTCATTTTTTGGACGTGTTCGCGCACAAAATGACCCGAGATCACTTAAGGCTTATCCCGGGTTAATCCCTAACGCAGGAAGTGTCCAGGTGCTTCATACTTACAATATAATGGGCAGTCCTAGAAATTATTCTGTTTTTAATTACTCAACTGTAGAGCATGACAGTAAAGCCTTTCTTTAAATTTATTTAATCTGATGAAGACATCTATTATAGGCTGTTCACGACAAACTAAGCACTTTTGAAGGCCCTGCTTAAGATCTACCTATATCAACATTCTGTATTTTTATATTTCATGCAAAATTAAAATTTCCGTGGTCCTTATCACTTCATTCTGGCGTCGGTCAAATAAAATTGCAATGATTAGAAAATAGAAAACTTAAAATTTGCTTCTTTTTAGATTTATATACATTAAAACAGAGATAGCAAAATAAATAATTTCGTTATTCGGAAATGTTTACGTATCAATTTCAATTTTAAGTTAACTTGGAACTGCTTTGCCTCTGTAGTAACCAATTTTACTGGCTGCCTTCTAGTCAGTTCGCCCGGTAAAATGCATGCACTTAGGGCAGTATTATTTTTCTAAGGTTAATTTTTAAAATGCTGAATTAACCACTAGCTGTTACTCGCGGCTCCATCCGTGTGCAATAAAAAACTGACCACCAACCAGCGCCTACTCAAATTGTTGGTGGCATATTTTATATATTCCCTTAAAAACTTTTCGTTTATCCGGGATGAAAATATGTGCTAATCCAAAATAAAATCTACCCCTGTACCAAATTTTAATCCAAATTCGTCTAGCCATTATGACGTAATTGAGTAACAAACATACATAATTTCTCATTTATAACATTATTAAGAGGAACATGTTATACGCCTCATTATTGCAACAGAGTCCCTGCACTATTAATAGTTACTCCCTGTCGTGTGCGTCTTCGTGGTGACTTAAAACATAGTGTTCTATTTCCTTCAACGTAATGTGACATCTATGCTTCACAAGTGTTAATTTAGATTACTCTATGTCTTCTGAGCACAAGTAAGTATATTAATGGAATTAATTGATTGAAGGACCGTTTTAACTATCCACGAAGGAACAGAACTTAGAACAATTTTTATAAATTTAATTTTACTAGGAGAGAGTTTAAAATTGTTATTAAAAATATTATTTTATTTGTAAATTAATGGAAACCTACCCTTTTGATAGAAAAACATGCTGTAACACGATATCATATGTAGCAAGCTCCCAAATTTTCATTTTCTTCTGCAGAACTGCTCTAGCCAAGAAGTATATCTAATGTGGCATTTTGTTTATCGTTTAATATGTTAGGTCTTCTAGCTCCCTCATTTTCTGTTGCTTATAAAATATTGGCTCACTTTATTCTTCGACATTCTAAAGCTGCTATTTACCCCAATTCTGAGGGAAAAAATAATTTTTTGAAACATTTTTCTTTATACATGTTATGAATTATGTTTAAATACTACATGCTGTTTGATAGGAATGTACAAAAATCTAATTTTGAAAACACAGCAACTTTCAAATCGAAAATGCCTTCGAGTACTTGGTCTGAATAATCTTAAATTAAATTAACTCGAGCAGAAAACTTAAGAGTTGCTTTATGAATATCCAATTAGCTGCACAATCACAAATCGGTTTATCTTGGCCAATGATTATGTTTTGGAATCAATGTGCTTTTGCTAAAGTTAAATGTGTTGACTGGTAAGATTAAGTGCAAGAGTTAAAGAAAAATTTAGTTCCATATACACAAGTGTACATTTTATCCAGCAAAATAATGGTTAATTTTTTTATGGCCAGGAATGCTCCGAAACCAGAAGTTGGAGTTTTTTCCTATCCTAACAAGGTAAATAGCTTTCATATAGTTTTTAGTTCACGAGGACGAACAACAGATCTGTTTTAACACGACCCGCGCTCCACTGGGCAAACATAATTATATTTGTTGGCTTTTATTATCTCGGCAAAGCCTGTGAACAGTTTGATTAAAGCGTGGCACTTTACCGTAACTCCATAACGTGCCGCTAAAAGCGGCGGAAAATTTAAAATATTTATTCCTGTGTTGCGACGAGTGCTGTGGGGGGGGGGGGGGAGAAGTTAGCGTTTTCAATTAAGGACACGGTACGTGGAGTTCAGAACCCACATCAGTTATATGGTCCTTGGAGAAGCTTGGATACGAAACATGGCTACCTGCAATACGAAGCAAGACGGCGCAGATGTTGCATTGGTAACACGCGTCTCGATGTTGAGTGTGAGAGATTCAATTTACAAGTGAAAATTACTAATTAAAGTAGAAGTAAAGTGGATGTCAATGGATAGTTGCACCTGACTATACAACGTGTACAGGGTTCATAAAAAGGAGTACACGCAGTTCAAAGTTATCAGAAAACTAATGTTTCAGCTGCATATGAAAGAAGAAAGCATATGTTTTGTAACATCAAAAATATTTTACTAAAATTTACTTATTTGAATTATTAAAAAAAAAAAATAAAATAAAAATTTCTTATATATTAACAATTGCAATTCTGGATGTTTCATGAAGCGCATTTTGCAACCCTACACACCCTTCATCGTGCAAGGTTATCACAAGAATTGCTCTAATTGTATATAATAAAAATCAGTAATAATGCTTACACATTAATAACAAATAATAATTAATTACAAGAAAAAAATTGTGAAGTGAATATATGTTTTGTTTTTAAATATCTCTAGCAAATGTTATTTTAGAAATTTCATCCATGTCCAAAGTTCAAAAATTTTTAAAAATTTATTTGTGGTGAGCAGTTTCCAAAAGTGTGTTATTAAATAGCTTCCTTGAAGTAGGTAGTTAAATGATTTCGCAGTGAAAATTATTTCTGCAATTCATTTTAATTTTTGTTAATTTCGTATTCCAGAAGAAGTAAAATTTTATCTATATGCATGTGGTAGTGCGAAAAATAAGAAATGTAGACTACATATTCTTTAATTTGACGCAAACAGATTCACATACGATGTCTACGGTTTGAAGAGTGTTTCACACTAATGTTTTGCTTTCCGTTGTGCGTAGTGAGTCCTCTGAGCCTCCACACGTAATACGATTCGGGGAGAGATGACAGACAGCAATGTAACGATGCGCTTCAGGTTACGCAGACAACTTATAGGCGCATGCGGCATAATGGAACACCGTATAGCCTCTTCACACTTTCTGAATAAAACATTTGATTAAAAAAAACCTCCATATATGACGTCTTAATTTATTTCCTATATATGCCATGTATCATCATCGTTTCACACCTCTCTTAATATGAAAGTATCTTATTTGTCATTAAATTAATGTTTCACGTGCATTTTAGTTCGAAATCATAATAATTCATTTATAATAAATATGATAAAAACAGTGAGAAAACATGTGTATTGGTAGCTCTTAGTAAGAAATGGATATCATTCAATTTATAATTAGACTTTTGGTTTAATTTTCTAGACTTAAATAAGCTCAGTTTGCACAAGGCGGAGGAATATCCTGGAAGTAGAACTTTAGCAGGGCTTCATACTAGTGTGAAGTAACCGTGAATGGATTATCAATTCTAATCGTGGTTTACCATTTTACGGAAGCCAATCGAGGAAAGCGAAGAAAGGGCATCGTTAAGAATTTTTTTCACTAACCACTATCTTTGCTATTTTTGACACCATAAATTTTTATCCTAACCCGGCTCCAAGTAGTACGTTAATATGCGTCAATATTGCAAAATGGTGGCTTACAAAGTTGGAAAAGCTTTTATCTAGTGATGCCCTTATTTCAGTTTTTCTATGTTGTGTTTCAAAATCTGGTGGAATTCAATTTAACGCGTTTGAAGTAGATTTATGCCGCACACTTACTTAACGACTTTAAACGAACTCATTTGATTTTTCTGAGGGTGAATCTGAATTAGAGTATGGTTTTAAAACTGAATATAGAAGAACTGGGTTTGTTTCAATTATTTTCTTAATGGAGTTTTCTATGCGTTTGTTTAATCAGCATATTATTATGTTTAATATTCTACAAATAATATATGATAAATAACACATATATCTCACCTTCCTAATTCTTCTCCTCACAATCATCGCACCAATAGCTGCACGGGACTGGGAACGAGGTCAATTTGTTCGGAACAACACAATCCCCTTGAAATATTGCATCTTGCAACCAGCAATGTACTGCTGCTGTACAGGTAGAGACTCAACCAGGCGATAATTCTGGCTGAAGCAGGATTCCCGTTTGCCTCTGGCAAATATCCTGCCTTACCGTCTTCGAATGAAAAGCCAAACGTTTTCAGACGACAGGAAATTTTACGCCCGTATCATGTGAAACTCGATTGGGAGACATGAAAACTGCGAAGAACACACTATCCAAGCTTAATTATAATTCATCGAAGACGAAGTTTTCGTAACTCCAGTGTCAAAACAGATACTATTCTATAAAGAAAAAATTGGCATAGAATTAGTGCAAAGGTAACATAACGAGAGCCATATTGACTTCAATATGAATCGGCCTCAAGGGCTATGTCCATATGCGGGTCTTGTAAGGTGTAATCTCTACGCGCAAGACACTATGCTGGAGTGCAATTTATTTGCCTCGAGATGTTTGGACCAATATTTGATGCAGGCGTCTGTATAAATTTCACTTGTGTTTTGTTAGTACATTTCTTTTACCTAGGACAAGGTTTTTCATTGGAAAGTCTCATTGTCGTATATTCTTGATAAAATTAAAAAAAAAAAAAACGGGCACCTAAGGTTTTCCTTCCCCAAAAAAATTTAACTTTAAGATTATAAATCTTACTGTTCAGGCTGTTTTACATATATGAATTGGTGGCTATAACATCCCGTAATAATTGTTGAGAAACAAGTTTACATTATTCTCGTTAGTAGTCTTATAGAGTTTCCTGCACACCAGCTTATTGGGAAAATTTTTAATGATCCCTTGTTACAGGTAGAATTTTTCGTTCACTCTTTATACGAAACAACTACGAAAAGTTGCATCAATTTTGTTTGGCGTCTGATGTTTGAACGTAGTTTAGAAAAAAAATTCCAATGTAGTTGGAATTGCCCCCTTAGAACATTGTGGGAGCTTACGAAGAAATAAATTTAGGATACGCGTGTGCAATTATGCAGAGTAGCAGAATGTTTCATGGCGCTCGTCTAGTTCCACACTCCTTCCTGCGTACACCTCAAGCGCAAAACATCGATTTCCTACGAAGATTGCTAAATCTTGCCGCCATATGGACTGAGACATTTTAAAATCTGGCATGCCGACAGGTCGTGCTGAACCCAGAAACCCGCATCAAGGTACTGAATGAGAAATAGACAGTAACTTTAACTAAATGTGAAGGGATTTTTACCAGCTACTTCAAAAAGTCTGTTACACACAGGGACGAAACCTTTTAAAATTCGTGAATATTTTTTTAACAAAATACGTAACACAATATAACACTTTTTGCTTAAATTTTTAAAAGCGTATAGAATATTGTAAATGTTTCAAAGAAACTATTTCTTGGGTACATTTTAAAGATATATTTAGAACAAAAAACAACAAAAGGATTGTATTTATTAATTACAACATTACGTTTGACTTCTTAAGTCAAACTTATAGTTTCTTGCTCTACACAAAGTTTTGCTATGCAATTCAAAATGACTCTCTTGTAGGGACTGCCAAGGAGTTTATACTTGATAATTAGAGAAAATTTCAAACTTTTATAAGAAAGCATAGTGACTCCAGGCAACTATAAAATTGTATGAAACGTTCTGCTATTTGACGGGTCTGATTCGTGCCGCGACATCAAAGGCTCCTGCCACGGTTCACTCGTGTTCGTCTACGTATCCCATATCGATACTCGAGTCGTTATAAGCGATTCCCTTTGATCGCACCTTCCTCCTTGCTTCGCGCGGGGTCCGTATTTTGATCGATTTGCTCGCAAAGTATTTCTGATGTGCCGCAATATTATAGCACCTCTAGCGCTCGGGAAACTTTGCGTGCGAACTGCAAATGTACCAGAACGCGTGTGTGAGCTGAAACGCGTAGACTGCTCATAATAAAGTGAACACTTTTGAATTTCGAGTTACTTTTTCTTTGAACCAATTTTTATCCTTTAACCACATTACAAAATAAATAAGTCTATGTACGTAATAAACGTAGCGTGCATATTTTACCGCACTCGGAAGTCAACGAGTAAATAAAATATATTTATTGACTATTATTACAAAAGAGAGGGCTTTCAAAAGTGCTTACTTTTCTGTGAATAGCATATAAAGAATTTTTCTTCCGTAAGTCAGCCAAACGTCTGATCGTGTTACACACACAGTTCAAAGTCAAAGCAGCTAAAGTGACATCAATACATATGATTGACGTATAGGCAACAATGGAGCGAGAACGAATGCAGGGGAGCGAGCGTCCCTTACTCGAAAGAAAACTTTTTTTTTGTAAGTGTGTCACTACTGCAAGAGAAAGGTTGCTGCCTTTTGAATGCTTTGAAAACTGTGGAGCAAATCATTACATCTGCAGGTCACCATCAGTCTAAATTGATATTGTCCATAAAAGTAAAAGTTAATCAGAGAAACTGTCTTACAATTTCTACAACAGGGTTTTTAATTAAATAAAAGAAAGTTTCTTTTCCAGCAGATTCGTGACTTTTGTATTTGCTATTAAATTATAAATGTACTTAAATATAGAAACGTGGCTGAATTACTATCTCATATAGAACAAACCATTTAATTGTTACAGCATTTCACTCTATAATATATTTTTAATTCGTTACAGTATGACTAAAAATATTATCATTCAAAATTGTAAACGGGCCTCCTCACATTATTTCCTTAAAGGTGAGAATAAACATTAAGTTTGCAATACACTGGTCACCTTACTGAATATCACGTTCCAATTGTTAAGTTAATCAGAAATCACATGGTTTAATCTTGAGTTCAAAATAATACTTAGATAATCATTCCAAAATATATATATTTTTAATACGTTTATATCGGTTAGTTGTGCAGCGTCCTAGGACACCCGGTCACCAACTCGAGCCACACTAGCTGGTGAGATACATGCTGTTGTTGGGCGCCGCTGTCCTCTCACAGCAGACGGGATGGCGGACATTGGCAGTTCCAAATTTAAAGTGAAGAAGAAGAAGAAGAAGCGTGGTAAGATGACTACTCCAGGAACTATAACCTCTACGAGAAATCTCCGAGGACGGAGAATCCAATCAAACTGGAATTAGTTACGCGACCTAACGCGTAACAAATATTTATAAAAATCCGTTGTCGGAAGGCTTACCCATTAAGGCGACTATGTAGCTGCGCGTCCAAGGTCAAGAAGTGAGGGAGCGATACGGGCGACAGTTACGCGCACGCCTAGTGCCTCATCGCTCCTACGTGCATGGCGTGCAGTGTTTCCGTCACTGGGATTTTATTACACGCGATGAAAGTTCACAGATTGAACTACATCCGTGCCACTGCACTTTTCTTTTTCCGCTTAGAGAAACAGCAAATGCAAGTTTTAAAAATGTCATATTTGACCATTTTTCACGATTTTTCTCTCCAAGAGTACATTTAATGTGACAAAAGTAAAATAACATGGCCATAGATAATCAGTTTTTATATTTTCTGTCAAAAAGTCACATTTCCAGAACTTTATTTACCGTGATACGCGTTTAAGCGCAAACAACGATTTCACGGAAAACATTTCAGTACATAGGACTCTTAAGGAGGGGTTTAGGAGACGGTACAGGAAGATGTGTATACCAGTCAACTTCCGGGTCACCGACTTGACAAAAATACACTATTCCACTATGCTGTTCTAAACTGCATATCCTCAATAAATACTATCTACATATAAGGTGATAAATGTTCACTTCATCGACCACATTCTTCGTGGAAAGCAAAACAGCTCCAGCTGCAGAGAGACGTGTCTCGTCGTCGCCAATTCCAGTAGCAAAGTAGTCTGAGAAAAGCACGTTCTCCGCGGAGTAGTACATGAAATAATGCGTAGCCGGCGGAAGAATACACTGGGATTTAGTTGCCAAGCTCCAGGTAGATGGCATGGAGATGAATAAGTGCTCTTCCGTACGGTACAAAAGGCGCTTTCTTTTCCTGTGGTGAGGCGTACAGTTTATAATTTCCGGCCTTGCAAATGGGAGATGTTTCGGTTCAAGCTTTTCCTAAGCTGGCATAGAGCTTGTTTTGTTGCACAACCAATAAACCGTACATTATGCTTTGCGCTCGGTGATCAGTGATATGAACCAGTCTTAGCGTAGTGCAGTGGCGCGGTTTAGGAATCAGTTATTACAGGGAAGACCATTGGACACTGAACCTCGCAGAGCAGGCCTATAGTGGCTGTCAAATATAAATTTCCTGCGCATCATGTTGGCAATTGTCTGCATTAGGCGTGAAAGGGTTAAGTAAGAATACAATAATACCGGCTGCTAAGTCGAGAATGATGTTACCGGTTTAGTGCTTGCAACTGTAATACAGGGTATGCGGTTATGCGGGAGAAGAAAATATCTCGGTATACAACCGCACAAAGCACAAAGGGGTTATGTTCTCGCCAGGGGGCCAGTGCTGTTTAAACTTTGCTCTCTGGAGCTCGTCCCGTCAAAGATCGCTCAACGGGGGGAGGGTTGACATCCCCTGAGGCCAACAGTTATGCCCCTTCTCGGCTCCCCTGGGAAATGGCACTTATTCTGCTGTTGCGCTCGGGCCGGTAATCATGCCCATTACTCCAAAGTGCCGGGCGCGACCATAATGGTGAGAGAATGGCGAATAATCTGGGGGAGGCTGAAGGCAGGAGGAGGTTCCGCCACGCCTCTTTCGTACCCCCCCCCCCCCCTCCATAATAAAAAACCCACCCCAAAGACTTACTCCCGCGCTCCTGGATGCCACCCGTATGCGTTACGCCCTTGTCTCTAACGGCGCCCAGCCTTAATAGGACAATGTACTGAAATGTTTTCTGTGAAACCGTCGTTTGCGCGTAAATGCGTATCTCGGTAAATAAATGTTCTGGAAATACAACTTTTTACCAGAAAAGATAAAAAAAAAAAACTATTGTCTATATTTAAAGCTTGCCTATGCAGTTTCCTTAAGCGGCAAGAGAAAAGTACGATTATACGCACGTAGTTTGATCTGTGTGCTTTCATCGCGTGTAATAAAACCCCATTGTTACAGATGTAATTTGCACAGTACGTCGTTACGACGGAAACAATGCACGCCTTGCGCGAAGAAGTGATGAGTCACTAGGAGTATGTGTTAGTGTCACCCGTTTGACACCCTCGCTTCTTGACCTTGAACGCGCTGTTACATAGTCCTCTTTAAGGCACGCCTTTACCTATTAACTGGAAACTCTTCGTTTTCGCATCATAATTTCACTTTCATATGTTTTATTGGAGATATTTGACTATAGAAAATTTACAGTTTACAAGTTGTTTAATGCTTGTGTATCTAATTTCCAATGTACGTTATTTCCTGCTCGCCAAAAGGCAGGAACGTATTGATAAAAACAGTTTACACGTTCCTGACGTTTTACAGCTAGCAGATAACGCACAGTGAAAATGGAGCACAAGAATATCAAACAATTCGTACGATGTAAATTTTCTATGATCGTACATTGTCAGTAATTGCTCTGAATCCGAAATCATGACACGAAAACAAAAAATGTCTGCAAAAGACGCCCAGCTGTGCCTTAAGGAGATAGTATCACTTCCAACTAGAATTTATTTACAAATCTTCCAAATCAAATTTTATGACAAGATAATAAAAATTAAAACTTGACAGGACATAAATGACTACTCGAAAGAATTTTTTTTTTTAAGTTTTTAATTTTTCAGTTACATTAAAATTTTTACCATGTGGGCAGGAATTATTAAACAATGAGGGAAACTTTGATTCCGGCTACAGACGTGAAACGAATAACGAGAGAAAATTAAGTTATGTTATCAAATAACTGTTTTAGTTATACTCTATGCCATGATCAGCGTGGTTCCTAAGTATTTAATCTTGGTATTTAATTATGAAGGGAAATACGTAGATCCAAGATGGCAGGGAAACACCCTCTTAAGGTAGAAGTGAAGACGATTCCAATGCAGCACTGTACTCGAACGTGCAACTTGCATAACTCATTAAAACTCTTACGCACGCTACAATAATTGCCATTAAAATATGATCCATGTTGTATGTGAAAAAATACTGGACTCAAGTTTATCCCTCAGTAACAGGCAGCATGGCGGCAAATCTGATACCCAGTACGTTGCGTTCCACTTAAAGGGCATGCAGTTCGTAAAATGAATAATGGCTATATTATTTTATGAGAAATCATTGTTTGCGCTGATACGCGCATATATATATATATATATATATATATATATATATATATATATATATATATATATATAATTAAGCGTTCTGTTAATACAACTTTAGGCCAGAAAAAGTTTGAAAAACAATAGTACTGTGCCGTAGAGTTTTGTTTTTATCGTGTTACGTATTTAAAAAAAAATAAAAATATATATAGGGAAATGGTAAATATTCAATTTACGGTATCTTCACACTTTTTGAATCGAAAATTTGAACAATTTCTCTCTCAAAATTCAACGGGGTAAACCAAGTTCGTTAAGGGTTGGGGTCTTTATTAAATAAAATATATAATTGTAATTTCATATTTCAATTTACAACAACTACAAACAGAATTCTCTAGACTTAACGTCTCACAATAAATTGGTATCACTTACTGTTTACAATCAATGACTTCAACTAATACAATTTATAAATACCTCGAAGAAATGAACGAAATTAAATAATAAAATATCAGTCCAATAGAGAGTGAATCGAAACCTATGCAATTATTTAATAAATTATATGTCCATGCTTGACAGTTACAATAAAATCCGTATTACATGTCCATTCATTCCCACCTCAACTTAGTCCATGCCCCGCCAGTCCATAATGTTCTAGAGTTCTCCGAGCACCCTCACGTACAATAGGCCTCACTCGTCGGGTTTCACGCTCTCCCGTCAATTGACACCACGAACACCTCGTCCGCCGTCGTCTCGTACTCCCACACTCAGAAAAACGGCCTCCACGAGACTGCTGGCCGTCGGATCGCTGCAGTATTTATAGAGTTGCAGATCATCACCCATAAATTTTGGTAAATCCCGCGCTGCGCCGAGTGTCCTGATTCCCAAAATATTCTTCCGCTTACTCTACATTTGTCGGCTTCTATAGCAGGGGAGTAGGAGAGGCTGTGACACCAGCCTGGTCTCGCCGCTGTCAATTATTCCTGAGATACTCCTTGGGTGACAAGGAGGGGAAGCGACAAGGCAATGAGCGCGTCCGCCTGCGGGAGGGGAGGGTAGAGGTGAGTCAACCACGCATAACGGGAGCTCGCGGCGAGTGCGAGCTACAGCGCGTAACAGTACTTTATTTTTAGTTATACGCTGTTCACAGTAAAGTGAGCACATTTTAAGGCCCTTATAAATTTTTCTTTCATCCGATTTCCATCTTCCTGCTGCTCTTTAATATGAACATTGCAATGTCAGCAATAAACATAGTGTATATACCTCACCGCCATCAAAATTTAATTCCCGAGGCTGCAATAAGATATATTTATTAGTGGTTGATGCATGTTGGGAGGACCTTAAAAAGTGTTCACTTTATCGTGAACAGCCTATAACTTAAACCTATATGTATCTATAAATTAATATAATTTAATTTATACTGAATATGTTTTCTGGCACAGAGAAAATATGATAATGGATAGTAACAAATAGTTCTTATGCAAAATATGATTACACTGAGTGCGCACTAATTTGGTGCGTTAACCCATTTGGTGTAAATTTCTAGACTCGGTTCAGCTCTGGTTGCATGAGGCCAAAGAACATCCTGGAAGGAGAACTTTAACACGGCTCGAGAAAAGTCGGAGGTAACCGTGAATGGACTATAAGTAGTTACACCTGTGGACTTATATCGTGTGAAGTAAATCCCCACTTTTACAAATACAATTTGTATATAAAAAGCGTGACGACGGAAGCACGTCACTCCTATTCAGCGTCTTGCGCGTAAGAGCGATGGAACTCCGGGCGCGCGTGTTATTGTCGCCCGTATCGCTCCCTCGCTTCTTGACCATGAACGCGCAAAACAACCTCAGGTACACAGGAGCCTTAACAAGCGTGCCTATGTTCCCCTTGCAGTTCTTTAAATTCAATACCACCTTAAGAGCTAGAAATAGATCAAAATGAACTGGACGATGCCTTCAGGTATAGTCTGTTGGTTGATACGGTTTTTTCTGACTAAATTAAATGCCATTGCACATATAGGCCTATTACAAATGTGTTTAAGTTTAGTTTACGGCAGTCATTATATTTCGTCTCTAGCTCATAAAATCCATAAGCGCAGAACTTGACTCTATCCTGCAAATGTCAAACTCAAGGATACCAGCAAAATAGTAGCTATCGGTATTTATTTCTCCCCATGCATTGTGGCTCATGTCATGCCTCTCCCGTATTGAAGGCATGTACGTTTACTAATATGATAATACATTAAATTAATTTTTAATAATATTTTTTGTTGAATATTGCAGCGTCGGCGATGGATGGTGAAGCAATAAAGTTATTGCTGAAATAATATATTTTCTTCCAAAAAAAAACTGTAAGTTTGCAAATTGTGAAACCAGCTGTGAATATTCCTAACACTGAAACGGAAATGATAGTTATGAGTGGAAGTAGTTAACTTGAAAGGTTTTGAAAGACTTTTTCAATTAGAATCGGATCTTTCAACGCTTAAGTAATGTTCCCATGGTTTGTGTTGTTAAAAATTTAATACCTAAAGGTAAATTTTTTTCATTTATAGGAATAATGATTTTTGTGATATTCTAAAACTTCACAAGTAGGGAATGATAAACTCCATGAAGGAAAAATATTAATATCAACAATAAACAACCGCATCCTATCTCTTAATCTGTGCAGTTAATTTTGCTGTATATCATTTATATAGAAACAAACGCTATAAACTGTGTAATGTGCAACAATAATAATTGTCACAAAAAATAATTGAATATTTGTACCCGACGGTTATTTGAAGACTGAAATATAAATGCGTAGTTCATTACTGCATGTCATATACGTATATTATCCAGTACCACACACACACACACACACACACACACACACACACACACACACACACACACACACACACACGCGCGCGCGCGCGCGCGCACACACATCCATATATATATTATATATATATATATATATATATATATATATATATATATATATATATATATATATATATATATATATATATATATATATATATACATACATATATATATACATATATATATATATATACATATATATTATATATATATATATATATATATATATATATATATATATATATATATATATGGATGTGTGCGCGCGCGTGTGTGTGTGTGTGTATATATATATATATACATTATTTTTGTCCTATAATATTAGTAGAATGCATAATGCATATGCGGATCCTGGCTCAGTGCACTAACTCATTAATGATCAAGCAAATCAAAGCTACAATCAAAAAATTTTATCATTTTCAAGCAACTCTTTCATCTTTATAGAATCCTCTGAAAGGCTGCGGAAAGGTAAGAACATTTTACATGCTCTCACGGTGAGTACGCCTTTCTGTTGAAATGTGAAGTTATCCCTTAAATCATTAAGCCCCATAAGTAGTAGGATTATGTATGTTTGGGGACAAGGTGTTGGGGAATCGGAGCCGGAGCCGAGGCAGCCGTCATATTGTGACGTCACCCGACCGCCATATTGGATGTCATTGAGCTTTTACCCCCGACCTGTATGACCTTGTACCTTAATCTTGATCCCAATACCTTTGACCTCAAAAAAACCCTAAAAAAATTATAAATTCCATAAAATCCTCATAAATTACAAAAAAAATTCTAAAAAATTCTAAAAAAAAATTCCGAAAAAATTATTATTAAAAATGATTCCAATTTCAAAAATTATTTCAAAAATTACTAAAAGGATCTACAGAAATGACCCATTTATTCCAGAATTGCTGACAGGGATCAGTGACTCCGGTGACTGGGATCAGAGGATCCCAGCCAGGTGACCGGGATCAGGACCTATTACTTTTGACGTTCACCTTTGACCTGGAAAATGCAAAAATAAAAAAAATCACAAAACTTTAAAAAAATCGATTAGAAAATTTAAAAAAAATTATTATATATTTTAATCAAAAATCGTTTAAAAAGTAAAAAAATCGTAAAGTAATTTATTTTTATAAAATTTTGTTTCCAATATTTCTTAATTAAAAGGCTCTAATCTAGGCGGCCATTCTCCCCTTTTCCCTCGGAATTCCCCCTTTCCCTAAAAAAATCTCTTGAAGTTTTTTTATAAATAATTTAACTAAAACTTACATTTCCCGAGGTCTCCCCCCACACCACAAATTACTCACCTCTGTTCAAATCCGGCAGACGGCTGATTTTTTTGGATTTTTTTTTTTTTTTGGATTTTTGCTTTATCGAGCTCAAAGGTCATAGGTCTAGATCCCGGTCACCTGGCTCGTAGTCACTGATCCCAGTCACCAGAGTCGCTGATCCCTGTCAGCATTTATGGAAACAATGAGTCATTTCTGTGAATCCTTTGAATAATTTTTAAATAATTTTAAAATAAATTTTAATAATTTTAGTTAATATTTTGTTTCGGGATTTTTTTAGAATTTTTTTAGACTATTTTTTTTTAATTTTTGAGGATTTTTTGGAATTTTTTAGAGGTTTTCCAAAGTGATTTTTGAGGTCAAAGGTCATCGGGGTCATGTTCAAGGTCAATTTTCACACGGTTTTGGGTGAAAGATCAATGGCATCCAAAATGGCGTCTCCCCAGCTCCGGCTCCGTTTCCCCAATCCCTTTTCCCCAAACATTCATAATCCTACTACTATGTTTAATGAGTTTAATCACTCCAAGAGTGTCACTTCTGTCAAATTAAGAACAATCTCAGCTTTGTCATAAGAATCAGGTAATATCAGTGAGTTTACTTTCGAATATTAGTGCCCGGTCTGACGACTGGCTGGGCAGGATAACAACTAGCAAACAAGCAAACACCTGATCTTTAAACTACAAGAATTAAAATCCTACGTGTGCCTAGCTCAGCTGTCTTGCCTCCATCTCTCGGGTTTGCCGCAGTCATAACTTAAATTGATCTGCTGGCTAATCATGGGTAGTAATTATCTGTTCCAATGAAGTGTGAAGATCCAGGCGTCCTTAGAAATGTAGACCTCTAAAAACGAAAAACACACAACTCCAATAATTTCTGCAGTAAATATTTTTAAATCATATCATCTTTAGATTTTTTTCCACCATATACAACATACATACATTATGCGGACGTTTGCATCTATCTCCTAGAAATATAAACTATATTTTCGATGATTAGTGACTATTCAGAATGCTCTCTACTGGCTGGAGACTATAAATATTGAAGAAACAGAATTGACCACATAATGAGACCAAAAGAAACAAAATAAAGTTATAGTAACAAAAATTAATGACAAGTTCTAACTAATTAAAATCGTAACCTTATACAATTTTAAATTGCCACGATACATTCTATTTACAACCTCCTAGTGTGGGAAAGAAGATATTATAATAATTTAAAATTATAATAAGAACAATCCTAGACTTAGATACAGCTGTACAAATTACTTAAGAAAAATATTTTACGCATGTAGTAACCAGTATCTAGATGTGGACACAAACATACATTGTAGTGTAAAATAATAAATGTTAGATATATTAATAAAATATGTACATAACTGAAGTGAAAAATCAAGGTGTTACACCTCATTTCCAGCTTTTGCAAATTTAAGCCAAAATCAAACAAATTTAAGCTAAAATTAAATAAATTTGCATTTTTTCAAGAATTCCCGTAAGGGTTTTTTTTAGATGTAGCTACCTTGAAAATCAAGCAAATTTAAAATCAAGCACATTCAAGCTAAAATCAAGAAAATTTAAGCCAAATCTGCAAGCAAAATCATGCAAAAGTTAAGTAAAAAATCAAGCAAATTTAAGATAAAATCAAGTGAAATATTTTGTTATTATTCATTACAGTTTATATTAGAAGCTGTTTCTAAACAGTTCTTCTATTTGCTCAAGATCGGCACCCATTTCTCGAAGATCATTCTCGTCGTGAATTTTTTTTTAAGAGCAATAACTGTAAGTTTTGTAGCTTTATGTTAATTTGCTTGATTTTAGCTTATATTTGCTTGATTTTTTGACGATTTAGTTCACTGAGCTAGGATCCGCATATGCTTTCTACTCATATTGTATAGTAAAAGTTTTTTCTCATTATAACAGTTTATTATTTTTCGAGAGTTTTAGGTTATTTATACTTGCATAAAGTTGAAATTGACTTAAATGTACGTGCCAGAGAACACACAATATTTTTTTTACGTATGTGAACTTGGCTAAAGCCTAAATCTTATGCATGTCTATGCGTATTAAAACTATTATGTTCTGAGCCAGATCAATTCTGAGTGCGGTAAACTGTTTCGTACAAGGAACAAGAAATGCTAGAAGATAAGTAATATCAGAATTGGGAACTGAGAATCATTTATTACGGCCGATTTAGTACAGCACTATTTCATGATATAGGTAAGCTAAAATACAACAGAATTCTCTGAAAACTGCTTGTCATGAAGAGTTCCTTATCACCTCCAGATAATATAAAATGTAAGAACTCACATCATGTTTCATAAAAATAACCGCACTTCCAAAATAAAAATAAAAATATTTTATGCTATTATAAGAGTGTGTGTGTTCGAGTGTATGTATGTGTGTGTATATATATAAACAAATGTTTGGTAATTATATATTTTTCAGTGGGTAATTTCTAAAACAAATAGTAAGTGTAATTGTACACAAATTTCGTTAAGAAACCAGAGAGTCTTTGGTGAAAATAAATGAATTTTGGTGTTTATTTACACATTTTGAAGTATTTTTAATAATACGCCCACTACTTGTACTGAAGTCTTTAAGTTACGTTTTTTTACTGCTATGCGGTCGTATAAACACTCGACTACAATGTAGTTGTACATCTTCCATTGTGTAATCTTACAATGACCATGTATGTGTAAAGTTGCATTACATTCCAGATTCCAGAGTCTGTAATTTTTCATTTTTTATGTGTAATTTGCTAAAACGGGTAGAGTATTGACAAATTTATACTTATGTTCCTAGGAATGCAAAATTTATTAAAAGTTTTAATTTAAAACATGCGATCTAGCGGTAGGGACTAGAAATACTTCGAATTCAATTTGTTTGATCAAATGTAAATCTTAAATCCCGCAGATAGGGTAACACTTGCTGGTTGGATAGAACTACATATTCTGTGTCTGAAGCAGAACTGTTGTCCACATTTTGGACATATTTTTCTACTGGGAACACCCCGGTCCCAAAAATATCGACCTAGTTTCAGAACGAAGTACAACAACATGAAAATTGTTAAACTACACATTCATAGTAATTTACGTGAATTATTCATAGTAGTCTACGTGAATTATTCATAGTAGTCTACGTGAATTAGCACGAAGCAACTGCAAAATAGCTGGCACTGAAGGCAAAATTACTCGGTAAAACAGTGAAAAATATACTGAAATTGTGTATTTGTGATTTTATATTTGTGTAAATGAAAAAAGACCCATATGCTATGGTTAAATTGCAGTTGCTATGCTTGTGTAAACTTACGTGCTGTACAGAAAACATACACAAATAATACAGTATAAGTATTTTCTGACAAATAGTAACTGTAGCTTTACATCATTATATGTACAGTTATCATTACAGAGTACATGTAATTTTATTAATTTTTTTTGGGTAAATTTACTTGGACGCAGACACTGGCTTATGCACGTGTACAAATACACTATCTTCGGTGGAAATTATACTTCCACATACATTTTTGTCAAATTACACAAGTTTTTTTATTATGTATAACTCTATACTTATATGGACTACTCAGTACCACATTTATGAAACAAATAAGGTACGAATCTTACTATAACTATGTGTATATTTATGCATAGTAGTCGCTTGAGTAGTTTCAAACTATAAAATATTACTCTGAAGTAGCGTGCTACTAGGATTTCAAACGGAAAATTTAAGGTTTATTTAAAATAAGCACTTTTTTAAATTATATATGAACTTGTGGGTATATAAAAACAACAATAATATTCGTGTGTGAAAATAGAGGGGCTTGCAACAAAAATGTTATTAATTGACAAAACCAGTTTTCATTTATTTGCGAAAGTTTCCATCCTAAAATGAATTAAAATTTTTGAAAAATTTATTTAGTTAAAATCAAATTGTGCAATCCTGTTTTATTTGGAAAGTGCCGTTATGTGAGAGCTTGTTTTATGACTTGTTGGTAGAAAAATTAATGTAAAAAAAAAGTGCAAAATTTCGCCGTTGTGACTAAACAATTTATCACTGATATAGAAACACATTCTCATGTTCACAGATTATTATGGGCAGAGGAAGCGGTACAAAGCTTTGGTATGTTGCAGACTATAGTTATTAAATATGGGTGAATTTTATTGTAATTTATCTGCCCCTCTTTTGAAATTTCTTTTTTGACATTGGTTTTCTGATTTTCGTTTCGGATATTCAGAGAAAAAAGGCAGTGTAATATGTGTCAGTACTTTTTTTTTAATTACAGGATACACACAAATAATTAAAAAATTTTGTGTTAATTTCTGAGAAAATGTTTGACAACCACTTCATTTCTTTCAACGTATTTCACTCACGACGAACTTAGTCAGCGCATAGAAAAAATATTTATTTACTTTTGTGCCCAATTGAAAGTAAATTTTTTAATTATGTTATCAGGTTTATTAACGCAATAACTGGTCTAGTTTTAAGACATGCCTACACTTTTATAAAGATTTTACTGTTGTTATTCAAGGGCTTGATCGCTTGGGATGATATCGACAAGGTTATATTTAAAGAAATGAGTAAAAAACTTAATAATTATAAAGTGAAAATCACGTAGCATTTTGAACGTTTTCAGTTGTAAGTTGTTCACGGTAAAGTGAGCACTTTTGAGGTCCTAGTTACTTTTTCGCCTGTCAGCCATTTTCGATCCTTCCGCCTATTTTTAAAATAAATATTGCTATGTAATTAGTAAAGAAGAGTATATATTTCAACGGACACAAAAGTTAACGTCTAAGGCTACAAAAAAAATTTTTAATTTAAGTGACGAATATTTCAAATGAGGGCGCTTCAAAAAGAGCTCATTTTAACCGTGAATAGTCTGTAACAGTTTATTAGTTTTTCCTTATACCTACTCATTTTGTTGCTGAGACGTAACTGGGAGAGAGAGAGAGATATCGACAGAAAACACTGTTTCCATTCTCAAAGTCATCGAAAAGTGTAGGTACTTCATTGAGTGCGTGGGAAGGAATTCTCACACTGTTACGCCGCGCCGCCAAAGTGAAGGCAGGGCGCGGTTGTGCGTGAAAGGACGAGTCTGATCGGCTAGCAGCGAAAGAAGTGGGAATCTATGGAACATCATCCACTCGTCAATTTTTACTGCGAACTCCGGCTGAGTGGTGAAAGGGGAGCTAGGAGGGAACTGGGGAGTGAGTGTAAGTGGGAAGGGAAATAAAAGGGGCGAACAAACGGTAACAACTTTTGAAGAGAACTCTTTCTGTTCAGGCCGAAAGACTTTCAGGGTTCATGGACTTCCCCGGTGATTCTTCGTTACAGCAAAGGATAATAAATTGAACTCTTCAACTGAGTATATGTTCTATACTTTTCCTGCGAAGTCCGTTCGCTCGCGCGTGAATTAACTTTGCCAGGCAGAGCTCTTTGAAATCGGGGCAAATATTCAATGCTCCCTTGTCAGTTGTAATAAAAAACAGTTATTCTTTCTTTTTACGTTTTATTAGTTTAAAAAATTGGAATATTTTTGTTTTTCGTTGTGCTATAACCGACGCTTATATTAAATGTTTTATTATTGACGAGCTGTGCCCTCGCCCGCTTCATTGGGGATTGATTTATTTTGAAAAAAGGAATCACTCTATCCACTCACTTGGGATCGCTCTAGCCACTGGAATTACTGCGGTCGCACTTGATATATTTCTATCCGCTGGGCCACAGTGGCCCCACTTGAGAGTGCTCTAGCCACTGTACCACTGCGGTCACACTTGGGATTACTCTAGCAGGCCACGGTGGCTGAGCTATTAGCACGCTCGCCTCCCACCAAGGCGAACTGGGTTCAATCCTCGGCCGGGTAACCGGAGGTTCTAAAGTGAGAATAGTGCCAGACGATGCCGTTTGTCAGCGGGTTTTCTCCGGTATCTCCCGTTCCCCCCTTCCCTTCATTCCGACGCCGCTCCATACTCACTTCAATCACCCTCATCGGCTCTCAAGAGCTCGCTGTTAAGAGCCGCTCGAATCTCTTAACTCACTCACTTACTCTTAGCCACTGGGTCACTGTGGCACCACTTGGTATATTTCTATCCACTGAACCGCTGCGGCCCCACTTGGGATCGCTCTACCCACTGGTCCATTTCGGCTCCACTTGAGATTACTCTATCCACTGGGCCTCTGTGGCCTCACCTGATATATGACTATATATATGGAATAATGTAGCTGGCTAGCAATGAAAGAATTATAACAATCGACCCTGCAGTTTTGGTAGGGCATGCTTAAAAAGCAGCAAATTTGTTCATTTTTTCGCGATTTTATTCACCAATACTGTTAGTGCTCAGTGCTACGTAAGTGCTACGGTAATTTTTCATACACAAAAACCTTCCTCGATAAATGAAGATTATAACAGCAAAAACCGCATCCAAGTTTTGTTCAGTGGTTCTCGAGATTAGTGCAGTCATACAGACAGACACACGCGCGCCCGGGACTTCCTTTTATACTATGTATAGTCCATTCCCGATTGGAAGCGACTTATGAATATTAAACTTTGAAAAAACACTCTAGGCATAAAATGTAACCTGGTTTTTCAATAACCTGTATTCCACAAATATATAACACTGTGGTTAACTTTAGAGTACTGAATTATTGAATGAATAAAACTTTACCTTAATATCTTCTATAATTTGAATTATTTATTTCTTTTTAAATATGAATTAACAACAGCGAGAGCAGCGATGTGTTGGCAACGGCCGATAAGGAATAGTTCGCAGTTAAAATATTATTTTAACCTAGTTTTTAGAATACTATTTGTAAATTAAACGGTGCCTATTGAAATATTGAAATATTTTGTTAGCCCCAATGGCAACGTATCTAATTTTTACAGTTTAAAATAACAGCGGAAAATATCGTGCGTAGGCCGTAATGGTACGCTGTAGTTTTATCGAGCGAGAAAGCAACTGTCTGCTGAGCGAACTTTGTCGCTCTCACTCTCTCTTTGTCTCTTTCACACTCGGGAAG
Source organism: Dryococelus australis (assembly GCA_029891345.1). Classification (NCBI taxonomy): domain Eukaryota; kingdom Metazoa; phylum Arthropoda; class Insecta; order Phasmatodea; family Phasmatidae; genus Dryococelus; species Dryococelus australis. The sequence continues at coordinate 41,813,774 of CM056993.1, forward strand.
TATCACTTCGCTAGTAATCGTGGATTATACATGTTTTAAAATGTAGCATATTTCATACTTATTAGAGCAAAAAAAAATGATTTTTTAATATTTAATTTACAACTGAAAAGATATTTTAATGTTTGAATACTTATTTGAATATATTTATATATGATGGCGGGGCAGAAACAAAGTGAAGTTGGCAGACGTGGCGAGCCATGACATGGCGTGTTGCTATTTTACCAAACGAAGCTTAAATTATACTTACGGCGAAAAATACTTCAAATTACCACATCAAGTTTGCAGACGTGTTTTTTATACCTACCTAAGCAAGTTACGATGTTGTGATAAATCTGTGTTTCCGCGGCAGTAATAAATATACTGTTAAGGTGTGTTTGGTTAACCGCTGCGTGGGAAATAGTGAGGCGTGGTGATCATTACGCTGGATCTCTGTGTGTGCGTGATTTCAAATATTTGATGTGAACTATTTATACGTTTCAAATGTGACTGTTTTATGACGAGGTTATTAATTTACACCCACGTCTGTTTATTTATCACAATGTTGTACCTTTGCCCTGGGTGTTTGAAACACAGCCGTGTAACATGATTTACCACCAATCCCAACAAAATAACCAAACCCAGCCCCAATAAATTTCAATTAACGAAATGCATATAAATATGAGCGGAATAAAAGTTACGGTAGGCTATTTGTGTGCATGTTCACAGCTATATTTTAAGTTTGTATGACAAAAAATGAGCGACACTAGTTGTGTGCTTGATTTTAATATATGTTTTTCGTTGGACTGGTTATTCCTTCGTTATCCGAACTGAGGCCGTCCTTTTAAAGAAACAACCCAACACATATCAATAACAAAAAAGTGTTAAACACAGTCGCGGCAAAATATTAACGTGCATTACGTGTAATGTGCTATGTCATGGAAAACAAATATGTTAATGAAACATAACCGTAAAAACTATCGTCAATTTAGACATTTTTAAAACGTCATAAAGCTGACCTAAATAATGTTGTATGCCTGAACTGTGAATATTCGTACGAAATGGTTTTTGAAATAGACCTACAACAGAATTTTTTGAAAAGCTATAAACAGTAAACAACACATTTGACAGGTATAAAAGTAGAAGTCACATTTCAATGTTTATGTTTAGGTGTAGCGAAAGTATACGAACACATGTGCACACACAATGGCATGTAAACATTGATTTTGACAGATGCTACATGGCAGTCACATGACAATGTTTGATTACATTTGGCGGAAGGATACAAAAGGGGTCTGAAAGTAGATATGTAGCAGGGCTCCGAGAAAGTTGCTTCCAATGGGGAATGAACTACAGTGATATAACCGATGCTTATATAACATGTTTTATTATTGATGACCACTTGTTGGCGTCAGATTTAACGGGTGTTGAAATTCCTTGAGTATTTTAATGTCGTTTGTATTGTATTCTATTGCTGAAAAAATGAATATTTAAGTATCTAGAAGTGAAATGAGATGCCTTTGAAGAGGGCGTAAACGTTCGCTGATTGGCTGTGTCAGGCTCTGGGAACCAGGCCCTGTGTCTTATTGGCTACCTTGTGTTGCAAAAGATTCTCTATAGACTGGGCTGTCAGCTCGCAAGTAAGTTAAAAGGCGCTGATTGGTAAACGGCGCTGCAACATGTCGCTGGTCAGTGCTACCAACTTGCTAGTGTGTGCGTATGTAATTTGCTGTAAACGGCTATACCGCCTCTATTTTCGGTAGTATTCTGTGATCAAACTTTTATACCAAGAAACACAACAATATACCGAAAGATTCAAAACAACAGCGATTACGCTTAGTATGCTGTGCTGAACGGCAAAAACCGATCTTTTTTCAAGCGGAGATATATGTCCGGGGAAATCATGCTTTACGCGCTATGGGTCGTCAAAGTTTGACACTTGGGGTATATTTACTGGTGTACCTCAGTCATTGCGTCGCGAAACAACGACCGACCGAACAAGAGCATCCCATCATGCAGTAAATGACAAAAGGGGTTCAAATGGTCGACCCCGCACCTGATTAGAGAGGCTACATCGGCGGTGCAGTGATTGAAGCACGTGTGGTTGTCTCGTCAGTAGTTCAGTCGTTGCGTGTATTAGTGCGATAACCGAAGCCAGCAAACAAGAAGCAGTTAACAGTTGGCCCGACTGTTGGCAGTGGAGGCAAACGTTCGTATTTGTCACTCTCGGCATTTACTACAAGGTAGACAATCTGGGCCCTATCCCATAAAACGCGACAGTTTGACATGTACGACAATCGTGTCAAATCTGACAAATTTGTCGATATTTCATGACAATGTTATGTTACATAAATAATACAAGTTCTCTTTACTTGACAAGCAAAAATGTGTTAATTCTCTGCTTTAAAACAACAGTTTCATTAACACGACAATTATATGTCAAACCATAAGTTTAATTCATCACACGCTAGATAGCTCTCAAGTGCGCTTACGATAATCTATCGCATCCTTATATGCGATTCATGAATGATCTATTCCTACCACAAATAATTAAGCGGTAATTAATAATTATACCCACATAAATTTGTTCAGACTAGCTGCAGAATGCCGAGTAATGTGGATAAGATTACCATATTAAACCTGATCCGAGAGGAAAAGGATGTGCTATTTGGCAAGCAATGTTAATTCACACAATATTGAAACACAATTGCACTGCCATGTTATATAAACATTACAAATTACTGGTTACATAGGAAAGCTTGCCTGTTACTTCTGCAGTGACAATTCTAGAAATTTGTATATATGTCACCGAGTGATTATATTAATCCGTTTCATAAAACTGTGTGTAGTGTAATATTTGACACATTTGTCGGATTTTTACCTGCCACTATTGTGAAACAACTATTTGTCAAATTGTCATACAATTCTACAAATTTGTCATGACATATTTGTAAACTTGTCCGTTTTTATGAAATACACATTTGTTGGATTGTAAACCTGTCTGACAATTTCCTGTTGCCTGTCACCTGTCGAATTGTAACTTTTATGAAATAGGCCCCAGATCACATAAACGAAAGTGAGATAACCTGTTTTTAACATAATCGTAATATGGGCCAATGCTCTCACAATCATTGTTGGATTTCAACAGATGCACCACAAACAGATGATAACGAAATGCCAACTGATACTCACTGCTGGTAAAATATAATCAGCACGTTTATGGGCCATTTACGGAATGCCAGCTGTTGTTTACTGCTGGGGACATACAAGCAGCAGACTTGTGGGTCACTCACTCATGGTAGGCGAACTGTTCCTCATTACTGAAGAAACATTGTCAGCCAGTTTATGTGTCATTTATGGCATGCCAACTATATGTTGGAAACCTGCAAAACTTAACACTTAAAAAATCCGTTATTTTACATTTTAAATTCCACTTGAAAGTATCTCGAAACTAAAATAGTAGCATTTTATTTTTAAAAAATCCCAGGAATTACTTCTGATACTAAAATTAATTGTGTCTCTAGCAAAGCTAATAATGCGACTTGTAGGTGTCTAAAATATTCAGATTTACTTTAAATGTTTTACATGAATACTTGGTAGACACTCTTCTAGACTGTGAACGAAAGGTTTGTGGGTTCGATTCCAGGTTCTTCCAAATAAATTTACTAAGTGTAAAATAACGCTGAAGATAACATATATGAATATGGTAAATAAATCAATTATTTTGGGGGGTTAAAGTGAATTATTTTCTGGTTTCGAAAATGCATGGCAAGCTGCTTCTGTGTGGGCCAAAAGTGGCCAATACCTGGGCCTCAAGTTGCTTTCTAACTGGTGGTTAACTTATGGCTAGGGACACCTGGATTTCGCGAAAAGATACCAGCAGTATTCTTTTGCTTATTGGCGGCGTGTGTTTATGAGAAGACTTTTCTTACTTGACTGGCCTATCAAAATTAGGCTACTCCGCTACTACATGTCTGTGATTCACTGTTGACACGTAACACCTATATCATCCAATTGCTGAAGTCTATCTGAGCCAAAATGTTATAAAATACAACAGGTCGTGAAATATTTTCGCGAAATTTGGGTGTCTCTACTTATGGCAGGCCAGAAGCAGAAATGCAGTGGCCCACTTCTGCCACACATGGCCCACTGATGGCGCTGACGTGTTTTGGAGTACAGCTGGTTACGTAGAAGCGGGCCGCTTGTAGGCAGATAGCATTTTGCTACATGGACGTTAACTGGACAGCGGCCCAGATGTGGCCAACTGGAAGATGTATCACGTGGGCCGCAAGCATCTACAGGTGCATTGCAGTGGTTGACCGATTGTTAACTGATTATAGGAACCATTTGAGGGCAGGTCGTGTACAAGCAGATTTGCGTAAGTGGGCCATCTCTGACTTTTGCTACTTGGGAAGGTCCTGCTTTGATGGTGCAGGAGTCTCATACAGATGAGCCTTCAAATAACCACAAAGAAAGTAGTCGCGATTGTCAGATGGGTGACCGTGATGGTAATTGTATGGGCTTCACAGCACCCAAACCATATTTTTCTGGACATTTGTCACCTGTTAAAAAAAAAAAAAAAAAAAAAAAAAACTCATCTGCCTGCCATCTACGCATAACATACTAAGCGCTGTCAGTGTAGCTTTGAAAAATCCGGTATAGAAGAATCCCGAGTTCTATAGGCCATTCACGATAAAGTGAGCACTTTTGAAAGCCGTCTCACTTGAAATAACAGCCAATAAATATATTTTATTGTAGCCTTAGACGCTAACTTCCTAGTGCGGTAGACTATACACACTTTGTTTATTGCTTGCATGGCAATATTTATTTTGAAAAGAAAATTAAAAGATAAAAAATGGCTGAACGGAAAAAGTAACTAGGGCTTCATAAGTGCTCACTTTACCGTGAACAGCCTATAAAAAGGCTTACATCTTCTGGCAGCTGAAACCATATCTTTAAAAACGCATACATGAAAAATATATATTCTGAAATCACTGTTACTGTATATTATACGGTGCCAGATTCCGTACAAGCTTGATCAAGTTATGCCATAGTAGCTGTTATGCCAGCTACTACGGCAGTCATCATGGCATTTGCGACCTGGCGTGGCCGCGTTTCATAACAGGTTTAGTGACACGTAGCACGTTCTGTGTTGTCCCTACCAAGTTCCATATCAGCTTTCGTAATAAGCCAATCGCATTGCAGTTTCGCAGCACAAGGGGCGCTCCTCGTGGTCATCACTCAAACTGAAACTGAAGCTAAGGAAGATGTTTGTAAACTGAGTAAACGTCATTGATGTTTAAATTCATTTAAATTAAAGTAGGGCAACTACTAAAAACGATGCTGTTCTCTCGTTAGGTTTAATCTACCACTGAGCTATTTGTAAAAAATCTGCAAATGAAATACTTAGGCCTACAACAGTTCTCACTGATTAACGTCACTTCGAAATGGCGTTTGTTTAGCCTCAGCATCACAAGGGGGAAGTATTTTTCATTATTATGCATTGTCAAGTATCCGTGGTATAAAGGCATTTTAGGGCATTCACGGTGTTATCATTAAGTCAGATACAAACTTTCGGAGATGATCCTTAATCTAACGTGATTATTATAAAGAGTGAGACAAGTCCTTAATAATAGGAATTAAAAATTTGTTATTAAAAAAAAAGGGTTAGGATTCGTCATGTTTTCGCGGTAACCGTTCTCTTGATTGGACATCAAAATTGGGATTGTGTTTTTTCTTTTTGTATAAGCGTGTTCATTACGTCATAAAAATCGACGAACCCCCACGGGTTAAACATTTATGTTGGTTGAAGACATGGCGCCGCCTAATTTGTTAATCACGAGCGATGTTGTTGCCTGCTAAACAATATTCGCAGATGGCAGATATCACATCAGGTGTACAGCATTCACGATTAAGTTGTTTTGCAAATAACTAATTCTAGTTCCCAATTTTAAAAGGCGCCTTTCTCCCGTAACAACTGGGCGATAATTCATGTCAAATTTTCGCCCTCACTTTTGACAATGTCTCACCTCACAAAATTTATACATGGAATTTAAGATCATCAATTGTGTGTATATTTATAAAATCTAATATATTTTTGTTGATGTATAGGCCTACGCCTACACACTAGTCTCAACACACACACACATTAACTCACTTCACAACATTTTGAAGTAGCCACTCATCGTATAACGTTGACAATCACTCCTAGATTGACGTAAGTTCAAAAGAAAAATGAATGTCACTTCTATATTTGTGCCGTTGATGTTATGGAATAAGCTCGAATTTCCGTTATGACGAAAATATTCAGTACCGATTGTCATCATGAAAACAAACTTCTTTCTCAGTTACTTTGTGGTTGGAAACTTTTAAAATATTTTGTGTGCACGTGAGATTCTGTTTGGTAAGTTTTAATCGGGATGAATTTTACACTGCAGCCGGTTTCTTGGAACGGACGCAAACCTTCCGAACTCCTAGATGTTTCAGCACTGCAAACAAACAGTTTTAAGATTTCAGGAACCAATCCGCAGATCAAACACGACACCGAAGTCTTTCAATCGCTGAGTACGCTGTAAAATTTTCGATCCAACTATGACCGCGAACTTTCTCTTTGCTGCCAACTTCCGAGTGCGTTGAAGAGCGTGTGACGAGTTCAATCTCCACATCGCTTCGCTCGGAGGGCAAGAATTTCCAGAACTGAAAGACAGGAAGAAATTCAGAGGCCCGACATATTTCTGAGTTGGGGCTTGCAGATTCCGCGGGGAAGGATTTTTTAGCAGTTTTAAACACGCATTGTAGGTACGATAACGTCGTATTAAATACACTTACTGCATCACCCGTTGATTAAGCTGTGCCGGGAACGAAACGAAAACACAAAGGCGTTCGAGTCCGTCAACGTAGACGTATTCACGCAAAACAAACGGCCGTGTCTCCTTCGTAATTTGCTTTTCCCGTCCCCTTCAATTATTCAGTCGACATGAAACCGGCGTTAAGGAAAAGCCACGCCGAATGAGATAAATGAGGCTGTTTTCCATCGCATTGGTAAGCGTGACGCCAATAAAGTAATCGCGGAACTTCTTAAGAACAATTTTTGCTATAGTTCTTCTAGTCTGCTCGCAGTTACTCTTATTAAAACAAACCTTTGAAAAATCACACCACGCGAGACGTGTTTAGTTGTTTTCTGCATATTTTAATTATCTCAACCGTTTTGTAACCGTGTAACTTATTTTTCCTTAATTTGAACTTCAACTGAAATTCTTTTTATTAATTGCATTATTTAACTTATAATCAATGCGAATAAAATTAAAGAGAAAAAAGGTACGTTGGTAATACCTACAGACTGTTCACGGTCAAATGAGCACTTTTGAAAGCCCTGCTTAAGATCTACTTGTATACACGTTGTGTGCTCTTCCGCCTTATGTGAGATCAACATTGCCACTGGCCTTATCACTTTATTCATGCGTCGGTCGAGTGATACTGTGAAATATTTAGAAAAATAAATATCGTACATGCTAATTTTTACACTTCGATGTATTAAAATATACAGAAAGCGAGAGAAATAATTTAAGTTATCACAAGTGGTTACCTAATACTTTTCGTTCGACGTTAATATAAGGAACATCTTTCCCCTCCAGCGTTGCCAACTTTACAGGACATGTATCGCTCATTGCGCCCGTTAAAATATGTGCAGGTGGGAGCAGTGACATTTCTCTAAGGTTGATTTCAAAAGTGCTCACTTTATCGTGAACAGCCTTTTAGTAAGAAACGGTTATTATAAAGAATATCATTACACCGAATGCGGTGCGTAGTCTCTCTGGTTCAATTTTCTAGACTTGGTCTAGCTTTGTCTGCACGGCACAGAGGAATATCCCAGAAGTAAAACTTTAACACGTCTTTATAAAAGATCGAAGGAACCTGTGGATGGACTACCGTACACGAATCCCCCCTGGGAACAAATTTGATGACTTGATGATAAAGATAACGCTGCAGTGCGGGCTCCTTTTCTTGTCGATTCCCTCGGGGAGTCGAGCCCATTACAGCTGCGATGCACGTAGACAGAAATACAGCCACGTTCCCGTTAGAAATTTGGCCCGCCTTCTCAGCGGGGCCTGATAAGAAATCTGCTGGCTCGGCGTCCCCGCATTCGCTTACGGGCCGGGGCGCGGCGCTCGCTTTGTATCGGCCACAATGAGGCCCGCTGCTCGTGTGCTTGCGCTCCGCCACGTAATCTTCTTAGCGTAAATATCTGACTCTCTGGACGAGGGGGAAGTGAGGGTGGAGGGTGGGGGAGGGTGGTAAGTGGCCTCCACCCACAATGAAGGCCGGTCGGCCGGTACAAAGACGGCCCCGAGGCCGACAAAGGCTTCTAGGAACACAACCAGAAGCCCAGGGGTAATAAGGCGAGGTCGTGTTACATAGGTGGGGAAGGGAGGGGGGAGGCAGTTACAGGAAAAGGCGATTACCTTTCCCCTATACCACCTCCCTCCGGGTTTTTTTTCTACTTTGGGAAGGTTCATTTGAGGACCATTGTTACGTCGGTGCCATTGTGAAGAGGTGAAAAAACGATGGAGGAGGGAAGGGTGGTGTCCCGAAATGGGGCTCAAGCCCAGCCAGAAATGAAGGAAAAGTCGCTGAAAGAAAGAGACAAAGAAACGCGGAAAAAATAAACTGATGATGTGTCTTATCGAAGGAACTGCCCATTCCGTTTCCAAAGGATTCAATGCGAATTATAATAATGGAATTTTATCATCACTCTCTTCCTGCGTCTCGCCTGTGAATGTTGTGATGCTTAAATCGATCCTGATGACAGTAAGAGCGTTTAAAATAAATTTAAAAAATCTGTGTGTGTATATGTGTTATAATGTGTGTGAATAGGTGTGTGTATGTGTGTTATACGTTGAGATTATGTGTGTGTTATACTCCGTGTGTTTGTGGGTGAGTGTATGTGTGATACTGAGTGAGTTTGTGTATGAGCGTAAGTGTGCGTGTGGTATAGTGTGTGTGCGTGGGGTATAGTGTGTGTGCGTGGGGTATAGTGTGCGTATGGGGGGGGGGGGGGTACACAAGATTAAATCCGTGACAACTTTTCTAAAAAATATATAAAAAATTAATTTAATAACTATGGGAAATTCGATCATTCGTTCGTATTTATTTCCAGTTTGTGGAATCACTAACTAAAACGTTGCTGGAAATAGTTGGAAATAAATTCTCCTGAGCGTAGAATAATGGCCCTAGAAATACACAATACTGTCATTCAATATTGCACGTAAATATAAATCTCAAAACTTTTTTCTTTGGCAACAAAAAATACAAACTTGCTGACTGCATATAAATGTTTTTAGAGTGTATTCCACAATCCATGATATATATATATGTGTGTGTGTGTGTGTGTGTGTGTGTGTGTGTGTGTTTGCTTAAACATAGGAAATTCAACAATTTATTTCACAATTTTCCTTTACAAGCTGATGGAAATGTAGATGCTGTATTTACAAAAATAATTAGTGTTTTAACATTCTTTTGTTGATTACTTCGCGTTCGAATGTTATAATTTTTGGGACAGAGTAGTAATGAGAATATTACAAGGCAGTCGCAAGAAAAAATTAGAATGGTTGTGGTTATTTCTGCGCTGACAACAAATGGATTGTGAAAGTAGTATAATCTGAACTCTTTTCCTCCAAATTTAGTTTTTGATTTAACCAATTTAATACTTATTAAATGAGAAAATTTTAGAATAGATTACAGTTATTTACACAACTCTCAAATACGAGTTGAAATATTCAGTTTCTGCATAATTATGACACCGTCGTGTAATAATGGAATATTTGAAGTGTGCGGAGATGTATTTATCACACGGCGATTGATGATAGCGCTGAATAATTATTTAACTTCAAGTCGGTCCTGTATTTTTTAATGCCTGAATATGAGTCATATATCGAATGAAAATCCAAGAAAGCTCGTGGAGACATGGGCGACTCATGAAAATCGTGGTGTTGAGAACTGACGAAGGTGAAGCGAGGTGAGTACGGAGCGGCGCCGGAATGAAAGGGTGGGAGGAACGGGAGATCCTCGAGAAAACCCTCCGTCTAGCACGATTACCACGTGCGAAGGAGATTAGCATGACAAGTGTACAGACGGCTTCGGGGGAACGCAATACATTTCTTAAATTGGCCTTTGAGCTCAAGTTACAACTGCTATTGCCACCAAACTGTTATTATAACTTGAGCTGTTTTCAAAACAATTGGATCTGTAGTTCCGTGTGCGCCATTGAATGTATACGCGTCTTCAATAACTTTCGGAACATTGCTAACAAATTTGGCAACTTATTCGTACAGACTGTAAGGCGTGCTTCGTACATTTAATTTCGTATTGACTTCATCCTCTTTCATGACTCAATCTCCGGTATGCCTATAACTGCAGTGGTAATATTATAAAATGAATCATAAAAATTTTAACAATTAAATATTTCTCCTTCTGAAGTTCCTACAGAAAACTTAAAAGGACTCAAATTGCTGGTGCTTAAAGCAAGTTTTTCCTTGAAAGAAAGATGTTTTTAATGGTCTCACTAAAAATATAGAAAAATACATTTTTAAAAATAATGTTTTTGTCCACCTTTCGATCATTCACCACTAGGCGTTGACGCTAAGGAATTGCAAAAATCGGCGACATTCATGTAATACATGTTCAATAAAAGTAACAATTTTCACGCTTTGCAGTCTTTCGTAACAGTTCGGCGACACCCGCAATTAAACGAACAAAGAGGGGCGAAAGCCAAGTTTTGTAAGAAATATGCGAAACTACGATGCAACGACATTGATTGAAAGTAATAGTAATCTAAGTAATACTATATCTCTTTTCATCTCTTAAAGATATCACTTATCGGCGGTATTAAACGAACAAAGAGGGGCGAAAGCCAAGTTTTGTAAGAAATATGCGAAACTACGGTGCAACGACATTGATTGAAAGTAATAGTAATCTAAGTAATACTATATCTCTTTTCATCTCTTAAAGATATCACTTATCGGCGGTATTAAACGAACAAAGAGGGGCGAAAGCCAAGTTTTGTAAGAAATATGCGAAACTACGATGCAACGACATTGATTGAAAGTAATAGTAATCTAAGTAATACTATATCTCTTTTCATCTCTTAAAGATATCACTTATCGGCGGTATTAAACGGACAAAGAGGGGCGAAAGCCAAGTTTTGTAAGAAATATGCGAAACTACGATGCAACGACATTGATTGAAAGTAATAGTAATCTAAGTAATACTATATATCTTTTCATCTCTTAAAGATATCACTTATCGGAGGTATTAAATTAATGCCAAATTATGAAAAGATATTCTTTCGTGCAACCACATTAATAAATTATTACAAGAAAAAACAGAAATAATTTTTATATTAGAGAAGATGGTTTTTTTTTCTGTGCGACACTTACTTTAGAATTATCCAAATAAATTAAAAGTTTTCTCTATTGGAAATTTATTAATATTTACATTTTGTACCTAGGCATGCTTTCTTATTTCTTAGATTTGTTATCTCTCTGCTGCGTTGTTATCCGCCACAGATCCGCGTACCACACGCGTGCCATTGCGAACGGTCGAAGCCTGGCCTTGCTGTTGAATAGAACTGGCACAGACGTATTGGTTCGTTGAGCTTGTAGCTGCTGAGAAACACCACAATTCCTTGAGTTGCCGCAATTTTTCCAAATTTGGTGCGGCATGGAATTCATTCGCCACACTCGGCTGCTGTTGATAAACCACAGATTGAACACTTTTGAAACTTTTGCTAGGTTTCCTCTGTCTGCGTACTCTGTACCCTCCTGCCAAATCTATACTAATATTATGAAGAGGTAATGTGAGTTTGTTTATTTGTTTGTATGTCTCGGGTGATCTCGGAAACCACACGACCGACTCTTATAATTCTTTCGTTATTAGAAAGCTGCATTCTTCCAGATGGACATGGGCTATGTAAAAAAAAAAAAAAAAAAAAAAAAAAAAAAACCACTTGAGAAATTACAAAATTAGTAAACCAAGTCGGAGAAAAATTAGCAACTTGGCTGCTTTCTAAGCATGCGCTAACAAAACCATTATTTACAGGTAGTAGCAGGCAGTCGCGTGTAGTTACGAGTAGTCCATAACACCGGAGCTGCTAGTTACACATAAAAAATATGACTGCTGTGGAGCTAACAACTCTTAACATTAATTCGGTCAGGGGACACTATGTAAGACGTTGTTAACATAAATAAACTATTACAGAGACAAATCTTATGCTTGAGACGCCCGTCTCAGAAATTTGGAGTTTTTCCTTCTCCCGTTTTCAAAGTGCCCCTAAATGACACCGCACACACACACACCTGGCTTGGGAGCCAACATACGCTGCACAGCAGCCCCCACTACCGACGCGTCATGGAAAATTTCCAGCAACCTGAACGGTTGTGTTGAGGGCACGGCCGTTTGTTTTGCGTGAATACGTCTACTTTAGACGCGCTCGGACACATTGATGCTTATTTTACGTTCCCGACACCGCTTCACTCGATCATATGGGGTTTTATGGGTATCACTGGATTTCTCTTGAGATGCTCCTTCCAACCGTATACGATTTCTGTATTTCGGCTTGACTTTTTGACGAGTACAAACCGAAATTGTGTTAAGTTTTCTTTATTTTTTTCTTTACATTGAATGCATACAATTTCACCATAACAACGCCACACAAACGTTTTTATACACGCAATCGATTGGTCTTGACGAGAGCTGTCGACTGAAACTTAAATGAGCATCGTAGATTCTCGTAGTCAAGAGTTATACTACGCGGAAATTATGAGACGCAGCGAAACGAACTCAAACCAGTTGTTTGAACGCTGCACTACTGATACCAAATACATACAAAATGCAACCTACAATTCTCAGATAAATTATAAGGCTTCGGCTTTAGACTAAACAAATCGCTACAAATTAACCATCATTTATAATACTTTTATAGTCATTAGCTGCATATTTCTACTGTAGTCAGATTATTGTACATTTGCGTACCATGACGACCTCGTCATGGTACATGGTACAAAAGGTCTAATTATGGTACAAGTACCATAAAAGTGGTACGTCTAACATCACTGCTGGTGTATGCCAGCTGGTTAACTTCCAGCTCCGCCGCTAGGAGCGCGGCACGCAGCGGCGACTTGGTGCACTGCGCTTGGCCCACGTGGCGCATGATCCATGACGTCCGTTCCGGCGGAAGTGTTGTTTCCAGGGAAATTTCGAATACTGTAGAATGTTATAGATTGTTCGCTGATTGTTTGTTGGTTGTCAACTTCAGATACCCTCTAGGGGTTAATTGTTAAATTGTGACTACAAATACCCGGGGGTTGGCTCATTCGAGGTTGAATAGCAGCTCCGGGGGTTCTTCAGAAAGCTAAGTTTAATGCCATGTTGGTAAATTTCATAATGACACATCTGTTCCGTCAAGAAGGCCATACTTTATGTCCGTTTAGATAGACGAAATGCGCCATTTTGTTGCACAGAGGAAAAACAACCGATTAATTGTCTATTTCTTTAAAGTCGGAAAACAAATGTTCAAAAATAAATGTTTTAAATTGTTGCCGAGCTAAAAAGAGACTTTTGAAAATGTACTCTCAACGTAATTAAACATTTGTAGCTGATAAAAAATAGCGAAAGGAATTTCACGGAATTTTAAACAAATCAAATGTTAGTGAATCCTCGTATTTTGAGAACGATTTTAGAACGGCTAGATTAACGTTATTTTGTGAGTTTTAGCCATGTGGTGTAATTGTAACTGTAATTTTGCTAGGGTTTTCATTGAAAACAAATGACTGCAGCTAACTTTGGCTTGCAACCATGACCTGCAAAATGAAACATTATCTAATCAGAAATAAAAATGGCTGTTAGGTGTTGTTCAGCCATGTGGAGGAATAATATTTCAGTTAGATTTATTTGTATAAATGGAAAGAAATTTCGAGAAAATTATTTCTAACCACTTTTGTTTATTGCCAAGATTTTAGATTCCATGGAAATGAAAATTTAATCAAAGCGAAATTAATTTTTAACCAAGGCTTTAATATGAGAAAATGTCCAGAAATTGACTTACTATCATTTGCGCTTTTGAAAATGTTTTATGTGGTACCATATTTGTCTTTATTATGCGCATAATATTGGAACCAAGTATTTTTAGCCTTTTAATGGAGAAAGGAAAGGAAAATAATTATTAATCATGTATTTAAAGTGCTTATCCAGTTTGTACAACTTAGCTCAGTGTATTTTAGCAACGTCATATATTTTGAAACAAGTAAAGGAAACATTTTATAGAATAATTCATGTGTTATTTGTTATAATAGTTGTTTGCATGTTAAACGTTTATTTCGCAATATTTAAGGTTTTTTGAAGTTTTCTGGTGTTTTGCTTTGTGAATTTCGGTCTGGTTTTCAAGCCCCGTTACCATGGTCTTGGGTCAAGGGTGTCACATACTAATATGTTATATGTATACAGCAAAAATTAATCCAATTCAGCACTCAAAAGATAATATAGAAAGAGAATAAGTTTGATAGTGAAACTACTTTTCAGAAGTAGCATTATATATTACTGAACTTACGCTAGTAGTTTTAGTTTGAAATAAGGATTTGTTTTGAAGTCCACAATTATTTCGAAGGTTCCTAGGTTAGTTTACTTGTTATCGACGAGTTTTTAGAACACAAGGTTAAAAAATAAGGAGAAAATTCAAGAAACTCTTCGGAGACTTATTTCTCCTAATATATTTTATATGGGTGCTAATGATCCCACAAAATACATCTTCGCTCCAGTTGAAGATGAAGCGCGTCCCCGTATATCACCCGGTCTCTAACATTAGTACAGTGAGAGGGTGGGTAACTGAGCTCAGCTAGGAGGCAACCTGGTCGCTTTTCGCGAGGGTGGGTTGGCGACGAGCCAAGATAGGGCCAGCCAGTGTTGTGACCCTCCTGGCCAGATGACTCCTGAATAATGTCCCACACTGCAGTCACAGATACGCCCGCAGTTGGGTTAACACCTCCACTATTAGGTACCGTTTAATGGGGTGTCTTCCTTCCACCTTGAATGAAAATTTTCAAACCTAGGGCTGTCAGGGCATAGAGCTTATCTTAACAGATAATTTTTATCCCAAAGGATTTTACCAATTTTAATTTTTTTAAATTTGTAACCGTGATAACCATTAATAATTCATAATTTATCATTTTTAAGTCTCAATTGGAAAAAAATACCGACTGAAATAAGTCAATTCTGGTTTCAGGAATTCTATGAGAAGAGTTTGAATTTCAATATAAATTATCGATGGTAATTAATGAAGGTATATAAATATACACAAAATGGCAAACATACCACCATCTTAATACTCCCTCGCTTCCAGAATTCAGTTTACCCAACGATAAAGTGTTATTTTCTTCATGTAAGCAAGGTGCAAACGATAAAAATATATCCTTCAAAATTCGTTTAAAGTGGAAAAGAACAGGTTTGGTCATTAAAAAGAGTGACTGCGCGAGATTACACTCGCCAGTAGCACAGCTAGTGTTATATATATATATATATATATATATATATATATATATATATATATATATATATATATATATATATATATATATATATATATATATGTGTGTGTGTGTGTGTGTGTGTGTGTGTGTGTGTGTGTGTGTGTGTGTGTGTGTGTGTGTGTGTGTGTGTGTGTAATCCATGTAGTGACGGTGCGAAATATGAAAACAAAAATTACTGTATATCTGACAACTTTGAATACTTACACTTTACATGTTTATTGTTATTATTAATACCATCATTATCACAACTTGCTACAAGTGATTCACTTTAAGCTACTACGTACTTACACGATATTTGTAAACATTTCAACTTTTGTTTACAATAATTCGAGCTGTATGCAAACGCGTGGGTGCAAAGCAACTCAAAACATACACATATTAGCACAGGACACATGTACTTCACAAACATACCACAAAGGAAGCCTCGGCCATAGAAAAGTACTCCTTATGTGCGATCTATGCGAAAATTCGAGGTGAAGTGCCAAGGCAATGATACGGGAGAACTGGTTCAAAAAGTCAATATTTTTGTTAGCGAAGTACACGCAATAAAGTCAGCATAAAATTTCTAAGAGAAGAATTCAAACTGTGCTAAACTTGCATGTTTATTGCTCACGCCCCAAACGTAATATTACTTATAATCCCTTAAATTTCCTTTTTCCGAAAAAGTTAACATACTATATATATTTTCTAACGTTCCATAACAGTTATAAATATTTTGGTTATGTAAATTATTCACTTCTACCAACAATATCAATACGAAAATTGATTGGCCCTTTGTACCGTCAGTTGCACCAACGTTAACATGCCCATGTAGTCAAAGTACAGATAGCAATTATGACAGAGTAGTCTCGGCACTTAGTAATTCTCCGTAAGTACGTAAAATAAAGACGCCTAGTAGGCAAAACCAGGTTCTTCTGTATTGCTCTGTTTAGTTATATTTAATGCTTCGCCTCCCGCTCAAAATGATTGACAAGCAACAGTTCGCAATCAACATCGACGCGTGGTTCGCAGGAGCACGAACATCCCGGCTTCAATCCTAGAGCGTGAGACTGGGAAGGACAGAACTGAGAGAGGAGCCCTTCTGAGTTGGTTGCCACCAACCACTTCTCATCCATGCTAAGTTTACCCATGCATGACCTGGAGCTTTCGCACTGTTTGCGAATCACTTCCGGACAAGGTAATTAGGCACTAAATCTCGTACTGCGCACCTACATAGCCTTTTCAGAATAACATGTCCTCGTAAAATGAGCGCAGTTGCAGCTGAGTAGTTGAAGGTAATTTCCAAATAAAAAAACACAGAGCAATTCTTGTTTGCACGCAACAGTAATGACGTCAAATTCTCGCGAAAATATTTCGGCTAGTCGTATTTCAAGATATTTTATTTCAGGTTCCTTTTTCTTATAGGCTGGTCATGGTAAACTGAGCGCTTTTTAAAACCTCGCTTAAGATATACTTGTGTGCACATAGCTTTATTCCGTAGTATGTAAAATTATCATTTTCCTTGGGCATGATCGCATTACGCAAAGGTCGGTGAAGAGAAATTGTGAAATCATTACACACACGTGTTTATATATGTATAATTTATATATGTATATATGTAAATTATGTGTCTAATGTATATAATATGTAACATACATATATTATATATAAAATATAAAATATATATTACATGTATTATATATAACATATACTATATATATTATAACTTCTAAACCGATACGAATACAAAACAGAAAGCAAAAGAAATCATTTTGGTATTCACAAAAGTTTACCAAGTAACTTTATTTCAACCTTAAAATATGGAACTACTTTCTCTCCATTCTTACCAACTTTACAGCACGCATGCCACTCAATGTGCCCTTTAACACGTGCGCAGGCAGAAGCAGTGGACATTTTAAAGGTTTATTTTATAGGTACTCCAGTAAATGTGAACAGCCTATACCTGGAAGATTTAATGTATTATATTGCCTTAGGTGTCTGCCCACGAATTATATAAGTCTTCAAAATTTAAGCGGTTGGTAATGATTCGCCATTTCAATTAAGAAAACGTTTTCTCACAATGACAGGTGGCTATAATTTTTAAACAGCCATAGTGAAAAATTCGTATTTTTGTAAGGAATTTGTTTCTCGTGAAGATTGGATTTCCCTACTGATTAGAGTGAGGAATTGTAATATTAATATATTTATGAAAACTAATCGACGAATTTTCTGCGATAAAACTCATTTTGAATGCTGCGAAAGGATACATTTTGGGCTTAAACAAGTATAGAACAATGGCTCTTATGTGAGTCCGCTCAATCTCTAAATCGCGTATACAAATATTAGTAATCGAACTTTGTGCTAAGTAGTTCCTCTTTCTTTTACGAAGAGAAACGCACTCGAAATGAAACGTGTACGTGTGTGACATCGAGAAGGATTTTCTGCCCCGTTGACTTCAACACGCCAAGGGGGAAGTATCGAATGCACCGCGACAGCCACTTGGAAGAAGTGTCGATGAAAACGCCCCAGCTATTTTTTTTTTTCATCTTACGTGAGGCGGGAGATGCGATTTATCTCAGCAAACTCGCTCGATGCGTGAGCGACGTTTAAGGAAGGGCGCATGCGCAATTGACAGGCGACTGAGTGGTGAGTGGGGTGGGGAATATATATATATATATATATAACGCCACTCGGAGCCACAGGAGGTTTTTTTACAACAGCGCGAGGAAGACTGGTGTGATGTATGATGGCGAGACAGTTCCGTTAAAAGTTTCCTGGAGTCAGGGAAAAAGGGGGGGAAGTCGGAGGAAAGCACCAACTGGAACCTCTCCTTCAGATTTTTTTACCGCAGCTTCCTGCCCCGCGTGCCGAGTTCCAGAAGGCAGGTAACTGCGGTCAAATTCTCCATTCTGGTTAGGCCTACCTTCTCTGCGGTGTTTTTTTTTTTTTTTCACCCTTACACCCTCTCACACGGTTGTCCAATCATTGTGGTGATGAAGCGGGCTGTGAAAGCGTATTCAATAATGTCAAGGGCCGCGAAAAACCACGGTACAAAGCAGCAGAGAACAGTCAATAAGGCAGAGGACAAAAACAGCCCAGTTATAGGGTGTTCGCGGTAAAATGAGCACTTTTGAAAGCCCTGCTTAAGATCTACTTGTACGCACATTGTGTATTCCTCCGCCTGATGTAAAATTAACATTGCCATGGGCCTCATCCCTTTAGTTGTGCATCGGTCGAGTGAAAATGTGGAATGATTAGAAAAGTAAATACGTTACAAATCTGCTCATTCTTATACTTAGACGCATTAAAAAAAACAGAGATGTAAAGACGTAACTTCGTTTTGCACAAATGGTTACCTAATGTTATTTATTTGACGTTAAAATATGGAACTATTTGCCATCCATCCATCATTACCAACCTTACTGGGTGCATGTAACTCAGTGGGCCCGTTAAAATGTATGCAGGCAGGGGCAGTGACATTTTCCCAATGTTGATTTCAAAAATGCTCACTTTATCGAGAACAACCTTTACCAGCGAAATCCAGGCACACGGGCCAGTCGGAAACCATCAGCGTCAAGCAGCATGGCATAAGGTCTATGATATTATATGTAGTGTAGCCAATAAGATCGTGGACGATGTGTTGGGTAGATGCCTACACTCGAACCGCCAAACAGTGAGGTACAACGACATAAAACCCGGTAAAAGCAAAAATAATTCCTAAATGCGTTTTTTCTTCGATAAAGCTGACTTCCTTCACGCGGAAAGAGGAAGAATTAGAAATACTTGCATCACATTATCCCCAAATTTGTGACTATATTAAAATACACTAATTAAAAAAAAAAAAAAAAGTTGATCGTCATGAACGAATCGCGCAAGCATGACAAAAGTTGCCACACAGTATCTTCGTAGTCCGGAATGTGTCTCATTTGCGTTTAATGCGGCTTGCTTGTGCGGATGTGCCACTAGGGGGCGTGAATGTTTCTTCATTATTCGTAGCTGTAAGACACCAAATAAGACCTTAGTAGCAGCGTGAGCCACACAGTCAAGTTCAGTGAACACGCAACATGTCCCAACGGCGTATCCGACCAGACTTTGTCCATGTGTATGAGCTTGAGAGAGGCTGCATCGTCAAGCCTACGAGGGGCAGGTCGGACGTTTCGCCGCATTTCTCGCCACTTGAACCTCTCTGCCTGCACTGTGAGTGAGTGTTGGACGCAGTGCGAACGGGAGAGTGCACACGTGGAGAAGGCTCGGTTCGACCCCAGCTTCCCGCCAGAAGGGGGGATCGTTTCATCTTGCGACAAGGCTGTAAGCACTCCACTAGAGTCAGTTCGTTCCATCCAGAGGCATGTCGTGGCAACTGGGGATACGCCTATGTCCGCCATTACCGCACCTAGGTGGCTACCAGAGCGGGATCTGTCGTCGCGGCGTCCCTTACGACGTCTGCCATTACGACCTGAGCATCGCCGATTACGCGTGACCTACTGCTGGGTACAGGAAACGTAGCAGCTTGCTGATTGGTGACGAGTCTGGATACAGACAACCGCCGAATTGGAGTCTGGAGACTCTTGGCCAGCGCAGTGATCCACGCTTCATTGTAGAGCGGCACACCACTCTAACGGGAGGTCTCATGGTGCGGGGTACCATTTCCTACAATCTCCGCACCCCACTGGTGGTGACTTGAGGAACCCTGACGGTGCGGCGAAATGTTCGGAAAATTCTGCGACCATGTGCGCTGCCCTTCTTGGTGCAGCCTGAGAGCCCCATTTCCCAGCAGCATAAATCTCAGCCTCATACATCTCGGGTATCTCTGACCTGCCTTCGTGATGTCAACATGCTTCCTCGGCCAACATGGTCCCCAGATCTCTCGCCCATCGAGAACATTTGTAACCAGATTGGATGGCAACTTCGGCGAGTGGAAACTACGGAGAATTTGGAGGGTCACTTGCGCCAGCTGTGACGTTATCTTCCTCTAATGAATATCCGAGGTCAGTAGGCTTCCATGCCCGACCTTGTCGCCACGTGTATCCATGCTACGGGTGGTCCAACACCATACTAACTGCATTCTGCAAGTTTTGCCCCCCTGAATTACATGCTTGGTGTGGTAATAAATTTTTTAATGTTTTCTGTATACATACTAGCATGTCTTGTGCCTATACCCATTTACGTGCCCCGGAGCTGGAAATTTCAGTGTGATAATTTTTTTTGTAAATGAGTGTAATTAAATTTATTTCAACTTGATGCGTATTTCTGCATATCTATGTTCGCGAGTTACTTCCATTGCTAAATTTCGCCCAAAGTTCGTTTTCAGTTCTCAATATTTATGTGAATGTAATAAAACTAAATTATATTATTATAAATTTGAAACGTCAAACAATATCCAATAAATGAATAACAACGTCGTAATATTATGACTTCTGAAGTACTCATGTAAGCCTTGGAAAAATATAATATTATAATTGTGTTATCGTTTATGTGACGAGTAGCAAACTGACCACTATTTGTGAAAAGTTATAATCATCCTTTAAAATGTAAAATGGTAGCCACACTTCAAAGTATTCCTTTGGAATATAATAAGAATTTCATTCTTTACCACAACAATATCTCTGTATACAATTATGTGTCGCAACTAACTGTATGACTGACTCGCTCACTCAACAACACACAACCCAAACTGCTAACCGCAAAAGAATGGAAATTTGGTTATCGCTTCCCCTTACGGTTTAGGCACCAACCAAGAAAGGGTTTTTCGAGATTTGATCCCTAAGAGGATGACAAAAGGTTAAATATGTTTACTTATACTTATCGATAGCGCATTAATCCAAAAAGATACTTGCACTCTTGGCTTCAGAATGAAGTCCATAGAAATACCTAAACTTTTTTTGAGGATTATTAAAATTCTACCCAATATCTCATCAACACCATTACGTCTCATTTTAACTTAAGAAGTTAACGAATACAAATACCCTAGTAACGATTTCAGGATTTTTCTAAAATTTCAACACTTCAGTGGGTGAAAAGGGGTAAAATATTTTTTGACAACTCCTCAATAACCCTATGAAATACCGTTGCGTTTTTAGTTTCTAAAGGTTACTTACACAATACCTAAAAATTAATTTCAAAAATTAATTTTATTATTATTAAAGCCCTTAGAGGATGGAAATGGGTAAAATGTGTATTTGGAAACAGGATTATATTTGTTTTTTAATAAAGTTTGCTGTCCAAAAAACATTAATATTTTTGATTTTGAGATTTATGTGAATTTTCGGATGTAACTATTCCTGCTGGACTGAATATAAATATTGTGAGAAATTGTTCTGTAAAGCTTTGCTTCATGTTCGCCCAGTAAAATTTGGGACTTTTACTAGAATGACTATTCTGCTACCAATTTATCTGCAAATTATCTCATCTACAGCTATCCCATTCACAAATTATATTGAATATTAAATTCGACGCATCTGCAAGCTAATATCAGAAAAGCAGTTATTAATAAATGAAATACAAATACGCTGAGTGCCATAGACCAATAATTACATGGTTACGTGGTAGAAGTAGCCAATGGCATTAACTAGGAAGAAGAGTCTGTGTCTATTGGTGGTAGCGTCTGACCTGATTCAGCACCGACCACGTTTCTAAATATTTTGTAACACTTCATACGTGAACGAGTAAGTTTGGGATAATATGTTAAGAGGTTAACAAGATCTCTGCACTCTTTGAACTAGCAAACGTAACGTCCATCACTCAAGAGAGGCAGAGCTCTTTCCAGCCTCACTGCATGTTGAGTTTGACTAGTGGCAGCAGCTCTCTGACGCGATCTGAAGTTTTATTTTGTGACGTTGAAACGACGAGAATGAATTCAGCCTTGCTTCCGTCGTCACGAATTTCCAAACTGACAACAGACTGAAATTTAATTAAAAGTTTGTTTTCTTTTCTTTTGTTCTTCCTTTTTTCTTATCTCCGGGGAAGATTAGAAGAGAGGAAAAGTCAAGGGTGGTAGGAAACATTTTAAGGACGAAGAGCCTTCCTGCTAATGTCCTCGCCAAAAACGAAAAATTAAAAGCGATTTTCTTATTAGCCATGTCCTTCATAGGATTTCTTTAACACATCGCAATTTTTTTTTCCAGTTCAAACAAATAAATTGCTTTTTGAAAGAAAAGACGACCTAACAATCTCTCTCTCTCTTTTTTTTTTTTTTTTTTTTTTACAATTTCATAATATAAAAGACTTTATTTAAAATGGAAGTTAATATGAAACAATTTTCATTTACAAGTGGAACTGATGCAATTTCTGCAATCCCAAAAGCACTTCGTCTGATAGAGTAATTCATAAATTATTTTACCCTTCATATGTTAGAAATAAATCCAATTTTAAAATTGAGAATCGTAATATATACTATGACTGAAATCGCATAATATCTGATCATTAAAATTTAGTATTACTCTGAATAAAGTTAGGTTCCCTTGAAAAGCAGATATTACAGTGCTAACTTATAATCCGGGGTATATAACCACTTTGGGATTAAATCTAACTATCAGTGAGTGAATATTGTAAAAGCGTACACACTTTTAACACAGCCCAAATTTTCAGTGCATTATAATAAACCAAATTTTTCGCAGACTCGCACAATAAATGCGAAATCGCTCGAATACAGTTTTGTTCTTCTCGCCTACATTTTTCTTTGATATTTAGCCTTTGAATGTATATTGTGAATAAGCCTACTATTTCCGCTTTACAAATGTGGAACTTCATGTTTGCTTAATGACACAGGCACGCTCTATGTGTTATTAATATATTGACCAAACGACTGTAAATTGTTTATCATGATAGGTCATTAATTTTTAAGAAGAATAGTATTCGTAAAGTTTCTATGAGAATTGGCTCACTCAGTTTTTCCCCCGTATCGCCAGCGAGAATGTAAATGGTAGCATGTTATCTTCAGAGTAAACACATATGGTAACCAGTTGATTCCGCCCACTGTAGAATTGTCAGATCCATGGAAATTCTTCTTCGTTTAGTTCGTTTTGGGGATATCAGCATGGTATTGGTGATTAATTACTGCAGCCTTACACTTCCTTTTCTATAACTGCAGATTAGTTATTTAAGTCTAAAAAAATCGTTGAAATCAGTCACATGATTTATGAGTTTGAAGTGTTTTGAATTATCAAGAGCTTGCTGTGAAAATATTTCCTGCATGCTCCCAAATATTAACATTCTCTCTAACGAGATTTTTATTTAAATGAATGAAATTTGAAAGACTGGGAGTAATAATTATGATGATCAACTAAAATATACATTTCAAATGACGAAACCCTCAAGTCTAATATGTCTGTCTTGAAATAAATATTTAGTTACATCAACCTTACGTATTTATTTGGCCATACACAACCAAGTACTGTAACACACTCGAAATGTAACATTGTCTTACATTATTTATTTACTTACTTAAAAGTTAATTTGTGTCATTTCCATGGAACGTGTGATTTTTTTTCTCTATGTAAACATTCATTTCTACACATGACACCTATGTTATTTTACATGTAATTTGCATCTGTAATTAATTAAATACTTTTCTCATTTCGTTTTTTTACATTTTTCTGTTAATGGTGTTAGGATATTTTCTCTTAGATGTATCGTGGCAAATAAATTATGTTTAAGAATAGTGTAATTAGCTAGAATTAATTTTAATTTTTGTGTGTTAAGAATTTTTATTTATTTTTATGGTCTCATGTGTTGTGAACCTTTCCTATTATTGAATTTTTACGTATACGTTTCGAGACCCAGTGTTCTATGCTTTTTTAAAAGTAAGGCCGTAGGAATTGGTAGGTAGGAGGTGCTAGATATTTTCTAATTTCCCATTAGTTCCAGGTTCGAATCCTGGTTTCCCATTGGCTAGAACCTTAGGTCCCTTTTAAGCTACCTCCAGCCAAGAGAGCTTAACTCTTTCTTCGACTGACTTCCGAAGCAGTTAGACGTATAGGGTAGGACTCAAGCCTGAACGCGGGTGCCGGGTAGGTTTATTTAATTAGATATTTAGGGTGTCTTTGTTTTTCTCTGTTAATTTTTGTGTTTAAGCGTTTTGCAGCAAATTGAGAGTGCGTGTAAGCCCCGTTTACTAGAAGTTAGAAGCTAGACTGCGTCAGTGTTAAAGAAGATTTTTCCCACGACGACAGGGCTCTTAATAAGAAACCCTGCACCTGCGAGTCCGAACGACGTAGTTGGTTTGCTTCAGTCCCGCGTTGGAAGGACCATCAAGAGCTGCAAAACTTCAGTGGGATAAGTCTTCACTGCACCACTGTTATGTGCTGTCCGCACAGTCCGCCATCATTTCTGCTAGAAGGTTTATTTCCTATCAGCGACTCTATGTTGATTTCTAGCGTAATAATAAACCAGCTTTAAAACTTTGCCCACTAATAACTTAACAAAATAATCTACTCTCCTGAGCTAGGCACACCGAAAAGCAGAGTAATTGTTTTATTTCAACATTTTATTTATTTATTTCTATCTTGAGAGTAACATTAACTGCAAGTGATTTTATAAGAGTGGACTTTAGCATACGTCTTGCAAAATACAAGAATTTTTATTAGGCTAATAAGTTAAGAAGGTTATGTGTTATGGTTAGATATTTGCTAATTGCCACAAGGGTTTTATTTAGTAATAGTCTACATAAACAAGGAATTAAAAATACGCAAGTTTAAAGAATTTTTTTTTTCCTTCAATAAATCTGGACTTCAAAAATGATTTAACATTGTGGTCGCCTACGTTATTTTCTGTTGTTTGTCCCTGTGTCTCCTATGTCCTTTAAGTATACCCTGGTCACATTTAATTGAGTATTAAGTGTTCCTGGGGTGTTAGTGTATACCAAGTGTGTACATAGCTGAGTTCCAGCCTGACTTATGGGAATTATCTGGTAATTTGTGTTCCTGCCGGACAATCCACAGACTGGGCAAATAAAACTCTGGGATTGGTGAAACACGCTTGGTTGAGCATAGATTACAATAAGGTATTTATGTTAGTATGCTACCTACTGTTTTGTTTTGTTTTCGTAAGTGAAAACTAAGGAATGATTATGGTCGTGCACGTAAGCTAAGGAAAGAAACTCACAAAAGGCCACCATATTTTTCTGTTTCCCTCACTTACTACCAAGGTGAACCAATATTTTAATCATTCACATTCATTGGCTTTGCACATACACACATGCACTATTATTTTTAATATATTATGTACATCGTGTAAATACCCTTATTTACATAATAGTTCGGATTGGCTATCCCAACGTGGTGGCATTGTAAATGTACCCGAGTATTCACAAATATACGTTACACGACTAGAACTACTAGTGCAGAGCGGCGCCAACGTATGGGCCATTTGAATACGTCCAGCTTTCATGAGTTTCCCATTCATTATAAGAGACCGTCTGCAATTACTCAGTATTATCATGTATAACAAGACAAAGACATACCGATTGGTGCACGACATCATCTGAAATCGTCACATTATTAGAACCTTCCGTGTCTTACGACAAACTTTGCACAAAGTAATGGTAAAATATAACCGTACTAAATATGATTCCAAATAGTTTCCTAATGCTATGGAAGAACCTTAATTAAATTCTTTTATAAATTTCCGCGTGCAAATACCGACATAGCACTAGTTAAACACTAGGAAAAAATTTGAATAACATATACTCAAGTTCAGCACTCTGCCCTTAAACTTTTATTATTTAAATTTATCAAATCATAAATAAAGTATGTTATAATATAGCCTACCTGAAAAATACCTAATTTCTGCAATTCTTGGAAAAAAACCGTTGGATATATGTAACTATATATATACATATCTATGTATATATATATAATCCATAGATTAAATTCAAATGTAATTATTGTGTTCTAATTAATCGAAAATGTAATGTTTGTATATCAAATATAACGTAACGTTTCCTGTGTTTACCTTAGTATGAAGGCAATTCGTAAAGTTCAGTTTCAAGCATGACAATTATAGACAGGTACATTTACTTGCGTACACGTGACGTCACTGACCTTGGGATTGGTAGGCCTTTATGCAAGCTACTGCGGACACAGTCATTGGTAGAAAGGGTTGACGTTTCCTTCACAGCTAACTAATTAGCATATTACATTTCTCAAGTTCTGGTTCGATTGCACAACATGCATTGTCTCTAAGAAGGCTGGAAATAACAACATTGATATGTAATCATTCTCATAGACTGGGTAAGACCTTTCGGCCCGAAACATGTTCTCGAGTCCCATGGTCGGCAAAGGACTCGACCGGGAGTGAATGGACTTCTACAGCATATTACCAGCTAAAACATCCGAAAATGCGCCCCGAAATCTCACGAACAAACAGTTCGCTGAGTGGACGATAGTTCGGAAACACAAAAGAACTATCGTATATCAGGGAAGTGAAACTTTTAAAAATGTAAACCATTATGAAACGGATGAGTACACAAAACTCTGTCCTTACATGTACTCGGAATCATGTGTTTGTCGAATTTCACAGAACGTTATTCGGAACGTCTTATTTCGTCGAACGCACCTCAGATTTCTGCTCTCGCCATTGATGCAATTTTAATGTTCTTTTCCGTTGTGATGAATGAATTTTTCCGTAATCATCTCCCGTCTTTTTCCTCCATATTTCTAAAGCAGGACGCATTGTAAATGCTAGCAACTCACGATTGAGCGGGCCGGTTAATCTACAGGAACACTGCAGTGTGTCTGTGACTTCATCCATAAGGCTTCGTTTTTTTTTTCCTCGCCGTCCATGGCACTGTTTCGTTTTGTGCCCGTGTAACTTTTCGCCGAACTGACATCGCGAGCTTTTTTTTTTTAAATTCGCAATTTTTTTCCTCTCGCGCAGAGTAACACGGACCGTAGCAGGTGGCCAACATAATGCTCTACTAATGATCACGACAGAACGCTCCCGTGGTTTGAAAGGCCGCACAGTGTCGATTTTCAGACAATGTTCCACAAATTACACGATGTGTTTTTCGAAACTACGCGGGAATGACAGCGGATATGCCAAAAAAAAAAAAAAAAAAAAAAGTCGACGTGGAGTTGAAGTTGCGGGCCATGTATCTTGCTGACAGCAGGATGGGGGCAAAAAAAAAAACACAATAAGTTAAACCAGCCGTGAGCAACACGTTGTTGCGTTTATGGGGTACAAACTGCTCGCCAAAGTTTAATTAACAACTGGAATGTGTTTTACGGACGTTGTCGAACTGATTTACAGCGGAATCTAAATCTTTCGACGCGAAACGTGAGATACCTGAAACTGGAATTGTTTGGGATCTGATTAACGTACACTCGACCCCGTTAATACCATCCTGTCTGAAGAAGCGGGCTGAGAATTCACCATCCTTACCTCACAACCTCTTCTAACCAACGTAGAGACGTCACGACTAATGGGCAAAGATAAGAGGCCAATGTGGCTGGCAGCGTGTGTCGGGGTCGTATTTCAATTAAAACAGTTGGCGACTGTTTAATGATGCACCGCGCTGCTCAACTTGTGTGTCCCTCGGTGTCTTTGAAAATTACTCTGATTGACTGAAATGTGCACACCATTAATTTCCTGACAATCAAGTACCAACTTTACAGACCTGCAGAAAAATAAGTTACATGCAAGTGACATCATTGTGATTGCAGTGCGTATTTGAGTGCACTAGCATGAGTAATAGCAAAGGATAGCTTTATTTGGAATATACTGAAAAATAATAGTTTCAAGCACACCACATAAGGGCAATTTTTACAGTATTTGGTGTTTAAATAAAAACCGATTTCACTGCTACTAAACAAATTTGTTGAAAGTATTTGAACTTCTTCATTCGTTAGTTTCTGCAAATTATTTCAAACCACCCATTGGTTTCAAGAAATATAGTACACGGCAGGATTCCGTCCAAAGAGGTCACCTTCCCCGTTGGTCAAAAGTTATTTCATAACATTACTGCTAAGCAAAAGACAATAAAATATATTAAAAAATCAATAAATTTAGCGAAATATAACATTAGGAACATATTTTTTTCCTTGCTTTCAAATAGCGACAGAGTTATTATTCATAAAATGTATGATTTAGTAACATGTCTAAATATTTTTTTCTAAAATTGCCTACAGTTAGCTTCATATCGAAAGCAACGAAAATTTTGTATTATAAAGTAGTGGCTATTTTATTTTACCGTTAGTGTTGCGTAAGGATTGTATTGCCTATCGCCATTGGTGTCACAGAGATTGTCAGGTCTTGTAGATTATCGGTGGTCTCATGACTAAACGAAAATTTCTAACGAACAAAACACTGTTTCTTATTTAGACAAACATTATATTGAATGATTTATTTTTTACAGAAAGCAATTACAAAAGCTATTAAATTCATTGTTGCTCATCTGAAAAAGTATAGAAATACATTTGAGATAGTGACGCAGGGACAGTATGAATTCTGTCTGTCATGGTAACCTGTGTTACTCTCTTCTTCTTATCCCCCTTTCATCTTCACTTACTAACTTACTTTTTTTATTGGCTGTCAACGCCAGAGGCGTGAAACTGACTTTTCACTTGCCAACGAAGTTAGTTTGTTCACAAATATTTACTTGCATATAATAATCGTCATCATTCCTAATAACAACTTGTTTTAATAAGCGTGGAATATTTAGACACGTACTGTACTTTTGCACAAAACATTATACATTTATAATCACTCACTTTGCTGTGAAATAGTACATGTTTAGGCTGATATTTATAAACGCCACTTCAAAACATGATAGCGATTGAATGCGACCTGGAATTAAAAATAATGCTCTCTTAATGAAACAAAGAACTGGAGACAACCAAACCCAATCATCTTAGCCTGGTAACTATACATATTCACATTAATAACTTCTATGAAGACAGAGTGGCAGGCTGATGGTGAAAGAGATGTCGAGTGGCCTTTTGATAGCAAAAAGTTCTATAAATACGCGCGATTCAATGTGAGCTCATTTATAAAACATGTATGGTTAAATAGAGACCATTTGAAGTAAAGCCCAATGTAATACTATGGACGATTCTACAGGTACGACTCTTTTTCTCTGCCACTTTTGGGAGTTATAAAAAAATACAGGAATCATATTCCTGCCTGCAAACTAATTCCTCCAAAAACTGAACATTTTTAGACCGTACACTTTGCTACATGTTGAGATGAAGGCCAACCAATTGATGCTCCCTGTCTTTGCCTGCAATTTTTATTATTTTTTTAACACCATTATTCGCAAAGTCCTCGATCCCCCATTTTCTTTCGCGGCGCAAGATTCCTCGAACTTATAACAAGACGATGATTGGGGGAAGGAAGACAGGTTGAGCACCACGCTGGTTGTGATGCTACCAAATTTAAGGGGTCTCGTTGTTTATAATATAAAATATTTTAATGTAATTTTTTTTTTCATGGGTCAGAAATGAATGTCTATATGTTGTTGCCCATTTTTATTTATTTTCTTATTATGACATAAATGAGGCTGTTGTAAAGTGCCAAAGTCAGCCAAAATTTCTGTAAATAGCCCTCTGTTTACGATATTTATATTTATGTAAAACCACGTGTTTAGACGAAGCTGTATCTTATCTGAACCATAGACTTAAGACGAGGTAGACGGATCTCGCTGGCTGCGTGCAAACCAAACTCCGTGTACCAACATTGAAACGACTTTCTGCCAACACGTCTTGCGAAAACGGCATGGTTTAGTTGTTAGGCCAGAAAACTGTTTTGTAAACAAATAAAATTTGACCGCAAATGATGTATATTTCCATACATTTGTTTAAAACTATTTTCACCAAAAGTTGTTCAGTTTATTTTTAATAATTTCTTCTATTTTAAAGATTTGTGGTTTCGCAATTATATTTTATGGTTTTAATAAATGTGAAACATTTAGGTACTTGCAATGTTTTGTTGTATTTAAAGTATAAACAGCTGAAAATCGTGATTAACCGATTTATTAAAAATAATATATGAATCGGTTGTAATTAAATAATTGATTAATCGATTATTTTATATGCGATTTTCCCATCACTTCTTTAACAGAGATGAAACAGCCGCTCGTACACGCCAGTAGAACGATGTCTCTGGCCAGCAGAATTTTGGAATGGCATTAGCCAATCAGCGCCTAGTAACCTAATTGCCAGCCAATCAGACAGACAACCCGTTTCCAGAGCCTGCAAGGATTTAGTCGGAAAACGGTTACCCCTACTAAAAAAAAATTACACGCCATTTCGTCTTTGTGGCTACCTACTCTGCGACTGTATAAGTATGGAGTGGAGGGATTTGGACGGCCCTTAACATCGATGTTTCGAGAGCCTATGAGGGTCAAGTGAGAGGCGAATATGGAGCAGCTCCGGAATGCAAGGGCGGGGAAAACGGGAGATCACCGAGAAAACCCGCCGACCAGCGTCATCGTCCGGCATGATTCCCACGTGCAAGCGACCTTACCGGGACTCGAACCCGGTTCGCCTAGGTGGGAAGCGAGTGGTCTGACAACTACGTCTCCGCGGCCGCTGTGAAAATAATTATGTTGAAATAATTTTTCCCCGTACGATTACTAGACTCCGTTGGAAGTTCGTTCCAAGAGCGAAACATTTTCTTTGGTCGCTGCTGGGAAATGCATCCGACCGTAGTAAGCTCGTTCGGGGAAATTGCAGTCGAGGTTTTTTTTTTTTTTTTTTTGTCGCGAGCGGATCCACTTACAAGTGTGCTAGATGGACTCTTGGAGCCCCCAGGACGATGGCGACAGCAGTCGAGTTTACCTATTCCGGAGGGACTTCGCCCTCGCATCAATATTCAGCCCGGGTGATGTTCAAAGTGGCATGCCGGACCTCTACCCCCCTTAGGTATGCACGTGCCCAACACCGTCGCAGCAGCCTTGTTTGTCTTGTCTTCGTCGCTCGCCGGTCTTGTTTGAACTTATTCCCACTAGTCCCTCGTGTTCCGCCATGAGCCCCGCGACGGTTTCAAGTGAAACGTTTCCATTGCACACGTTCGTATTTTCCCCGCTCGTGTACACACCGAGATTCTCGTTAAAGGCTGTTCACGATAAAGTGAGCAATTTAGAAATGAACCTTATAAAAAAGTCCCTGACCCTTCATGTTTATATATATATATATATAAATGGGCGTAATGAGTGACATTCGGCCAGTAAAGTTGGCAAGGATGGATGGGAAGCAGTTCCATATCTTAACGTCGAATATAAATTTTTTGGTAACCATTTGTGGTAACTTAAAATTATTTCTTTCGCTTTGTGTTTTTTTTAATGCATCGAAGCGTAAATATGAGCAGCTTTGTAAAGCATTTACTTCCTAAATAATTTCAGATTTTCATGTGAACGACGCATGAATAAAGTGACAAGGCCCGTGGCAATGTTAATTTTACATAAGGCGGAGGAATACACAACGTGCAATCTACTAGATCTTAAGCGGGGCTTACAAAAATGCTGATTTTACCGTGAACAGCCTATACTACGACGTACGTCTATAAATTTACCGCAAACTAAACTGAGGAGCATTAAATATAGAATGTAAAGTGTCCAGATAACAGACACGTTATATTAAATGCCCATGTGAGATTAACATAATGTTATGTTTAATTTTGAAAAGCGTGTTTTATTGGCATATGATTTTAATTTAATTATTAAATCTAATTTGAGCAATCTTAAGTTTTATTATTGTTGAAGTCCTGTAAACAAAAATGTGTAAAAAGTAAGATTTACTTAAATGGTCTCACATAAGAAACAGAGTAATATGTTGTCCAATTATTTTGCACGAAACAAAATAAACTATTTGTTTAGTTGTAATGAAACATGCATAATAATTTAACATTATTGCGTAGCAAATCCGATAAAAAAGAAATCAATAACCGTTTGGCAGAGCATACATAAAAAATATTTCAACAAATATTGATTCAGTATTGTGTGTTTGTTTCATCCATTTACAACGTTTGTAGTACGAAGGATACGAAAGGGTTTTTCTTCTCCATCGCAGTCTTCGTGTGCTCACCGAAGACATTAAAACACTGGGCCTACTTTTCTGCCCAGAGAAAAATCCCGTGCAAAATAAGCATCCAGAATCGTCATCTGCACTGACATCTGAATTACTGAAATCGATCAGCTGCATTTCACCTGCAGATTCTCCATCAAAGGTAGAACTCGGGCGCTGTTACCTAGATTTTTTTTTTTTTTAATCTGTTCCTATCTATATTTCGGCTCTTCATTTTGGCCTTAAAATTTCCCCTCAATTGCAGTTCGCAAGTATACCGTATTTTACCTGCCCGAACAGCTTGAACATCATTTTTAATATTCTTTCCCATAATTTTCTTTCCCATTAGAAGATAACTGGGCGGCTTTTAACAGCGAGGTCTTGAGAGCCGATGAGGGGGTGTCGAGGCGAATATGGAGCAGCGCCGGAATGAAGGGGCGGGGAAAGGAGATCCCTAAGGAAACCCACCGACCAACGGCATCGTCCGGCACGATTCCCACATGCGAAAATCTGGTGATCCGACCGGTGATTGAACCAGGTTCGCCTCGGTGGGAGGCGAGCAGGCTATCCGCTCAGCCACCGCGGCCCCCAAAGTGTAGTGGCATTTCTGATAAAATACAGTATAAGATATTACCAAAGATTCATACAAAGTGAAATATATTAAAAAGTTGCAACTGTTGTCTAAGCAGTGTAATCAGTAATGAATAAACATTAAATTCAAAACAATTTACGGCGCCGATTCTGTAATGTACTTGGTTCTTTGCCCTCCATCCTTATGCTTCTCGTACAGTTGTAGGTAATGTCCCATGTATCGTGTTTGAATTTCCTGGTTTTAATATAGCATAAAATAATTCAAATCACCTTCATGGCGCTACGTTATCAGTAGAGCCTTTCGCCTAGGGTCTTGTAGCTATACCCGACAATTAATTCTACCTCTTATCAAGTAGTTAGCACTGACAAAATCCCGAGCTTACGTAATGACTGGGCTACTACCCGTACTTACAAATGCTAAGTTAATCTGCCATATCATTTTTCGGATCGTCCGATTTGTGAGGAGCTATCGTCGTACCTATCCTAACACACGCTCCCGAGTCCCCGTGTCTTCTTATTTCAGCTCGCACCAAACAACATAAGGGAAGCAGAAACAGTCACAAGCTTGCGACTTTGTATGCACGAGAAACTCTCTCTTGCGATTCAGCACAAGCTGTTTATTTAATTTTCAAGGATATGCATAGTTTTGCATTATCTTTTAACGTGAAATGACATATCTGTGACATTAATATTAGATAAGTTATTTTTTAATAACAGCTTGGAAACTTCCCCCTCGAGCTCACTGGAGGCGCGAAGACATTATACTAGCCATGGTTCATCCCCTTTGACTTATCCATATTTGCAATCGCCACATCAAAATATATTTATCATATGATAACTTAAATAACTTGTATAATCTCCTTACATTATGTGGAATACACACAAATTTGAATCACATACCTACGACTGTTAGAACTGTAGATACAATTATGTTCCCATTTATATAATATTGCAATTTCTGTGTCCATCTCACAAAATGCATTTTACATGTACCCTTAATGACTGCTTCGTTCTTCGACAAAGGCGAAAGGTGAAGGAGTCATTTAGCCGTCGTAAATTGTTTTTTATTTCCATCCATTTTCATTATAGCAGAATTATTTTCTTTTCTTACTAACATTTGAGTCAAGCACTGTAGGCCTTTAGGCCTGACACACCCGCAATTCCTACCGAGACACATACCTATTAAATAACTCTTTGTGACGTGGCTATAGTCTTTTCGCGGGTTTCCTACACGTTTTGAATAGACCCTTTGGAAAATCACTTCTCGAATGACGTGTTTGATTATTTCCTAAATATGTTTTGTACCGCGAGCGTCAAATTTTTCATTTCTGTTTTTCTGTTTATGTGGTTTTATTTATAATTACTTTCGCGATTTTCGCTAACTGGGTAACCCAAACACAGGAATCTGTTCTGTGATAATTTCAAAATTATATGTTGTCCATTTCGTGGGGAATTTTAGCCTATTTTCGAAAATAAAAAAGCTTAATGAGGTCACTTTACTGCTCGTGTGTGTGCGTATGTGTGTATTGGCGCGTGTTCCTGTGCGTGTGTCTCCCTTAAAAAACATCTGAACGCAAAAACAGAATTTCACCAAATTCGGTACATAAATTTTAGTTAGTAAGGAAATATATATTTAATAGTTTTCGACCACGCTGGACACTTGCTTTTAAAATGGCTGTTATTTTAGTATTAAGGGTGATATATCTTATCTCGGGAATCATTTCACCTATTTGAATCAAATTTTCTATTTTTGCCAGTGCGTCATGAAAGCATTGCATTAAATTATATGTATGATTCTTCGTCAACCATTTTGGAAGTTTGCACAATGTGGACAAAGTTAGTCTTTTGGTTATATCTCGGGAACTACTCAACCAATCATCGCGAAATTTGGCCAGTTAGTAATGATATGGCATCTCATTAAACGTTTGCTATTTAAACTTATTAGTCATTTATTTTATAAATGGTGGCCATACGAATAAATAAGTTTATTTGGCATAGGCCTATATACCAGACCGTTCAACCAATTCTTAGCAAATTTTTATTCTGAAATATCTATTACCAGAATTATATACGCCAACACACAGCCACATTTATCAGCCATTTCGTAAGATGGCGACATAAGAATAACTTAAGTTTTTCTGTCATATCTCGGGAAACAATTGACCGATTCCTACCAAATTTGGCACACAATAAATACTGCGGCAGGTGATATTACTTATATGTTTTAACCTGATATAGCACTTATTTTCAGAATGGGTACTATAATAAAACATGAACTTATGTGCTATAACTATGAAACTATCTATCCAATTATTAACTTAAATTTGTATACTCTATATATGACAATCATCGACTATGCTTGTACATAAATTTTATGTCTTCCATTTATGAAAATCATAGCAAGTAAAATATTTAGGTTTTATGATATGTCTCGAGGACCGGTCAACCGATTCTCTCCAGATTTTACATGCAAGTAGTGCTATATTAGAGTACATACACTTTGTACGCTAACAGTTTTTATTTGAAACATCAATGAATCATGCAGATATCCGCTTTTCCTGGCCTTTTCGCAAAATATTTCCAGGTGAACACAAATTGAACATCCTACCACGCTTCTGGAACAGTTTAACTAATTTCCTCCAAATTTTGCACTATGTTAACTTACTTTCTTTAAATGATATCAGAAACTGTTTTTCGAAATGGCGGCCATATGAATATTTCAACAGGTTTGTCATATCCCTTAAACTATTTAACGTAATCAACCACACTTTAAATGCTGACAATATCTATTAGAAGCATCGTATACATAACCCTTTCCTTAGGTAATATTGTAAGTTAGCACCAAATTAGTAAATAAAGCTTTCATGCCATGTTTCAGGGACCATTCAACCGATTTTCACCA
Organism: Dryococelus australis; assembly: GCA_029891345.1. NCBI lineage: Eukaryota > Metazoa > Arthropoda > Insecta > Phasmatodea > Phasmatidae > Dryococelus > Dryococelus australis. Next base: position 41,849,797 of record CM056993.1, read on the forward strand.
AATTCTTTACACAAGTAGCGCAACGGTAGGATATGTAAACTTACGTGTTTTAAATGGCTCAGGCACTTATTTTCAAAATGATGGCCCCGTAAATATTTTAGTTTGGTAAACCTTACCATTCAAAACATAAGACTGATTACATCCGAGCTTAATACCCATATTTCGACCTCCGTTATGCAGTTCATTACACGTACCTTATGGTACGAGGTTTTCTGGGTTCGAGTCCCAGGTAGGATACACTTGTATTTGTAATTGTCTCACCAATGTTGTATACACATCTGGTTTCATCTCTAATGATATTGCTGTCAACGAGACATCAAGACCTACTAACCATCGGAGCTTCTAAGAACTTCCTGAAAAAGTGCTTGCATCCATGTACTGAAACTTAGGCTAATTACTTATATCAACAACTGGTGTATTTTTAATGATTTTCCCTACTGTCGGTTAGATATTTTATGTAATTGTAATGAAAAGATCTTCTGACTGGCCCCTGATATAATTCTTGTATTCCACACGATAAAATAAAAAATATTTTTAATTATCACGTTTATTTTCTGATATTTTCATAGTGCCACTTAATCGAAGCACGACTGCAAGTTAAATTAGACTATTCATGGTAAAGTGAACAAATTTTAAAGTCCTGCTTAAATCTATATTCTTCGCATTTTGTATTCATCCGTCAGATATTATATTTACATTTTCATGGGCCTCATCACTTTATTCACGCGTCAGTTAAGTGAAACCATGGGGATTTTTAGGACCTAAAAGTTTTACGAATATGCCAATTCTTTATCAAATGTGTTTAAGGGTAAAAACACAACAACATTGAATGCCATAAAATAAACGCTACACTCATTATAAAACCTTAAGACATGGAACTATTGTGCTCTGGTCATTGCACAGCTAGATAAAATACATGTAATTATGATAATAAGAAATAATATCTTTAGCCCTTTAAGGATGGCACATATTTGCTGACACTGAAGATAAGGTCGAATTAAGCTACCTTTATTTCTCACTACACAAGTATCAGTAGCGCTGGCCTCTTTATTTCCACTTACCAACATCCTATTGGCCGTGGCTACACCGAGCACGCCTACTGTACTCAGCAGCGTTTATTATTGGTTGGCCGTCGGTCAATGAGGACGCGCGTTGACTCTGTCAGTACATATTAATGTGTGGCAACATATGCAACACGTTATACAAACCGTTTTAATTTGCAAAATCTTTAAAACCAAATGCTTCTTTGTTACGGACTAAAATGATGACTAGCTGCAATTTTTTACTAAGATTTCTATAAAGTCCAGCGAAACTGTAAAATTATGAAAGTGTGAGTTTCGTCTTAGAGAGCATTGCAATGTTCTTAGGAACGTAGACCTGAGTATTTACATGCATACACCTCAAACGGTTAATTAAACAAATTATTGTTTGTTCGAGGCAGCATTTCGCCTACAGCCTTGTTAATATCTTCCATCGAAAATGAATTATTGGTTGTATTTAAATTAATGTCAGGATTATTAATATAATGAATTCTACCAGTAATTCTACAGAACGGACTTTATTTATTTCTGCTCTGAACCCTCCAAATCACTGTCTAATTAACTGGGAGCTTGCATGCAAGCGGTACAATAGTATATACGCAGTTAAAGACGAAGTGATTTTTTATTTCAAATGTTGGTTTTTGAAACTGCTTACTTTGCCGTGAACAGCGTATATGGCTAGACCCAACAACTATTCGTTGTATCCGTTAATCGCCCGTCCGTCCGTCAGTCATCCGTCTTTGTTTTCGTCCGTCAGTTGGCAACGATTCTCAACAATCTGTCGTCCGTAAGGCAAAATTTCAGTATGACAACTTAACATCCTGACCTTTCTTTAGTTGGAGGTATATTTTGGCTGCAAAAACATTTCCAACAGAGAAACATTTCGTGTAGAGGATATTTTTATGCGACAATAATTTATACTGAATCATTGTTTACATTTTAAATTCCTGAATTTGCCACCAATGATAAATAAACACAAATCCACCGCCTTGCATTTTATTTCAAAGTGCGTATTCATGTCGTCAGAAGGCGGTGGCCCATCCGTCATCCGTCGAAAGTTAAATTTGGGGAAATACTTGACGGATCGACAGATAGAAAACAAAAGTCGAACTGAGATTGGTCGAAGATCACGTGACCGCCTGACGGGCGGGCGGGCGACTGTCAGATGCGACTCGATGGCTGCGAGTTCAGCTTCAGTATAATGCAACGAAATTGTTTGCAAGCGGAGGAATAGTGCACAATTTGGGGTGGTGGTGTTGGGGGGGGGGAGGGATGACAAAGTATGCAGTGCTGCAGAGGGAAGTTCAGCGACAGTTCAACTTTGCATACAAGCGCTTGAAGTACGCTTGAAAGCATTCGAGGACGCCTGGTTATGAGCGCGCGAGTAAAAGGGAATGATTTCACCACCTCCCGCGAACACACGCGTCAAGGTAGAACAGCTGTGCGAGATAGGAACATAAATAAAGGGAGATTCGTAGCGTGTGTCGGGTATGAAAACGCATCAGGAACACATGTTTTCCCTTTTCCCGCCTTTCGCGTGCGCGCAAACCTCGTGTACGTGTATATATATATATATTGTTTTTCTAACCAGAACTGTATGAAGTTTTAATGGGAAATGCCGGGGCCGCTTTCGTCTGCAGTACCTACATTTGCAAAAGTGTTACCGCCTCCAGAACACGAGGATGTATGCGCGTCACACGCACGAATCTGTAGTGAGTTACCTTTTCGGATTACTCTTCAACTTAGCGAAAGCGAAACGAAAATCTCTCGTTGCTAGGGCACGCTGTATTAATCAAGAGTTGATGGACCCGCGCGTCCAAGATTAAGAAATGAGGGAGCGATACGGGCGACACTAACGCGCACGCCTAGCGCCTCGTCGCTCCTACGCGCAAGGCGTGCAGTGGTGTTTCCGTCGTAACGCTGTACTGTGCGAATTGTATCTGTAAAAGTGGGGTTATATTACATGCCTTGAAAGACCACAGATTAACCTACCCAAGTAGCAACATACGTTGGCCCAACGTTTGGCGTTTGGTTGGAAAGGTTGGCAATATGTTGAGTTAGAAGACATACATAAATACAACGTTGGCCCACCTTAATATGCCAACCAAATAGTTTTACTCCAGAATTTTAATGAGATATTTTATAAAAACATACATCAACGCCTTATATTCCAAAAATATGTCAGAACATGTTGTAAGAGCAATTTTTAAAACTTTAAAATGGTTGGCTAAATCTTGGCAACAATTTGGTGGACATACTGTTGGTAACGCGTAAGTATTTTTATGTTGGGTCAATGTTGTAAAACCAACATTTTATGGCAAAATTAGGGAATATATATTCGTAGTTAAAACAATGCCCCTTTCCTGTTTTTTTATGAAATATTTACGTTTTCCACGTTACTGACAATTTTTCTTTGAAATATGTGTATGTGGTGTTATGTTGCGAACCAAACCGTAACACGTTTATAACGTATATGCGAATAAATACTTAACGTAATACAGAAACGTACTCACGTAATCACAGTAACATAACGCATGTGAAACTGGTGTGACAAGCCACCGCGTTGGAGTAGTCAAATTTATATATAACGTGTATTTTGGTGACAGGAAGGAATGTAGATGTAATATTACGCAAAAAATATATGTGGATAGTTCACTTAGGTAAAGCAGGGCGTAGAGTATTGGCATGTAGGTGTACGGATCTGGTTCTCCCTAAGAACAATGAACATGAACCTGTAAACATCTGTAACGCCCGTGAGAATATTTAGTGTATGTGTAAATATTGACACCAACCAAGAGCAAATCAATTAGCATACGTTCCAATACTAAGCCTGCAAACGTGTGGGACTGTCACCTTTATCCACATTACGTTTCGTTCAACTGTTTGAGAGGCGTTTAAAAAACGTGATTAATTTCTGGGACAGATTAACATTAGATAACGATCGTATAAACAACATGCGTGGTAACTATGGCCCGGTTCTCCACAGGATGTACGCTTCAGGCGCTCGGTACCAAATACCAAACGTATGTAGATACTGCTGGCGCCACATACACTTTGTATGTGAGAGCTCAAATAACCACTCTATTTTAAAGTCACTTTAAAGAAAAAAGAAATACCATTGCCATTCAGAAAGGTGGTACGAGGGTGGAGCATCTACGTGTACAAAAACGTAACTCCCTACCTTTGATTTCAGCATTAAATATCTTATTGCAATTTTCTTTTGCCAGCATATCACTTTTTTTACATGCCGAAATAAATAAATATCGAAAACTCTGGATGGCAACATGGATTAGTGAACTAAGATAGAAACTCAACTGCCGTTGGATAGAGGTCGGTTTCAAAAATCACAGTACGCTGAGAAAAGGGTTTTGTTAAATCAAACAAGATTTTTTTTTTTTTTTTTTCGTGCAACCAAATTATTTGTTTGTACAGGGGCAATTGAATATTTTGTTGCTGAAACCAAATTATTTTGTTGTTCTCGTTTGGTTTCCTCAAACTGTAACATTTGTTTGGTGCAACTAAAGATTCGTTTGGCTACACGTGTATTAAACAGTTTGGGCCGATATAAAAAAAATTACACAAGTTCGAACCCAGATCACCTGCGTACGAGTGCTACTCCTTAGTGACCTTGGTTAATGTGACAATTGGTGACGGCACAAAGATTTTAAGCACAGATACAGCAAAGAGTTATGGTGTGCACACCAATATTTCAAGTTTTATGGTTTTACTTGTCAGTTTCTTGTTGCATTGTTTTATTAATGTGTTTATACGATTGTTAAGCATCAATATATATATACACTTACAAACACGGTTACTATCCTAATTGTCACAAAAAATACAAACAAACTCTCGAGCTGTATTTTGTTTACCGAATTTTTTTTCTTAAACGAACAAAACTAATTTAGTTACTTTTAAAATTTTGTTTGCTCAACAATATATTTTGTTAGGGCAAAGAAACATATTTCTGCCCGTATAGGAACAAATATTTTGTTCGATTTTATTTCAGTGTACCCATTTACAAAGTGTTTTAGAAACGTGTAAAATGTTTCTAGCTCTTAGCTCAGCTTAATATAACAATTCTCAAAATAATACTATTTCTGGACCAAAACTTCTAAATGTTTCTTTAACGTGCTTTGTTAAGCTTAATGGGACAATAAACCCTTCCGTAGGGTTTGTGTGGTTAAGACTGCTGGAAATTGTGTTTATGGCGCTTTTCCAAAATGGCGTCGTCCCAGCCTTCTAGAACAAATGGACGTCATGGGCTTCGCCATACTGAAAATATAAAATAACAATACTTCTCATATGTTGTAGGACGATGCTCTAGCAGTAATTCAGTTTTTATCGAGCGGGAGACCGGAATGGATGCATCATTTTCCCGCTGCAGGTAGGAAGTAAGTGTAGGGCGTTCTCTTTATGTGGACCAACCGTCCACCGACGAGCGTTGAATCCAATACTACCCCTCTCCTAATTCTGCTACGGGAAAGGAGCTTTAAAGCACACATCTTAATCGCGGATCCAATTAAAATTGACCAGCAGACAGGGGTGTATCGTCACCCTAACAAGCTAGTTTAAAACCCTGTGCTTTGTCCACCCCGGCCGAGCGTCCTGTTTTCCGTCCTATCTCTTCAAGTGATGATGGCGGAGAGAGCAAACTTCCTAACTGACCGTTTCAGGCTAACCCTATACTAGCTCTCCAACCAATCCTAGCGCAGGGTCTGAACTTGCCAGCCAACCGGAAGGCTTACAACTACCTAAAACGACCCAACCCAACGCCCTAACGTAAAAAAAAACATAAGAGTATACGGTCTCGAAACGGAGGTATATACATAAACAAACCCTGAAACATTAGCGATAGTGAGACCAAGAATAAAATAAAATAAATATTAATTAATATAAATACAACAATAAAAATCTTGCTAGCTATCCCATTTAAAAATTGAATATTTCCATCGATAAGACGAAAGTTAACTATCCTACCAATCATAAAAATAATATTACAGTATGAAAATCATTTAAATCTGGACATATGAAAACGTTACCTGAAAAGTGCGAGAAAGAATACATAAATCAATTACACATTCGTAGAGGAGTGAAAATGTGTGTGCTACATCAATCCTAATATTCAGTTGTGATTGACATGGTAGGCCCAGTCAAATAAAGCAGTGATTTCCATTTTCTTTCGTTTACCCTAGTCACTCGACGCGAATTCTGAAGCGTTCCTTGCTATAGGCTGTTCACGGTAAAATGAGCACTTTTGAAAGCCCTGCTTATTATCTACTTGTATGCACGTTGTGTATTCCTCCACCTAATGTAAAATTAACATTGACATGAGCCTAATCGCTTTGATTATGCGTCGGTCAAGTGAAACTGTGAAATTCTTTAAAAAATAAATACTTTAAAAATTTGCTTATTTGTACACTTCGGTGCATTAACAAAACAGAAAGCGAAATAAATAATTTTAAGTTATCACAAATGGTTACCTAACCCTTTTTATTTGACGTTAAAATGTGGAACTACTTTCCAGCCATCGTTACCAACTTTACTGGGTGAATGTTTTTAAAGTTCATTTCTGAAATGCTGTCTTTATTGTGAACAGCCTTTACAGACGAGGCATTAAGAACTAAGGAGTGTTTTGCCCCGGGTCTTGCAGAATTTTGCCCGTTGGCCTAGTGTTGCTTGACGAGGATTGGGGGGTTGATAACATCAGGGTCTTGAGAGCCGATGTGGGTGAAGTGAGGTGAATATGGACCAGCGCTGGAATGCAAGGGAGGGAGAAATGGGAGATCCCCGAGAAAATATGCCGCACTACGGCATTGTCCGGCACGATTACCGCATGCGAAACTCCGAGGGGGGGGGGGTGGAGTACCCTGCCCCCCCGGAGTTCGCCTCGGTGGGAGGTGAGTAGTCTAACCACTGCGCCACCACGGCCCTGCAAGTGTTCAGGAAAGTGGTATTCGTTCTGAGCGGATGTAGAATAGTACAGCGGTAACTCGCTGCATTCTTTCTCAGACCTTAAAGCTACCAACGAGTGAGGTTGTGTAAGAATGTGTGTGTGAAGCAAAAATCGATGAGGCAGTACGGGCGACGCCAGCCGGCGCATATAAACCGATATCGGCTCTACGCGCAAAATTATGAATTCGCATGCAGTGTTTTAGTCGTACCGCTGGAACTATTGCACTTTAATCCGCGACCCTCTCATTTTATTAGATACATCACTATAGCAAAGTCCTATGCACTTCTCTAAGATTGTTTCGTACGGATCCAGTTCATAAGCTGTTCGCGGTAACTCAGCACTTTTGAGGCCCTAATTATGTTTTTTTATCCCTTAACCAAATTTTTATGTAAATATTGCCATGTAACTAATTACACACAGTATGTATATTCCAAAGCACTCGAAAGTTAACGTTTAAGCCTAAAATAATATATATATATTGACTGTTATTCCAGATGAGAGGGCTGTCAAAAATGTTAACTTTACTATGAATAGCTTACATATATTTTGAGAAACAGCAGTCTGCAAAAGTCGATTTCAGCCACGTCGGAAAGTGTTATAATAATGTTCTCAATGTGCGTGATGTCTTAAAAACACCACACACTACCAGTCTGAAATATTTTTAATTTTCGCAGGTAAGCATTATGGGCCTACATTCGCTGGTTTACTTGCAAAAAAAAAAAAAAAGGATTTCAAACAAACCGAGACGTATCTCAAGTGCCATGTAAGCAGCCGGCTTATGCTGGAGTCACGACACTTCGACGAACCCGACACGGACAACCCCGACACGACAACCTCGACACGACAACCCCGACACGACAAAATCTAAGTAGCAGCCAATGAAGCGCAAGGTCACAGTGACATCCGTCCGATAAAATCGCAGCCCCGAGAGAGAGAGAGAGGGAGAGAGGGAGAGAGAGAGAGAGAGAGAGAGAGAGAGAGAGAGAGAGAGAGAGAGAGAGAGAGAGAGTGTGTGTGTGTGTGTGTTGCACGAAGGTATGTTCTATCCGTACCTGTACAACGTGTGCAGGCTCTGTCACCAGCCAATTTCGCAACACGACCTATGCTCTGTGGATGGTTCGTCCAAAGATGTGGCAATCCGCATTTCGCTGCATCTGTGCTGTTTACAGATGAGGCATCCTTCCGCAGGGATAACATTCCAAATTTTCCCAATAAGCACATATGGGCGCACGAGAAACCTCACGCAAGTGTTCAATCCAACCATCAACAACGCTTCTCAGTCAATGTGTGCGCCGGCATTCTTTATGACTCTTTAGTGGGATCCTATGTTCTACCACCCAAGCCAATGGAAGAACGTACCATGTATTCTTGAGGAACACTTTGCTTGCTCTATTAGAATATGTACCGTTAGCGATACAAGACATGTAATTCAAGCGCCATGGAGATCCTACCCATTGCATTCTTTGTGATCGTATGTTTCTCGATCGACAGTTCGATATCCACTGGTTAGTTAGCGATGGACTAGTACCTTGGCATCCACGCGCAACATTGATCTAAATCCGCCAGACTTTTATTTGCGGGAGTATTTGAAAGGCACTGTGTATGTAACCTCAGTGTAAGATGTCGGGAGTCTTCGTGGACGTATTGTGGAAGGACGTGGGACAATACGCACGTATCCAGCGTTACATGAGCGCATCCGGCAGTCATTATGATGGACGTGTGTGGGCATGTATCCGTGCCAAGGTGGCCGTTTCGAGCACATTTTATAAGGCACTTACCATTGATGTCAGCTATTTCCTATACTATGCTTACATACGTTTCTCAATGTTCAATGTGTTCTGCATATACCATGTTATAAGGGTTCTGGTATGGTTTGTTGTGTATCATGCTGATATGGCATTCCACACAACAGGGGCCCAGTGTCTTTCATTGTACACAGTAACGCCTAGTAAAGCGCTTCTAATACGTTATACGTTTAGGAAGCAACCTAGCACGTCGTAGATGGGGTATTTTTTTCAAAGGTTTGATTCAAAAACTGTGACGAAAGCGCGAATAGACTCAAACTGACAAATGAATAATAGAAAATACATTAGCACACTTATAGTACCACATAGATAAAGGTTGTTCACGATCAAGTGAGCACTTTTGAGATTAATCTTAGAAAAAAGTCATTGCCTCTACCTGCATATATATATGTATATATATATATATATATATATATATATATATATATATATATATATATATATATATATTAACAGGCGTTCTGAGAGACATTCGTCCAGTAAAGATGGTAACGATTGTTGAGAAGTAGTTCCATATCTCAAGGTCGAATAAAAGGTGATAGGTAACCATCTGTGATAACTTAAATTATTTCTTTCGCTTTCTGGTATTTTTAATGCAGCGAAGTGAAAAATGAGAAGATTTATAAAATATTTATTTTACTAATAACTTCACAGTTATATTTGACCGACGCATGGATAAAGTGATAAGGCCCATGGCAATGTTCATTTTACATAAGGTGTAAGAATACACAACGTGCATACAAGTAGCTCTTAAGCAGGACTTTCAAAAGTGCTCATTTTACCGTGAACAACCTACATTTACTAAGAGTGTTTGCGAGCGAAGTTTACATATTTTTTACGAGGACAAATAGTTATGAATATAAAATAAATTATAATACACTTCCAGGCGTACGAGATATAAGGTTCCGATTTTAAAAACGTCGGAAAATTTCACAAGGAATGTAAAAAAAAATTTCTTACAGTCGGTTTGCTAAATCTTTTAACACAGATGAAGAAAGAATTTGTGGTGGCGAACCCAAAACTGGTAGCTTCACGCCCGCACACTTCTGCATGACTGTTCGGCAGGAATCTGCGAGGACGTCTTCCCTTGCAGAAGTCTGGCACGAGGCTTATCTGCAGCCCTCAGCTGGCACGGCTCTCTCCTCTCCATCCCCTACCCCACCACGCCACCCCCGCCACACCACTTCCATAACGTTCGCGTATAATCCTAGCAGACCGTCTTGTTCCGCATCACTGACTTCCACTCGAGTCCTGTCAGACGTAACGGGCATATCTCGCCCTCCCGCCGAAGAGCAAGCAAACACGCTCTACCACTACCTCGCTCTCTCTCTCTCTCTTTCTCGCCCGGCCTGCGAAGGCCTACAGCGGCAGAGGGGCTGGCTGTCGCCTACATTCCTGCTCTGCTCCATTGCTCTCTCTCTCCGCTCATCGCCAACTCAAGCCGTGTCCGAAATGGCAAATTTGGGGAATTAGGGTTCAAGAATTTAAGGTGGATGGTTTCGAACGGCTTGTAATAGCGCTACATGCGACAAAGTTGGAAACTAAAAGTTTGTGTGTTCCAACGTTGTTTCGTTTATAGGCTGTTCGCGGTAAAGTGAGCATTTTTTAAGGCCCTTCAAAAAATTTCATTGCACCCTATTTCTATTTTTCTGCTGCTTTTTAACATAAACATTGCAATGTAACCAATAAACACAGTGTATACATTTCACAACGCTCAAAAGTTAATACCTGAGGCTGCAATAAGATATATATATATATATATATATATATATAAAGGCATTAACCACTTATATATATATATATATATATATATATATATATATATATATATATATATATATATATAAGTGGTTAATGCCTTTTGGAAGGGCCTTAAAAACTTCTCAGTTTACCGTGAATAGCCTATATCACACTATCAATAAATACATTTCTTCAAGCATTTTTAACGTCTTGTGAATAACTGTTTTAGCCGATATCAATCTTCTCGTTATTTCTTCGCTCCCTGCAATTAACATTCCATTTCAAATAACAACCGATGTGTAATTTTTTTTTTTTAAATACAACATCCAAACTTTATTTTAAAATAACTTCACGTTGATCCCTGATTTTCCATTTTCACGTCCATGTATTGTGCGGCGTTTCAAGAACAGTAAATAGCGACGTTTCCACCGCAACGCGGGGGAAAAAAAAAACGTAAATAAACAACAGCAGACGATTTTACGGACTTATTTGGGGGATTTAGTGCGCTACTTAACCTCAGTAGATTTCAACCCTAAATCCCCAAATATTTAGGGCCTAAACTTGGTCACGTGGTCGATTTAGTAACCTAAATAATGGTCTCGTAGTCATTTCGGACACAGCACTAGTTCCTCGCGTCTCCCAAAATAGACTGTGATTTATTTATACATACCCTATATATATATATATATATATATATATATATATATATATATATATATATATATTGAATATCTGGGTTGATGAAGATTTAGATGCATGTAGTTTATTAACGAATACTTCCAACTTATCTGAAGCCCTGCTAAAGTTTTTCTTCCTGGATACTCCTCCACTTAAGGCGCTCGTCTTCCTGGCGCTTGAAGTGCGTTGCAGTGTTCGAAATATACGTTTTTCTACTAAACTATTAAACGTGCGTCCAGTGTGCTGACATACGAAAATAACACTCATTTCAGACGAAGGCTGTTGAGCTTTTTCAAGACCTCGTGTTAATTAGAAACACCATCGCAAAGCACGCCAAATTTGCTAAAAACGGCTTTTTCAAATTGCTGTATCTCAAAATGTACGCGTCAGATCCATACAAAACTAGACAAGGAGCATGCATTGAACCTCCCTACACACTCTCCACCAATAAAATAATAGGGTCGCCGCTGAAAGTCCCATAGGTACACGCAGCACGACGAGAACACTGCACGCCAGTTCAGAGCCTTGCGCTTAGCGGCGATGGGGGCCTTGATGCGCGTGGCAGTGTCGCCTTTAACGCTCCCTCGCCTCTCGGCTTCAAACGCGGAGAAAAGCTTTAGGTAGACGGGCGCCTTAATTCTAGCATGGCTTAACCAAGTATAGAGGGGCCTCTGTGGTGCAGTGGTTAGACTACTCGCCTCCAACCTAGGCGAAACGTGTTCGATTTCCGGCGGTGTCACCCCAGGATTTTTGCATGTGGGAATTCTGCCGGGCGTTGCCGCTGGTCGGCGGGTTTTCTCAGGGATCTCCTGTTTCCCTCGCCCCGTGCATTCCAGCGCTGCTCCGTACTCGCTCCATCCTCATCGGCCCTCAAGACCTCGATGTTATGAGCCGCCCAAATATCTCCCCTATAATTAACGAAGTCTTGAAAATTACACGAAAGAGAGAATGCACCGCACTCGTAGGGTTTAGCACTTACCTCAATAATATTTTACATGAGAACTATTTATTATTAACCATTACCAGCGTACCTATATCCCTGACTCATCCATATTAATACCAAGAGAAATATTAACATTTATTTATTAAATATACGTAAAAATTCTATTAAAGTAAAATTAGGATACTTTTATGTTAACAGATGTACGAAACTTTTTTGATACATGACATGTATAGGAAAAAAGCAAACACGTTTTAGATGGGGTGATTTTTCCAAGCAAAGGTTTGATTCTAAAAGTGTCAAGAAACCACATGCTTCTCGTATATATTCTGTCCACGGTAAACTAAGCACGTTTAAGGCAGTTCTTAAGTTCCTTTCAGCATATTTGTATCACTTTGCCAATTGATAATATAAGAATTGCTATGCTACAAATAAAACACAGTGTATAAAGTTTACAAACAGTAAATAAATATTCGCAAAATTACTACATCTGTGTAAGCATATAGTTAAAAAGTGCGAATGGTCAAGTTCCCCCCCCCCCCCACATATATTTGTGGGAGCATTCCTACGTTTGATGAGAAAAGAGTAAAATATATGGGGATGTTCCCAATTATACAGAATGTTCTTAGAAACTCAGTGCCCAAATTCCAGACATAGTTTCTTTGGAACAAATGTAATATAAAAAATCTCTTTTACTCATATCCACAAAAAAAAATTTTATATCATTTCAGTGTGTTCGAAATTTCGGCGTACAATGCCTGGAATAGAAGTCAGTGCT
>CM056993.1:41867730-41965230 GCA_029891345.1 Dryococelus australis
TTTACTACTTTGGCGCTATACTGAAAGCCAGCAGTTCTTGTTTTATTAAGAATATTGGTTCTAAAATTCATTTTAGCTACCAATTCAATTTAAAGTAAATTTTAATAGAACTAAATTTTGAGTTTTGTGACATTAGTATTGAACATAGATGTAAATATTGATTGGCTTTTCTTGTAATATAAGTTTTCATTTTATTGTGCAACGACTTTCATTTAATATTTTATTTATAAATAAAATTGAAATAAAACCTGGCTTTTGTACAAAAATACTATTTACTACATTTTTGCACTTACAAGTCTCTGAAGATATATTTAATTTTACAGTAATCTGTCAAACAGGCAACGCTTATGTCAAGTCAGATCCTTACAGACTTCATCAAAAGACAGAATAAAAGACGTTAAATAGCATTATAAATTATTATCGAGCTACTTACCTCTTTATCGTCTTTTGTCCCATGCTCTTATGGTGACCTTTACGATGCCGGCTATTAATAATATACGCGTCTCCTACGCACAACTTGCCACCGCCTAAGTGGCGTCTTGATTGCAATTGTTAGTGTCGTCTTCGCTGAAATGGAGACCACCTGCTGGGAAATGGAGACCACCTGATGGGAAATGGAGACCACCTGATGGGAAATGGAGACCACCTGCTGGGAAATTCCCAACTTGATAGTGAGGTTACACAGAAAGCTGCGACAAAAGCAGAGAATAGCGTTACTTAGTTCTGCCTTAAGGCAATATTTATGAGGATCACATTTTACGGAAAAAAAACGTTGTGAGAATAAAATATGTTACTACCATGGAAGTGTATAAGAGTTTTCGTAATATATCATGAGCTTCTTTTCAAAACTTTATGGTTTTAAGTGCAATAGAAGAGTATCTTACTCCGCGAATTCTCGAAATGTTGAACCAATAGCAGATTTGAAAATACTGAAGAATTAGATTTATTGAAAAGTTTTCTCGAATGCAGATAACTATCTTGTACAGCAATAGTCGATACAGTCTATTTTTGACAATTAAATACGGTTAACATTTAAGATAGGGATATAAAACATTATTAATTATGCCAAAATATTTTTTTTAATCGGCAAAATAAAATTGACAAGTTTATAATATATAAACTTATACATGTTAAAGGGGAAAAAAAATTTTCTAAAAAAAATTTCCGACAGGAGCTGTCAAGAAGTTGAAATTCACTTAAAATTAAGAAGTTTCTTTTATTATTATTTATATATACATATTTTTTTTAGAATTCTACGTAATAAAAAATCTTAGATCTTTAAACAATTACTTTTTCATATGTACAAAGTATATGGTTTCTACAAGATTTTATAAAAAAAATTGCGCAATAAATATTTTTACATCATACATTCACGTAATAAATTAACACGAAGCCGTCTTATTTCCCTGAGTCAATATAGCCAGAATATTACTATAGTTTATGCACACGATCTTACTGAAAATCGTACACGTAGCTTGCCTGCAGTACATGCGTCACACAATGCCAAGTGCCCTGCCATATGTATATGTTGCTTGTGCTGTAGGCATATTCCAAGTACTTAGTATTAACATACAATCTGAGCAGACAGGATATTACCACGCGGCACTGAATATAAAATACGTGACAACGTGTGGAATAACGGTAGTGTACTATTGAGCTCCTTGCATAACCATACTCTCCCATAGGCTTATAAAACAGTGTGAAATGAAATCAGGTGTTAATATCGTGTTTTAGTTTAGGTATATTGCTGTCAAAATTTATTACAACTGAGCAGTACGATAGTAGAATATTTCTCTCCTGAGGAAAACGTCTGCTTGCCCCTTGCAGGCTCGAGAACCAGGCGTTCGATGTGAAGAACACTCACCTAAGTTCACCACACTTACTAGAGACCAGAGACTATTTGTTACACTCTGAAAATTATGCAATTTACTTTCCATAAGGACATGCAGAAATTATGCAGAACTGGGTTATCAGTGAAGGCGAGGAAGTGAAAACAATTATTCATGCAAATAGGAAAAGACGTCGGACTACATAAAGTTTCCGTGCCAAATTATTTTATTTCAAATTCAGTTTCCTTAAACTTAATTGATATGTATTCTGTCTATAAATGAAACTTATTAAAAATCCTGAATGGTAATAGCAAAGGGTTTATGAAAGTCATTCAAACTAGTACTGCCAATAGGAAGTGGTCAGACATAACGGCCGTTAACAATACCCTTATTCAGAAAACGTAAATTAGCCTGACGTGTCAGTTTGTCACTTCGAAACAAATCATTGGATGAAAACGCCTGAAATTATTATCTGGAAAAATTAAGCGTGACTCAGTTTAGTATTAGAACATTAAAAACTCTATCTCTCAGGTTAAACTATGGTTAAAAATATGCTGGTTCTTACCTGTTAAAAACGCCTTGCCAACATGGCGTTGTGTAGAATGTTGTATTACAAATGGCAGCTCTCTTAGGCCTATACGACGTGTAGACTAAACTCGTAGAAAAACTAGTAGTGTAGAAAAATAGTTTACTTGTAGGATGATACCATTTATATTAGAAAGCAGGACGGAATATCAGGAAAATATATAGTAGTATTCAAACTTCATTGAATTAAGGTTTTTCTTAACTTGGCTTACAGCTCACGAAACGTCACAGCGTGTAACTGGCCTAAGCTCATACACAGCTGGTTACAATACGGAGGGGCTTACAGCACACTTCTCTACGTAAAAACAAAACAATATTAATTAAGCAAGCTGTATAAACTCAAATACCCTAATATACTACTTAAAATACATATGCTACGTCCAACTTCTGGACGTGCGTCCTGACTTAGGTCTTAACCTGTTGAAAAATGGCGGCAGAGAGAGCGATCTCCTAACTGAAATTACCCGCCTAGCCCTGCGCTATCATGCTAGCCAATGGGGCTGCAGGATTCGAACCTGCCAGCCAATCGGACGGCTTCCTAATCAAACAACTAATCTGACACACTCCTAACGGCCTAATTCCCTATGTCAAAGAGTTACGGGTCTCGTAGAAGGTAATAGAAATGACACAATAAATTCCTTGAAACAATGCCAATAATATGAGACCAAGGAAATAAATGAAAATATTGAATTATTAATTAGAATACAAAAAATAAAATCTAGCTAACTAAGGAATTTAAACATAAACTATTGTCATTATAACATATAATTATTCAAAATCCTAAACATACGAAAATTAATAACAATAAATAAAAATTGAACATATGTGAAAAACATGTGCAAATTACAGTGTTTGACATTGACAGTGTAGAATGTGTAAAAATATACATAGATTATAATAATGAATGCAGAAATTGCTAAAGTTTATGTTACAGTACGTTTTGTCAAGTAAACCTGTATGAAAAAGAGCATATTCAAAAATTAAATCAATAAACAAAACCACTACAAAATATATTAGAAAGTTAAAATTCCCTTCTGGATTTTTTGCTTCGAGAATTTAGTAACTGCGAGATATCTCCAGAGGCCATAATGTTTATTAATTTTAGAAGCAGCGAATTTTCTAGAAACGATTTAAAAAGAAAAGTATTACAAAACACTTTAGTGTTAGTATCATTTCCTAATTGGTTAAACACATTTTGAATCGTGTTATTGTAATGAACGCTAATCATGCATTCTCAGTATCTAAGGCATCGAATTATGAGTATCGTGTTCAAATGGGGAAATATTTTTTTGTGTAAGTAGACGGACTTCAATAAAGAGCAACTGCAGAACTGTATGAGTAGATTACTGAAATCTACAGTCTGCTCAGAGTATTTCGAGGCAAAAGACTGCTCTGCTATCAGTACGTTTAAGATGTCATTAATGACAACAGGGCATAAGGGCACAGGAGCAGTAGTCAGCTGCCATGTAGTGACGTTACCCAGCCACCAGGCTTTGCTATGTGACCTGACCTTGATCCTGTCCCCGTGACCTTGAATTTCCTTTAACTGAAAAAATTCGAATGGATCCCGAGAATTTAAAACAAATTTTTTAAGAATTTATAAAAAAATTCTAAAAATTACAAAAAATTATTTAAATTTAAAATTCTAATTAAAAAAGCCGAGGCACCATGTTATTATATCACCCAACCGCCATGTTGGATTTCGGTAACCTTGACCCGGTGACCTTGAATATAAAATCTAAGAAATCCAAAAAATAAATAAATAAATAAAAACTAATAAAATATTTAGAATGTTAACAAAATTTAAAAAATTATAATAAATATTTAAACATGTACATGTAGGAGGTCGGGGGTTCGATGACATGTGGAGCGACTAAGCTCCTGACATGACCAGCTCTCGCCAGGTTCGACAGTGTCCATCTCGTTAGTCATGTTCGATGTTGATGATCTTTAAAACATTGGCCTTCGATGACGCTGAAGCCAAAAATAAAAAAATAAAAAAAAATTAAAAATATATTTAAAAAAGTTTCAAGATCGAAGAAAAATAACATCGATGACTCCGACCACCACGTTGGACGCCAGTGACCATTACCACAGTGGCCTTGGAGAAAAAACACTAGAAAATAATGGTAAAAAATGGAATAAATTTATAAAAGTCGGATAGAATATTATGTTACTGACTGCGAACTTCATGCCGAGTATCGGCAACCATGGTCTTAACCTTTAACCTTGACCTTCACCATGTGTCCATGACTTTGGATGACCTAAAATTTAAATAATAAAAAAAATCGCAAAATTGCTCTAAAAGTTCCCCATAAAAATGGCAAAAACTGCTCAAATTATTTTTAAAATATGAAAAAGTTTATAAAAATTAAAATTTAGAATATTTTGGCTTAGAGGGGATGGGGCACTAGTGCCGACCAGCCACCATGTTATGATGTCATACAACAACCATATTAAATCAAAGTGACCTTAACCTTTGCCTTTGACCTTGACAATATTTGTCCATAACCTTGAATAACTTTAAAGCCGAAATATAAAAAAATTAAATAATTATAAAAAATACATAAGAAATTTTTTTAAGGAATTTATTAAAAAACTTACATTTCCGGAGGTTCCCTCAGCACCATGCCCAGCAGACGACTGACCATCACTAATGTTTCTGATAGGTTGATTATATGTGTTCGCTTCGCCATCCAAAAGTGTATTTTATTGGTTGATTACTCACACTCGTTCGACCCCCCACCAATGCTTCTCATGTATTAAAATTCCTCTCCCCTACCTCCTGGCCCTTTCTCATTCTGCAATGCACTCTACCCACCATATTATTTTTTCATTTTGTCAGTTGTTTACTTTTTCATTGCGTAGGTCTTTATGGTGTATTAATGAACGATTTCGCCGCCAGAGAAGCTGTCGATTTAGCCCCCATGTTGGTTGCTGTTGACCCTGACCTTAACTCCAATTACATAAAACTCAAAAAATCGAGAAATATCAGTCTGTACAATTGACCATTACTAACTAGTCACAACAAGGATCCATACAGACTAACCTTACTAGCCAACGACTGACTCCACCTAAGACTAACTCTACACAAGGCTGATTCCTGGTGAGATCGACTGAGCACAAAACTAGATCCTGAGGAGAATTTCCTGCAAAACTGATTAAAACAACTGACAAGACCAACCTGCCATACCTTCCAACTATGATGGACAATCTCAAGAATACATCTAATAAGAGTCTCCTAGCTAACCTCTTCGCACAAACTCTTCGCGAAATTTGCGCAAAACATTTCTGCCGTAGCTGATGATACCAAAGGGTCGTACTAACTTACCAAGCCAACTGACCAGGCCAACCAAC
Source organism: Dryococelus australis (assembly GCA_029891345.1). Lineage (NCBI taxonomy): Eukaryota > Metazoa > Arthropoda > Insecta > Phasmatodea > Phasmatidae > Dryococelus > Dryococelus australis. Next base: position 41,873,502 of record CM056993.1, read on the forward strand.
TAGTTGCGAAACATTCCTAAAAAATGTTTCCCTCATCTCATTCGTTCTTCATATAGAATTCATCCATTTTAAACGACCCGAGTTAGACATAACACTTCAGATCTTATCATAGCCCTCCTCCTGCACATGCTTACATAAATTTGATCTAAAACAGACTCTCACAATAGATTTGTTACACCACTAATTTAATCAGTCATTCAGTGATGCAGAAGGGACGCTATAAAATATTAAACACACATTACTAAGTATATATAAATTTAATTTATTTACCTATCCATTATATATTACATTTCTAATTATATTGTACATTCGAGATTTACGTTTCTCATATGTTGCAGATCATGGATAGTATTCAACAGTCTTATCTGATGTAACCGCGATCCTTCAATTCATCGATGATTGAAGGGATTTCAACAATGCGTGAGAGATATCCGCGTTTTTGTAGGTCAATAAAATATCTTAGTCTATCAACAAGTTCATTCGGGTCTTTGAGAAATATGTAACGAGCTTTCTCGACGCCTTTTGCCTTCTTTGCACCAATTGTCGAAAGAAATTCGTTGCTGAAATGTATACAAACGTCGAGAGAATCATCATCCTTCACATCAGATATTTCTTCAATACTTTCCCCATAGTCACTATCATCAGTGCTGTCATTATGATAGTCTTCACTCCTGTTTCATACTGAATATCAAAGTTAACTTTTATTTGTAGGAGTCACATGCTCATCATCAATATTTAGACCTGACAACCGTTTATTTTGAAGTTCGTCGAATTCACGTGAACGCCTTGCAAGTGTACCTACATTTTACATATACCGACTGTGTCATGCCTCATAGGTCTCTCATTGCATCATTAGCATTAAATGTCCACAGTCGTCTGTGGAAACAGTACCCATCAATGTAGCAGGTGGTATTAGCGACATCACTTTCTGGCTCCCAGTAAACGAACCTCGCACATCTTGATGTGTTCCTTCATTGTATAACCTTGAATAAACTGCACGTGGTCATTGTCGTAATGCTTCATCATGCGAGTTCCATCGTCGTCTGCAAATATTTGATGTAGTGTATTTACATGATGTAACGAAGTCATCACATGCTGTTTCTCAGTGGGTGAAAAAACACTACATTAATCAGCTTTGGTGTGTTTATTCATGTTATCACGTCGACCGAACTGTCTGGAACATCTATAGCAGATAACAAAACCATGAGAAGGGTTCTTCAAACAGCCGCCCTTCTCATGTCGTCGCGCATTGCAACATTTACTGAAGGACTTGGCATGGTAACAACATTGTTTCCCATGTAATTTTTGGGCAGTCGTTGAAGGTATGCATGAAGTCGTATATGACATACTCGATTTCACATCGTCAGTGGCTTGCATCTTCTTCAAGCATACACGAATTCATACACTTTACTTCTGTCAACTGACTCTTGCAGACTGAATCCTGCCGACTGACTCCTGCATACGGACTTCTGCAGACTGACTCCTGCCGGACATCCGTCAGCCTGAAGGATTAAGTCTGCAGCAGTCAGTCTGCAGTAGCCAGTCGCAAGTGTTAGTCTGCAAGAGTCAGTTGTTAGGAGTAAAGTGTACGAATTTATGTATGATTGAAGACGATGTAAGCCACTGGCGATGTGAAATCGAGTATGTCATAAATGACTGCATACATACCATCAATGAATGCCCAAGAATTATTTGGAAAACAATGCTGTTACTGTGCCAAGTCCTTCAGTAAAAGTTTCAATGCGAGGTGACATGAGAAGAGTGACTGTTCGAAGAACCCATCAACATCTAACATGGCTGACGAGATGGACACTGGCCGACCTGGCTAGGGCCGGTCGTTTCGGGAGCTTAGTTGATCCACCTGACATCGAACTCAGGACCTCCTACGCGTACATCTTTAAATTTTTTTGAATAATACTTTTTAATTTTAAAAATTGCGTAATGTTTTTATAAATTTTTCAAAGTTTTTATATTTTTTTAATATTCTTATTTATTTTTGGTTCAACGTCGTACAAGGTCACGGGATGAGATAAAGGTCACCGGGCCAAGGTTACCGAAATCCAACGTGACGGTTGTGTGATGTAATAATATGGCGACTCGTTGGCGCCTCGACTCATTTACGGAGTCCCTCTATACCGAAACATTAAAATTTTTGAAATATTTGATAATTAAAAGAATTATAAATTTTAATAATTTTTTTACAAATTATTAATTTTTTTTATAATTTTTTTATTAATTTTTGAGAATTTTTGGGATTTTTTCGAATTTTTTTGGTCAAGTCCATTCAAAGTCACAGGTACAGGGCCAACGTCAAGGTCACGGGTCAAGGTAAAGGTCACGCAGACCAAGCGTGGCAGTTGGGTTACGTCACTACATGGTGGCCGGCCTCCTACTGCTCCTGTGCCTCGTGCCATTATGCCCGACTTCTCTAAATTATTCTACTAACAACTAACAGCAGCGAAATATTTTTTTTTAGTATAATTTTATTAACCTTTCCAAATATAGTTTACTATCTTGATGCTCAAGAAATACGTAACCTGATTGTATGGATTCAGTTTAACAAACAATACGCTATTTATTTTTAACAGCTAACGCAATTTCAAAACTTCTTTTGAATATGGAGGTTATTATAATAGCTCATATCCATTTACCGGTGAGGAACAACTTCCGCGGTAACTCTAAGGAATGGTCGTGATAATAAGATTAACACGTCTATGCCTCCAGAAAAATATAAAATATTTTCTCCGAAATGAAAAAGTTTACTATTGTAAAAGTAAATATCATCTTTAACAGAAACGATTAAATTTCTCGAAGCTTAAAATGCTACGAATTGTGCGCCAGGATATTCTGATCGAACTCCAAATTTGCACAAAATTGGTAGAAGCTGTGACGAAACACGATTTTGTCTCAAATATTAATAATGTTTTTTTTTATATCTTGCAGTTTTTATTTTGTTGGTTTCCAGACTGAATTACTCAATTAGCGCAACATTCGTGTTTTCGATTATAAATGCTAATAACATTCTTTTAATAGAAAACTCTCTATTAAAAATAATTACGTATGTCTTGTGAAACTATTAGGTATGCACTCGGTCCCTGCGATATTTTAGAAATTCGTATTTGCGTTATACGGAAAATATAGATTGATATTAATATCGAGATAAATAAAGTTTGTTAATGTTAAATTAGAAAATTTTACCCTGTGTCCCTGTGCTGTCATTTGCAATTACCATTTCACACTTAGATTTAATCTACGAAGTGAATTTGTAAACCAGTAGCTTGTTCAACAGTAGGGAATTGTTGGCTTTCCATCAAAACTATATGTATACAATACAGAATGCAATTATAACTTAAGTGAAACACGGCCTAAGATCGCAACACCGAGGAAAAAATATGGTTGTAGGATCCAAATATCTGTACCCGTAACCCAGACTGGTAACATATGGACATCAATCAATTTGGTTCTAGGCACCATCTAAATATTTTTAGCGTAGGTAGTAACTGCAACAGAACAGTTTGTCATAGTCTTGTCTGCGGGTGTATTTGCAATTATCAAAATAGATCCTAAATTAGAGAACTGTGTTCCGCCTACAGAACGTATAGTTATTTTAACAGTGCAACTTCAGCAATATGTTGATTCTTCACGCAACAAACGGCAGTGTAATGATCTAACCAGGAATTTGGTTTATAGTATAGAAGTTTGCTTGCTGCTACTCTGAAGCCATTTTTAGGAACTGTTCTGCTGTTCCCTAATATCGAGAACTATTTCAGCGTAGCAAGCAGGAATTTAACACGCTGTTATAATACATTTCAATTACGCATGCGCTTGAAATTACATTAAAAATTACAAAATTATATATGAAAAAGGATTTTAACACTAGGCCCTGGGCTCTGTATTCAAGGCAGGTTAACGTAATGCTGACGTCAGTTGATTAATTATTTCTGCGCAAACTGTAGAATCAATTAGAAAAATTTTGCTATGTCATCCTTCTTATCGCGCTCTTCGCTTCGAGGGCGAGATAACAGCGTGTATAACGCCAAAGGCTGTTCTCGGTAAAATGAGCACTTTTGAAAGCCCTGCTTCGATCTGCTTGTATGCACGTTGTGTAGTCTTACGCCTTATGTAAAATTATCATTGCCATGGGCCTCATCACTTTATTCCTACGCCGGTAAAGTAAAATTGTGAAATTATTAGGAAATTAAATATTTTACAAATCTGCTAATTTTCGCACTTGGATGAATTAAAAATACCAGAAAGGGAAATAAATAATTTAAGTTTTCACAAATGGTTACCTAACGTTTTTTTATCTGACGTTAAGTTATGGGACTAGATTCCCTCCATCGTTACCAACTTTACTGGGCGCATATATCTCGGCGCGCCCCTTAAAAAAACATATGCAGGCAGGGGCAGTGACTTTTTTTTTCCAAAGGTTTATCTCAAAAGTCCTCACTTTGTCGTGAACAGTCTTTACAAAAAGATTTTTCTGCAACAAGCGTTTATTAATCACATTGATGGAAAAATTATGTTTTTTTTTTTTTTCCCCCGTCACTGTGACGACGTATATACGTATTTAGTGTTTCGCTTAGTTCGAAATATTTTATGTGAAAATGATAACGCCAGAAGCTTATTGGCAGAAAACGAAAAATTTCCCGGATGCATTGCTTTACTTTAAACGTTTTTAACTTTGTCTTGCTTTGGTTGTCCGGTTTCAGTTTATTCGACTCTCCCAGAAGGACACTACATCATTGAAGAATTTGTGAGATGAGTGTTTCAGCTAATTCAATTCTTATTTACTGCGAAAAAAATTATTTACTTCACTCTGCCGAGGTATTTATAATGTTTTCAGTAACCAAATCGATAGTTGCGTGTATTAAAAACATGTAGCCTAGAAGACGTTGAAACAACGCCGCGAATGCTCTGCTCAGGGAATTATTTCCAAAAGAATAATTTAATTCAAAGTAACGAATACAGATCTTTGGAGCAAGAGTACATCAGGCGAGTAAACAAAATATTGTTCAGTGTAAACAAATAATTCTTATGTCGTGTTGCTCTTGTATAAAACTACTTCGTGTATTTTCTAAGCTGAAAGTTCCGCGCTATCTTAACAAACCGCCACGTTAACCTCGCTTTTAAAAGGGTACTAGCGTAATGGGTTATACAGCAAGGAATCCATTCCTCCCTATACATCTAGCGAGTTTTGTTTCGAACCGCAGCAACCTCATTTGGGTTCAGCATGATCACTACCACAGTCGTTGCCGTAAACAAACACTTACAAGCTGCTCTCTCATCTGGTTTCCTCACTCCAGAAAGATGGAAACAATACTTCACTGCGCCTTTAAAACAGCAAAATAATACCGCCTATACCACATATTACAACATATTTAGCTCTTCTCGGTCTAGATGTTCTTAATGTAGATGAAAAAAGTCATATTTGTATTGCCATACTACGTTGTAAATAATTCTACGAAAATGTGTATACTGAACAATAAGTTGTTCTGTCTAAATAACTAAAATTGTTGATCGTGATTACAAAGAGAGTATTTCCTCTAATCATCGAGAAAGAATTTTTTTCTTACGGACAAAACTTCAGAAAAATTTAGCTGGCTCAATTTTTCCAGTAAAACAAACTTGCGTTTCCTACACACGTTAAAATATTTCCTTGCCCTGACACTGCCAATGGGCGAACTGAGTGTTAGCTAAAATTTGTTTAACTTTGTGAAGAGGCTGATTTTCGAACATTTTATCAAAAACATTGCAAAGGACGGGAGTTGCGTATTCAATGATAACGTATTTGCCACCTGATATTTCAGCCCACAGTTATGCTCTAAATAACATTGAATTTATAATTATCGAAACTGTGTGCGTGTGACAGTCTTGGAAGGGCCAAATAACACGAGGATGTATCTAAATTGTGTTATATTCATCGAATGGAGTGTCGCAGGGTTTCTAGGTTCAAGTCTAGAGTAAGTCATAGGTGTAACTTTGCGTTCGTCTTATTTGCGCCACGTGTGAGTTTCCATGTCAAAGAAACTATCACTTGTCACTGGAACAGTTACGCTAGTCACTGAGCATGTCAAAATTTATTGAAGAAAGTTAACTTACCAAAATAGTTTTTATGAGAACACGTGTTTGATAACCAGTCCGCCATCCAGATATTGTTTTCCGAAATCACACCAGGCGAATGTATGTATGCTTCCTTAGGGTTCCCGCCTAACGCGTTGCAGTGTGTTTGAAATACACGTTTTTCAACCAAACTATTAAACTTGTGCCCAACGTGCTGATCGACGAAAAAAACACACACTTCACTTCAGGCGAGGGCTCTTGAGTGCTTTTAAGACTTCACGCACATTGGAAACACCATTTCAGAGCACTCCAAGGTGGCGAAAAATGGCTTTTCCAAGGCTCCGTATCTGAAAATGTACGTGTCAGGTCCTCCCAAAACTACTCAAGGGTTCTGCATTGAACCATATTACAAACATTCAATCAATAGAATTATGAGGGCACTGCTGAAAGTCTCATAAGTGCATGCAGTGCGACGAGAACACTGCACGCCGCTGGATCAGAGCCTTGAGCTTAGCGGCGTTGAGGCACTTGATGTGAGTGGCAGTCTCGCCCTTATCGCTCCGACACTTCTTGGTCTCAAACGCGGAGAAGAACTCTAGGTAGGCGGGACCTTAAATAGAGGCCACAGGTTCACTCATTCCATCTCCTGCTTATCTTAGCATCTGTAACAACTCCGCTATCGACGAGAAGTCAAACCCTACTAACCTATGTGAGTCTTATTATATATGTGATCAACGCTCGTGCCACAGAATAGGAAATCACTCAGAAATGAAACGAAATGGCGTTACCTTTCGAAGTGTGCGTACCCATTCGTCGATTGGTTGCACGAATCTCTGAAAGCCTTGTGTCTATAGTATAATCACAATTTATTCACGCTTTTGGAATAAAACATTTGAAAAATCACGCCATGTATGATTCGTTTAGTTATTTACTAAAAACGCCAGGTATCACAACCGTTTTATGCCGCTGTTAACATAAAAGTATCTTATTTATAGTTAAATTAAAATTTCAATTATATTTTATTTATAAATTACAATATTTAATTTATAATGCATATGAATAAACCAGTGAGAAATCATGTGTGTTGGTAGCGCCTAGTAAGAAATAGTTCTCATGCAAGATATTATAACAACTGAGTGCGCACGAATTTGGTGCGTTGTTCTTTTGTGTAATTTTCCAGACTAAGTTCAGCTTAGTTTGCACGAGGCGGAGGAATTTCCTGGAAGTAGAACTTTAGCAGGGCTTCAGAAAAGTTTGAAGTAACCGTTAGTGGATTATAGTTGGCTGTGAAAGAATTCCTTTTTGCTGGCCCGCCGGCTGACAAGTTAACTAGCTGCCAGGAGTGAATTGACAAACGGCGTTCCAGCAATTTTGCTGGCCAGCGGCGCGATTTTGCTGGAGTGTGCTGCTGGAATTCGCAGTACATGCGATTGCTTCACTTCTGTATTCTAAGGTATATATTGCTCAAGCAACGAGGGGTCCGAACCGATGTAACCTAGACCCAGTTCCCGAATTATACGAGAGTGGCAATGAAAGAAATATTAAATATACACTCTAAGAAGTTATTCGTTAAATTACCATGTCGATGTATGCGAATAGCGAGAAAGTGCGAATGGTACAGTATTATTTTCCCATACATCAATTGTACCGTTTCTGTATTCAGTTCACGAAACAGTCAAGTGCGTGGGGAGGTCCCTAACGTTGTATAGTAACGACGCTCAAGAGTCCTATGTCTGCATTATGACATGTGGCGTTATTTCCATACAATGCATAGGTTAATAAAAACCTCCATTAAAGTATAGGAAGTTTACCAAAAAAATGTCTACAGTGTAATCATCGTAAACGTTATAACTCTACCAGGTTGCAGTATCAGTTAACGAAGGTTGAAGAGATCCAGCGGGTCTTAACAGCGAGGTCTTGAGAGCCGACGAGGGTGATTGAAGTGAATATGGAACTTCGCCGGAATGGAGGGGCGTGGGGAAACGGGAGATACCAGAGAGAACCCGCCGACCAACGGCATCGTCCGGCACGATTCCCACTTGCGAAAATTCGGTGACCCGGCCGGGTATTGAACCCGGAGCGCCTTGGTGGGAGAGTGTCATTTAGTGTTGTTGGGTGATTCTTGGAGAGAGATAATTGATTGTAAAAGTAATTTCGTCATTACTTGTTTCATTTTTAGAAAATCGTTCCTTTTAACATAAAAACAGACAATTAAAACATGAATAATTAAATTTTTTTTTTCGATATATATAATATATGCGTGTGTGTGTGTTATACATATGTCAAAAGTACAAGGCGTAGATCCAGTAATCGATGACAAGTGGAGACAAAAACGACATAGAGTAACAAGACGAACAGACAACGAGTAGAGTTTTCGAAAATATTGGCTAGAAAACACTTAAGTGTACAGTAAACATACAGCAGACGAGCAAATCGAGTGTATCCGTCTGCGAAACACAATTGACATTTCGGAAACCACCTAAGTCGCCCATTTTCATGCACATTTTCAGACTTTCGAGCACGTGCAGGTATCTGTGTTTCTGTGACATGACTTTACTATGTTGCATATGAAATATTATTTCAATAGTTGTTAGGAAATAAAGGGTAAATAATAATTTGGCGAACTCTATTGGGTAGGTATATTTTTAAGTGTCTCATGATACAATATAAATGATTGGATTTATCTGACCTACGAGTTATCTAGCATCGCATATCTCATGTGCTTTTTCCTATTATCGGTTTACATCTCCGATACGAGTTATCAGTGGATCTCATTGTAGTGCATTGACTGTACAACCGAATTTGTAAATTCTGCTTGAAATCGGTAAATGTGACTGCAGGCATATTGAAACTGCTCTACTGGAATCCGTGAATTTCTAATTAATATTTTAAGTGGTTATTAACTGGTTTTACAGCGATCTAAACTGTTTTCTCGTGAATTACACTGGTTTGGCACCAAACTCTCAGTATATTCCACTGACTCTCTCAAAGGCCAATGCCTTTTTTTAAGTCATTACTCGACTTTAAAGCGGTTTTAAGATGTGTTTTAAATTAATAACTCTCTTTTCTGCGAATTACTGTATACGGCTTTCACAAGGGTTTAATTATCATTTGACGTGACAATAATTACAATGATTAAAATCACTTATTCAGATTTAGATGCTAGGTTACCATGTCGTTTTGAAAAAATTTTCAATAAATTTTCCGTATTGAATTTGTACGTGTAAGTGGTACTCAAAACGAACGGGGTTTAAAGGTCGTTTTATCAGAAAATGGAAATCGGATAGTATCAAGCTGGGTTTAAGTAAACAGGTAAATGAGTACCGCACAGAAATGTTATCAAAACTAAAATGGACGCGCTCATGATTAGCGTTACTGTAATACATAGAGATTTTGTTATTCTTTTTTTCGTTTTTCTTGTTTTCTCCCGTTATACTGTCGTTGCATTAGAAAAAATATCCTATTTTCTCATAAATATTTTGCCAAAGGAAATTGAAGTACTCAAGCTTATTATTTCGACAGTGGTATTGCTATTTCATTTTCGCCAATATAACTTCCATTTTGCCAGCGTAAACATGCACATTAGCCACACCATTGAGAAATATTTTAAATCGGATAAAACGGTTTTGTAGACACGTGTATTGTACTCAGTCGAGAGTGAGTGCTCAAAATAATAAAAAGTTTCGAAAACTACATGGAAAAGTACACATATTAAATAAAGTTTTGCACGACGAGGATTTCTTATCGTCTAGATTAAGATTACTCGTTGCCAAATAGAAAATATTGTTAAGTGAAAATACAACTCAACTGCAGACAGGAATGCCGACACAAAGCATAACTAAGCAGAGACGATTGAAAAAAATGTGTAGTAATTAATTTCTAATCTCGTCAACAGAAACTTGCAAATAAGAAGGAAAAAAAACGAAAATTGTGTGCAAAACCACGCTAATCATTATTTCTAAAATAATATTTTGAACCAGTTTTCAATAAAAATTTAATTTGTGGCCTCGGCCACACTAGCTCCTCTCGTGAATGGGGATACTTCATTTCCTTTTGGTCTGGCAAATTAAATATGAACTTTAAAAACTAAATGACGGTATATTGTCTCTTCTCAAGACTCGCTCAGTATATACCTGATAACCCTATGACAGAGTATCATAGGTTTAAAGCTAGTATGAGTCAGTTAACGTTAAATACACCATAGCGTTACCAAATGTTCCGCTAGAACTCAAATGGCATCTCTGCTTCATAAAAATTGATCGGCAACTTAGCTGAATAAAAATTTAACACGTCGACATCTGGAATAGTAGGTCTGGAATGTGTCGTTGATCTGGTTCTTGGTAGGCGCATTCTCCTGAATACTGCAGGACGTCGTCTTAAGCCCTGCTCCTAATTGTGGGCTCTCGGTCCAATAGTGCACATAGAGTTCCAACAGGTTGTTCCAACGTGGTAGTTCGACTTCATTATACCTGTGGAATTACGCGGACGGCTACCGCACGAACTGTACTTCTCACCAGCTTAGCTCACAAGTCGTCTGCATCGAGACAGCCTGTTTACAGGTGCGAACTCGGGAAGTTGTCTCGGAAATTATTCAATGACCACTCAGGCTTAACCCCTGCCGTCCGAAACCAAGATGACTAATAATTATTAAACCGCGCTTAACTTTAAATGCCTTTAAAATTCAACCAATCACAAGAGCGCTGGGGGGGGGGGGCAAAAATTACTTATCTCACTACTTAGTTGTTAAAGCAACGGATCAAGAACTGCTCGGTATAAGAGACTTCTAAACTAAACTAAATTAAACAGGCTGGAAAGACATATAAACATGTTGCAAAACCACTTAAATCTGAAAGTTAGCGTGCAGTAATAAATAACGTAATAAATCACTTAATAAATAACATAATTATTGTGCCAGTCAAAAATATCACACAGGAAATAAATATGTCTTAAGTTATAGTAAAAAAACAATTCACTATAGTCTCTTCACGAAAAAGTGAGCACTTTTTGAAGCCCTGTCATTTCAAATAACAGTCAATAAATATATTTTATTATAGACTTACACTTTAACTGTAGAGTCCGGTAGAACATATATACTGTATTTATTTCTTACAGGGCAATATTTATTTCAAAAAATGGCGGAAGGATAGAAATGGCTAATATGAAAAGAAAGGAATTAGGGCATCAAAAGTGCTCGCTTTACTGTGAATAGCCTATAACGTTCCTTGTATGGTATAAATGTACGATGTTAGAGTATGGTATAAAGAACACTCTGTAAAGAATACCACGCCAAACTTTGATGAATATATATATATTTTTTGTAATATGCATGCTGTCCGAGCGAACAACATTCAAGTACAATCGTCTACAGGTGGCGCGAAACTTCTTTTCAGGAGACGCATTCGGCTGAAAGGAAAGCAAATGCTGGAACTTCGTTTTCGTGAGCGATCCGACGTAACTTACCATTTCGCCAACGCAAGCACGCACATTAGCCTCAGTTCTGTAGACGACTTCGATTCGTATCCACGGACACGAGTATCGAACTTAGTCGGGGGTGAGCACGGAAAACTTTGCAAACTGTTTTGAAAACCTACCCGGAAGCGCGTGGAAAGTTTGCATGCGAAGAGAAAAACTAATATGGCGCGCATATCGCGGCGAGGGGGCTTTTAGGCCAGCGGTGTTGGAATCCAGGAGATACGAGTCCTCTCTCTGCAACCTGGTCCCTGCATCGCTCCCGCGGGTCCGCCTCTCACAGTTCCCCCGAGGGATGGCGGCAAAGGATAACTGTTAAGGAACTTTTTTTTTTTTACCCCCGAATCTATACCTCCAGCCGTCGCCTCGGCCGGCGAGCCCGTGCAAGACTTTGGAGATTCCCCCAGGGAATGGATCGATACTCAACACGAATGATGGGGCCGCGGTGGCAGAGCGGTTAGACCGCCCGCCTACCACCAAGGCGAACAGGGTTCGATTCCCGGCCGGGCCTCTCCCGGATTTGTGCAAGTGGGTATCGTGCCTGAAGATGCCGCTGGTCGACGGGGTTTTCTCGGGGGTCTCCCGTTTCCCCCCGCCTTTTAATTCCGGTGCTACGGCCATATCATCCAACTTCACCCTCATCGGCTCTCAAGACCTCGTTCACAGCCGCCCAAATCGCTCAACTCAACTCTCTCAACACGACTGATAGTGTAATCGCGGTCTACTGTCTCACGTATGGCAGGAATATAATCCATTCACGGTTATTTCAGCCTTTTCTGAAGCCCTGATAATGTTCTACATCCAGGATATTCCTCCGCCTCGTGCAAACTAAGCTTAACAAGTCTGGAGAATTACACCAGAAGGACAACGCACCACATTCGTGCGCACTCAGTTGTAATGATATTTTGTATAAGAACTGTTTCTCACTAAACGTTACCAACATACCTATTTTCTCCCTGTTTTTATTCAGATTATTTATCAATGTAGAATTATAATTTATAGATAAAATATGAATACCAATTCAATTTAACAGGAAAAAAGGTAACTTTTGTGAACACAAGTATAACTCGTACGCGCCGTATTTAGGAAATAACTAAACACGTAATACATGGGGAAATTTTTTAAAGGTTTGATTCAAAATGGCCGAAGAAACCGTGAATGTACTATAAGTAATAGTACGATTAAGGACTTGGCGATTAAGGTTACCAACTTTTTAAAGGTTTTTTATAAGGGATACTTCCGTCATCCCGACATACGACATCTGACTCTAATAAAATAACCAAGGAAATTTGATACAAAAAAGAACAGTTTCCAACGATACTAACTGGGTTAGATTCCCGGCGAGGTCAATCCCGGATTTTCGCAAGTGGGGAACGTGCCGGATGGTGCTGCTGGTCGTCGGGTTTTCTCGGGGATGTCCCATTTATTCCGACATTTCGTTCCGTCTCTGCTCCATTCTCACCTCGCTTCACCTTCGCCTGCTCTCGTGATTATGATACCGAGAGCCGCTCAAATGTCTTCACTCAGTGATGAGCTCTAAATACTTCCTGCACGCAAAACATAGGATAATATTGGCTGTCGTAATCACAGCCGAGTGTTATTTTAATTTCTGAATTAATCGGCTTTGAAACAGACGACTTAAGTACACACCACGCAAGCGCTACCTCCCCGAACGAACGCCACCTGTCGTTGTCAACTGTAACTATATATGGCCATCGGGTAAGAGCGCCACAACAAACGTCCCGTCATATGTATACACGGTATAGTTGTTTCAGCTCTGGGATACGGGAAATTCCATGCAATGCGGGACAGTTAACAGCCATTTTGCTATATTTCGTGTAATTAAACACGATGGAATACCCATTTAGCACAGAACTTAGGTAGCTGTACGGATGAACAAAAAAAAAACTACTAAAACCACAATATGGCATTTTTTAAATATATATATTTTTTAACTAGTGACATGTACTAAATTTCTTTGTTTTTAGAAAGCAGCAAAGTCGTATTAAATTTATAACCCTACAATATCAGTGGATATGTCATATATATATATATATATATATATATATATATAGAGAGAGAGAGAGAGAGAGAGAGAGAGAGAGAGAGAGAGAGAGACCATTATTAGATACGTTGATGCGAATACGAATTGCGTGTTATTAATCGGGATGGATGGGTAGTCTATAACAAATATTAAATCAGAAATTGATGTTAAATAAAGATTTTTTTGTGTTAGTAATGTTATGTTTTTTTAGTACATTATACACTTCCCTGCTACTTGTAACCTCTATTCTAAAATTTAATATTGTAATGAAATTTAATTGTGTAGAAATAAATTGAAGTCTTTTTAGATCTTACCTTGTAAACTATAAAGAGGAACCAATTTTTTTGTGCTTACCATGACGATGTTTTTACTACTTTTATTATTATAGTTGAGTTGATTTTTATTCTTGCCAGTGCAGTTGGTAAAACTGGGGATATGTGGCGCTGCAGTCTGTATATTTGGCTAACCGTTGACGTAATTAATTATGAAAATATTGTAAATAAAGTGTGCTGAAATGCACTTAAAATGTATTTTTTGTATACTAGGACCCTCCTATTTTTCTTTCGAAAGTCGTTATTAATTACGTAGGCGAAATGGGAGTGGAGCAGTGGTAGTGTACCTACTAGTCACACATCTCTTTTTCCGCCATGGAAAACCGGGCTTCATCTCCATCTGAGTCACCCGGATACATGCAGCATGAGAGATGTGGCGGCAGTTCCTGTTGTCCTCTGGACGTGATGGGGGTTCTCCCGTTTCCTCTACCATCACATTCGTTACTGCTTCATCTTGACTTCGTTTTATACTTAACAACAATGGAGACTTAGAGAGTTCATATTAAATTAAAAGAAAAATGCATATATACAAAGGAAATTACATGGAAATAAGAAAAAACATTTATATTGAAAATAGGCGTAGGTGTGTGTGGATATGCACGTAGGCCTATTGATTGTTCGCTAATAATTCCCAAGTTTTATAATATTCCATAGGCAAGTTGAAGTAAGGAGGCTGGTTGCTTGTAGACTTCATTATGAATATTAGTATATAAAGTGGATTAAATTTGTTATCTTTAGAGGTTCTGTTAGGCCATCAACAGTCTTGAAGTGTAACACAAATTTCCTCACATTTTAAAAGAAATTCACTTAACCACTTATACGCATTTTTAATGTTTTCTTCCAGTATCTGAATTCGTTCAGGTTTTTGAAATATTGTATTCTTTCTGACAAAGCACGCCTTTCCCTTTGCGCAACATAAAAATAATTATCCTACACCGAATATTACTTAATGTTACATGACAGCAATTCACTTAGCACAGAAGTTCCACTGCTCAACTATTTCTACTCACTAACACAAACTATTAACTATTCCTAACAATGGAAGATCACAAAATGATCCAGGTAACAAAGTTTGGTCTTGGAATCTTATGAAACATGACATTAGTGCTCATAAATATGTTTAAACCAAACCAAACTCTACATAAGTGAATATGTAAGTAAATATTTTAATTACATTTAACGTAGGAGCATTGCATAATCATTACATAAGTTAAACGGGGACAATGGTATACATCACTAAACACAGCTCTTAAGCGCTGGCAAGAATGCAGACGAGTAGTAGATAGAAACACAGGTACACCTGAGCGATTGCTTCGCATGTTAGATGACATAGTTTTGAAGAATTTCGTTGGCTCTGGGGAGTCCTTTGTCTCGTTGTGACCGCGACGAAGGAACTTAGTATCCTAACGATTATCATACCTGTCTATCATCAATAAGACTCGGGTTTGATCACCTGCGGATCTCTGGCCGGATATTTCTGGCTTGGGGGAATTTGCCGACGAACCAAGTTTTTCCTGTAAAACCGCATATCCGGCTAAACGTAGTTATACTTCGTCAATTCCCTAGGTTATATACGAAATGCAAGGGTGTGCTTCGGTTAGGGCAACTGGCTCATTCAACATCTCGTTCTCACATAGAAAAAAAATCTATGATTTTTGTTCGTTCACTATAATGCCCCTTCCAGTCGTCATTCCCAAATTATAGTACAATCCTCCAGAAATTTCACTACAGCGTGGCTGGACGAGAACATACCATTTACCTCTACTCCACTTTGCTGACTGCCGTCAATGCTGGCGGGTGACAAGTGTCAAATGAGAATGCAGCAGACAAATTAAACTATAATCCATTCACGGTTACTTCAGCCTTTTCTGAAGCCCTGCTGAAGTTCTACTTCCAGGATATTCCTCCGCTTCGTGCAAAATAAGTTTAACTAAGCCTGGATAATTACACCACAGGAGAACGCACCGTACTCGTGTGCACTCAGTGTAACAGTGTTTTGTTTAAGAAATATTTCTCACTAGGCGCTACCAACATTCCTACTTTCTCCCTGTTTTTATTCAAATTATTTATAAATGAAGGATTGTAATTTATAGATAAAATATGAACAATATTTCAATTTAAGAGAAAAAAGTAACTTTTATGAACACGAGCATTAAACGCTTGTGATAAATGGTATATGTTGGAAATAACCAAACACGTCATACAAAGGGAGATTTTTTTCAATGTTTTGAGTCAGAAAGGCCGAAGAAACTGCGAATGGACCATAACTTGCAAGTCCCTTCGCGAGGGACAGTGGGGAAGTATTAAATTAGGATTATTCAGTTTGCGAACCGGCAATGGGCCGTCTCTACGGCTTTTTCCTTCGGCGCTTATACAGACGCATCAGTTGTGCCGTCTAACCCTCCCGTGGATGGCTTCCGGCAGCTCTGCAACACTTTTATTTTTTTCACAAATTAAAATGAGTTATCACTCCGCAGCATGCCTGCCTTTCCCCGAGGCTTCCTCGAGACACGCAATTCACGGCATTTATCATCTGTGGATAATTCCCAGCTCCAAAATTTGTTTCTCCCTCACATTAATATTTTCTTTTACTGCTCATTAGCTATGAAGTTATCTTTCAAATTAAAACGGTTTTCTTCAAGTTCTTATCCTTTCGGCGATTCAGTAATTTATAAAAGCTATACATCTCTCCTGAGCACAGTGTTTAGTAACCCGCAAATAAATACTCTGGCAATAAAATCATAAATGAATCCAGCCAGGGAAAGTAATTACTTGGCTGGTTGATAAATGCATTGTAGTAAATCTCTCTGCAAAACAAAAATAATCAGCGTTATCATACAGTGAAACATCAATTCCTGAAAGTTTGTTAAGAAGCTGTTACGGGATGAAATATAAGTTTCGGAAAGTGCGTTTTGGGGTGCTATCCACTGACGTTATTTCAGTGCAAGATGTAGTAATTATTCATTAAAATTTTTGCACTGTCGTTTTTTAAAGTGGACGTTTATATATTTCGAACACAAGATGTTACTCAAAAATTAACTGATACCAATATTTACAAAAAAATAATTTTCACGAATCTTTGGTGTCAAAATATTCACGAAAATTAATTTTAAAAATCACTAAAACGTAAACCAAATTAATTTCAGATGACATGCAAAAAAAAATGTTACGTCACTATCATATGAAAACCGAAATGGAGACAGATTTGAAATGTGACGAGTAACACTCCGTTACATCCTCCCTCCATCAGCAAGAGGGAGCTGATATCGAGAACTCCCCACGGCCATTACATAAATCCCAACCAATCAGATATAAAACTCTGTTCAGGAGAAACACGATCCCCTTAACATCTAGCATACTGCAATCCGCGAAGCATTGCTGCTGCACAGGTAGATGCGCAAACAGGCAATACACATTCCGTGTTTCTTCGTCCACTGACAGGTGACTGGAGCAGGGATTCATACTGGCCACTCACAAACATCCCACCTCATGGGCTGCGCAACGAAAACCAAAACACTCTCAGGTGACAGGCAACAATTTTTACTCTACTGTCATGTGAAACCCGAAATGGAGACAGATGTATAATGTGACGAGGAACACGTCGTCACAACCCAAGACAATGCAGAAAACCAGGTCGAAGGTTTTCGACTCTTATCGATATATTTAGTATACTCAACACTCGGTTATTTCCAACTGTTCTGAAACCCTGCTAAAGTTCAACTTCCAGGATATTCCTTCGCCTCATGCAAACAAAGCTTAACCAAGTCTATAAAATTGCACTAAAGGGTATTCGAAAGTATTCGTGCCCACTCAGTGTAATAATAATTTGCGTAAGAACTATATTTTATTAGGTATTACTAACAAGACTATTTTCTCACAGTTTCATATGAACTATAGATGTGAAATATTATAATTAATAGATGAAATTTACGTAAAAGTTCAATTAAATAAAAAAAATTGGTATTTTATGTCAACACAAGTATAAAACGCCTGTGTTACATGACACATTTGAGGAAAAGCCAAGTCCCAAGTACGTCGTACATGGTTACGTTTTTCAAAGGTTTAATTCAAGAAGTGTGAAGAAACCACTTAATGCTCTACTCCTGCTTGGTTATGGTAAATTATATTATTTCTTTCTCTGACACTCACTGACAAGGACAACACCATACAGCTTCAATCGTGAGACCTAAAAGCATTATGTCAAAAGAGTATTTTCCTTACGGGTGTAAACACCCAAACGGATTTTTTTTTTGAAAACCTAATGAAGCCATTCTCATCGGTTTTCGGTTTTCACTGATTTCTCAACAGCTTACTGATTATTACAATGTGTGGATTTCAATGATTTATAAATTTTTTGTAGGTATAAGTTGAGAGCAGCTTTGTAAGGATGTAAAATTACAGTTACATTTGAACAGCAGCACGTGAGTAAAGTGGGACCAGAGTTATCGAATTACGAAGAAATAATGCCTTCGTTTAGGGCTTTTTTGAGTTATAATACATTTTTGAATTTCGGAGAATAGTTCATGTGTAGGCTTACAGAAAACACATTAAATTGTGAAGTACAAAATATTTTTGTGTGGCGAAACGATTGCTGTTATGTTCCCATTTTGTAATCCCCTCTTTAAGATATTAAAGGAACAAAGCGATTTTTCACGCCATTATCTATGTATCCTAAACCCAATTAGATACCACGGTGATTTATGCTTCGGATGAGTATTTATGCAATTGCAAAGAAATATTTATACAATGTTGAATTGTTATCTTAAGCATTTGACGGAATTCTAATGTGATATGAGAGAAGGCCCTTTAATGGAAAACTTAGTACATATTTCGGGTAGTACATATAACGAATCTTTGAGCGGAAAACTACCAGTTAAGATATATGGAAGTGCGACAAACAAGCATTTTTCATTGTGCTTCCTAATGTTACACATTCAAAATATACTATGGCAAAAGTTTTTGAGCTTACTTAAAAATACGCATCATAGGAATTTTTCACTCTTGAAAAACCTTTAAGGTAACCACGAATTAAAAAAAATAGGTATAAATCATGACCGAACTTTAACCGTACCATGCCGCATTTTTTGATTGGGCCAATGTTATAAAAATAACTTCTGCTCGACATCAAAATGACACTTGGAACTACGGTGCCCCACCTTATGTAATTAGTTGGATGCGAACCATAATAAGTAATATTTTTATATAGCATGACAACCAAATATCTTCTACCAGTTTTCAACATATGCAAATCTAATATGATAGAAACACAACTACTTCACATTGTTATCACGTTGGTTATTCGTAATACTTTGATCATTTCCAAACTAATACTATACATTTGATAAATTTTAGGTGTGTTACACACAATCTATCATTTATATAATTTAGTGATATGTTGGTCAATACCCCGGTAGCAAAATTTGTTTGGGCCAACATTGGCCCAACGTTTGTCCCTCAGAATTACGTTCGCCGAAGATTACTTTTTATTTCGGTTACCAACTGAAATACAACGTTGACCCAATATAATATTAAGGCTGTGTGCAAACTGTTAAGAGTGGTGTATTTTCTCTTCCAGAAAGGCATTCACACAGTCATTTACTCACAGTTGGCAATGTTTTGTTAAGATGTGTTATTGCATACATAATGCCAACCAAAAAACAACTTTCAGGCAACGTTGGTTACCATTGTTTTAAATAAATTCGATAGCATAATGTTTGGGTCCACAGGGATTGCACTATATATTGCTATTTTGTAATAAAGTCTATAAGAAAAATAAATTTAAAGGTTTTAGATAGAAAATTTGTTTAAATATTTATCTTTTAGTGGTATAATTGGTTATGCAAGGTTAAGTAAGAGAACATATTATGACATGACAGAGAGAAGGTTTTTAACTTAAAATGTTAATGTTCCAGAGTCCACTTTTGGAAAAAGGAAGCAGGAGACTCCAGTCTTCTGTGGTTGGATTGAGGAGATCTTGCTTGTTTTCTCTCGCATGAAATATAAAATAAATGTATAAAATAAATATATTCAAACAATTAATAAACCCTAATTATTGTAAAGAAACACAGATATTTTATTTCACTGTTAACAAAACACTAATATTATAATATATATCTAAAGAGTACTAATTTACACATTTTGTTACTTACAACTGTTAAAAAATAAATTAATGTTGGTTCCACAATGTTGGCCCGACAGAAATTTACATACCAAATCAACAACATGTTTTCCGACAAGTAACCGACACATCACTAATAAGGTCAATTTTAAATAAGACATCGTCTGTGTGCTAAAGATGTTGCTTTTAAGCAATCATACAAAGTAAGAGTGATATTGCATTCGAAATATGGTCATTATCGTCGTTGGCATAATGTTAATTACACAAAGTTAGTCAGACATATATTTAAATACCAAATGCCAACATTATGTTTCCCAAGTAACCAACACATTACCGACGATGCAAATTTATATATAAATGGATTGTGTGTTAAAAACATAAATAAAAAAATACAAAATCGTGTTTTTATTTTATTAGGAATATGGCAATTACTATTGTTGGCATAATGTTTGTCACACAACGTTGACCCAACTTAACAGTGGTACCAATTACCAACTTTTGTGTTCCCAACATTGACAACAAATATAACCAACTGATCATATTTTAAAGAGAAATATTTAAGGTGGTGAAGTACCTTAATATAACATAAAATATAATATAATATAATTTGCACTGTTTTAATTCAAACCGGTTGTTCTGAGGTTTTACATTAAAAGATTGTAGCCCAACGTTGGCCCAACATATAAATACACACATATTACCAACAGTTTGTTTACCAACTTGTTACCAATCAAAAACCAACAATTTAAAATTTCAATTTCAATAGGTCATGACATTTTAAGGATTAGTTACGTCATTGTCTGGAGGGTGCTAAGTAATCGCGTAACATTTTCATGGTAGGAAACTTTCGTTAGCATTTCCCGTTGAATCGACGTTGTACTAATGTGTGTGCTCCAATCCAACATACATGCCACATCTCCGACCAAATACCAACGTAGGTTGATAATGGGGAGATTAAGTTGTGTTTTGGTTGGAAAACAATGTTGGCCCAACGCACACATTTACAAAACACTACCCGTTGTCTTTCACACGTTCATAAAACGTTCCACCAATAAATTAAAAGTACCACATTCTCAATTCTAGCAGTTTTTTTTTTTAATTATTTGTATATATTTTTTATTGTATTGTAATGCCAGGGCGTTACTAGCGTCGTTTATGACATTTATTTTTTATCCTTACCATCTACATTAGCGCCCTCTGCTTAGTTTCGCTGCTTGCCGCCGCCCGCCGCGCTTCTGTCCGACTTCTATGAACGTTTTCGATCCCCCTCCGTGCTTCCTACCCCTTCTCCTTGTCACCCCCCTCTTGCGTCACACGAAGAGTTTGTGATATTGTACACAAGTGTAATTCCGGCATTGGGATTTGAGCTCTGGTCATCACCTCGCCAGTTATTGGGAGAGCGACTCTGCATTTTCGCCACCATGTATTTTGACGTGATGCAGCTGCTCGAATGGCATATGGAAAAGACGGCAGTTAGGCGATTAATTGTAGTATTTTATCCTTGTAAAGAATTTAAATGAATTTTGACAGGCGAGGGAGAGACACTGTTGTGAGGGTGGAAATATGCTGTGAATTGAGAACGCACATTAATTTCTAAATGGGCATTTAACTTTGAGTTTGTTTTCTCTGTCACGTAAGTTTTTGGTTTTGGCTGAGTTTGTGGTGAGGTGTAGTTGTGTTTTGGTAAGTCCCTTCAGGACTCAGTTAGATAGGCACTTATTATTGGTGAAAGTAGTCGGCCTTTATCGATTGCTATGGGCGTGCTGGCTGCCCAAGTTGTCCCTAGTAGTGAGTTATATTAGATCATGTTGCATCGTCTTCAACTTACCGCAGTGTACTTTAATTGAGTGTTGTCCTTTTATACGATAGGGCTTTGGTGGACGAACGAAAGATTTTGCTGCCCCTGCGATGAATACATATTTCATTTTTGAAAGTTTTAAAATGTTTATTTTTATTCCGAGGGTGCTTTGTGGGGCCACTCGCCGCCAGCTTTAAGAGGTTATGCATAGTTATCCAGTTCAATTTTAAGGTCAGTGGATGTTTGGCACGACGTTATATTTTGAAGATTAAATTGTTGAGTCTTGCAGTGAAAATGCTCTCGAGTCCTAAATATTTGAGAACACAGTTTGGTTACCTCAGCACATTGATGCGACACGTGTGTAAATTTCCGCCAGGCGTTTGTTCATTTCATAATTCTCTGCTTTCGTGTGATTTCATGGCCATAGTTAAAATTAAATATATTTCACTGGGTAGTCATTCGAGCCTCAAGTGTTGGTCTCCCATTCAAGGGTTGACGAATGTTCAACTTTAGTGTAAGGCCGCTTCCATGCGCAATTCAATAAGAAAAATGTATTTTGTGATTTCCCGCTATGTAATTTTTAGAAGGCTGGTCGGTTTGACAAAGATAATTTTCGATAACGGTAAAGCATTATCAGCCTGAGACTGGAAACTTAGTTGTGATTGTATTATTACAATCTGAGCAAACCTTAAGGCACCTATGCTAGTAAGTGCCAAATTCATGTGTAGCTTTTTTAGGCAATTCTCAGGCCGTTCTTGGAAATGAATTTAACTTTGCAATCTGCTTCTGGTGATTGCCCAATTAAAGGTCTTTGGAATTTAAATATAGTCAGCCCTTAGTGTGGTTAAAAATACGCGAGTACTTCTTTAATATTTCTTTCCAAGACAACAACATTAGAAAAATACTAGGAAAGAGAATACTGCATTGAAATTATAATAATATTTCTTAATAGTACTTTAATACACATACGTAAATTTATTCGTAGTTGTTTCCAAAGCCATGCAAAGGCATTTTTGTTTAGCGAAATAAATTTTTGGAAAGGTATCGGTTTAACCAATTCATTATTCCTGCTGGAATATAATATGCACACAGAAAAAAGTCGAATATTGTTGAAACAAAAAAAGATACTATTTATTGGGCCTTTTATGTGAACGTTTATGTTGTAGTAAAATTTTTAATGTTTTGACAAAGCTAATAGTGTAAACCGTTTACAGAGTCTTATATTATTTTAATGGAAATATACTGAGGAATTGTTAGTGTTAACAAAACTACGAAGTAAAATTGAAACACCAAAATGTTGTCTTTCACTAAGGATAACAGAAAAAAATATATTTGCGGTATAACGACGTTAAAGTAATGTCCAGCAAACCCCTATTTACGCTGACTTGACATTAACATATTTTGTTTCATGGGAGAATATTCTGTAGCCTTACTGTGTCCTTAAATGGCGGATACTAGTACATAACCTCGTAAACTGAAACTGCTAAATTTAATTTTAAATAATAGAATCGAAACTAATTGTAACTTCGAAAAAATTTCAAACCTTACAAAGCAGTTTACATAATCCAAATATTCCTACATTTTTCAGAGGATAACGTATTTCCACATAAAAAGAAGTACTTCAGTTTGCATTTATGTGCTGTAGAATACTAAAAATATGAAATGTGGTAACAGCTTTTAAAATAGAGGAGTTCGCAGGACATTGGGAAAGCCTGAATTGGAAATTTATAAACAAAATTCATAGGTCATGTTTATGGCAAAATAATTGTAGTTAATTGGTTTTACATTGGAATGTTGTTCTAAAGTAAAGTAAAACTAATAAAACGGTTAAAATATGTGTTAACATCAATTCAACACATATTTGTTTTGCCGCTACATAAACACCGCCTTAATGTTGGCACCACTAGTTCATATTACATGTGTATTAAGAGTATAAACCTATATTACATAAACAACAATATTAGTCAGCGATAACTCACAAATAACAAAACATTATCTTATTTGCAACATTAATACTATTGGTAATACTTCCCGGCGGGGCTCCTTCTAATTTTCGCAAGTGAAAATCATGCCGGACGATGCCGCTGGTCGACAGGTTTTCTCGTGGATCTTCCACTTACCTTGCCCTTGCATTCCGGAGCTGTTCCATACTCACGTCTCCTCACCCTCATCGGCTCGATGTCAAGAAACGCCCAAATCTCTCCGCTCCACTGTTGGCACAGTAGATTTTTCATGTGTAACGTCATTCAGGTGCATATATCTCCAGTTATATTTTCGGTAGGTTCTATTGTAAACAAGGAATATTCACGCGAAGACTGCACTTAAGTGTGCGCCAAGTTATCTCAACTGAGATCGTAATCTCGTAGCGAACGAACGCGAACTTCATGTGAAGATCGGGCGATGCGCTTCTCGGCTCCGTGCTCATTGGCGATGCGATGCACCTCCGGGGAGTCTATCCATGCATGCTGAAAGGTAATTCCGCCCGCCTTGTGAGATGAGATGCTGCAAGAAGAGTGGCTTAACTGGGAGGAAAGCTGTGCGTCGCTCCTTACGCATTCAGATTCTCTCCTCCCTGCTTTCGTGTGAGCGGCGAGATCGCATATTTCGGTTTAAATATCCAAAACTACTTGGCTGTTTGTCTCCCATTTTGGCAAATTGAGTACTTTTGAAAGACCTGCTCCGGAATAGTATTTACAACCACTTTTTATCCTTCTTTAATTTGTGAAGATAAAACTGTTGTGAAAATATGCGCCTGTGGACACCCGAGGCCGTGGGTATTGCAAATGATAAATTCTAAGCAGTTGAAACTCCTCTAAACCAGCGATTTTGACTTCAAATGTCTTCAAACTGCTCCAATTGGATCAGTAAAACCATTCTGACCAATTTAGTCTGCCAGAAATTTCTTCTGATTAACTGCGCTGTCCTGACAGTAAAATCACGGTGCATTCCATAAGTTCAGCTGTAGATAGCTGTAAAATAATTCTACTGATTTAAACACTAATTCAGATCTGAAGTGTTAAAACAAGCAAATTTTTTTTTTCATCCACTGTCCCAGTTTAGTTTGAGGGTTCTGGAATGTTTGGAATACTATACCAATAAACAATGAGCGAAAACGCACTAGTGCAATAATTATGGCCGCCCATAACGCTAGCACTGTAATCACATAGTAAAAATAAAAACACTTGATTGTGTAATATATTTATGTCGAAATAATGCAAGACACTAAAAATTGTTATGTTAGAAGAGGGATATGATAGAGAGAGGAGACGGATAGGATGAGGAGAGGGTAGGGATAGGATGAATGGAGGAGAGGGATAGGATGAGGAGAGGGATAGTATGAGGAGAGAAGAGGGATAGGATGAGGAGAGGGATAGGGCCAGGAGAGGAGAGGGATATGATGAAAAGAGGAGAGGGATAAAATGAGAGAAGAGCGATAGAATGAGAAGAAGAGAAGGATACAATGAGGATAGGAGAGGGATAGTATGATGAGACGAGAGGTATAAGATGAGGAGAGGAGTGAAATAGGATTTGGAGAGGAGTGGGATGGAATGAGGAGAGGAGTGGGATGGGATGATGAGATGAGAGGTATAAGATGAGGAGAGGAGTGAAATAGGATTTGGAGAGGAGTGCGATTGAATGAGGAGAGGAGTGGGATGGGATGAGGAGAGGAGTGTAATGAGATGAGGAGAGGAGTGGTATGAGATGAGAAGCGGTACGAGGAGAGAAATTGATGAGGAGTGGGCAGGGGTGAAGAGAGGGGGAGGAGGAGACGGATGAGGAGAGGGAGAGGAGAGGGATAGGTTGAGGAGTGAGAGAGGGATGAAGAGTGGATTGAGGGATTGAGGAATCGAGTGATCACGGGAGAGTGGTGAAGATGTGGAAAAGAGACGAGGAAAGAAGTTGGAGTATTTCAGAAATTCCCCATGCCACAGGCTTGTAGGCTACACCTCTTGCATGAGAACACCCGACCTATAGATAACAACCTGTCGAAGATCTCAGCTTTGGAAGGTTAACGACTCCCCAAGTAGCAAAATATAGTTGACCCACAAGTGCAGATATGATTGTGAACAAGCACCCTACATGCGGTATCCACAGGTATTCAAGAAGCAGAATGCACACGCAGATGCATGTGGCACATATGATGCTGATTACTGTGGTATGTTGTGTTTACGCGTGGACCATATACGGATATTTAACTGTCAGCAGATGTCTGGCAAAACCAGAGTTCCCGTAAGTTAACCACAAGCGGGCCACTTCTGGATCTAATGCCGGCTGATGTCTCGGAAAACAAGAGTTGCCCGTAAGTTAACCACAAGCGGGCCACTTCCGGCTTTCTGCTTCTGCCCTGCCGTAAGTAAAGCACATGTCGTTAGCCATATGTTGGTAAACCACTTGTGGCTCAGTTATTTGCCATCTGTGGCCCACATAGACGCACCTTGCCATGCATTTTCAAAAACAAAAAATAATTATGTCTAATTCAAATAAAATTGATGTATTTACCATATTCATATGTGTTATCTTAATTTTTATTTCACAATTAATACATTTCTTTGGAGTAAACTTGAATCGAACCCACAAACCATTCGTCTACAATCAAGTATGCAATCAAATACCTTAATGTATTCATATACGACCTTTTAAGTAAATCTGGATACTTCTCATACATTATACATTATTAACTTTGTCAGATAGACAATTTTAGTATCACGAGTCAATACTGGGATTTATGTGTTTTGTTTAAAAGACTAGTATTTTAGTTTCGGACTACTTTCAGGTAGAATTTAAAACTCAAAATATTTTTTTTGCGTGTTATGCTTTGCAGATTTCTGGTCTAAATACTATTGTTTACTATTACTAGCAATGCCATCTGATAATTTTACTTCATATATATATTAAATAAAAAAATCAATTGAATACGCATATGCTATTTGCTATTGCACAACATATAGTCGGTATGCCATAAATGGAACATAAGCTTGCTGATCATGTTTCCTCAGTAGTAAGGAACAGTTGGCATACCGCAGAAGGCGGTAAGTATGCTGCTATTATGTCTCCAGCAGTGAACAACTGTTGGCATGCCATAAATGGCCCATAAACATGCTGCTAATATTTTCCCAACAGTAAGCAACTGTTAGCATTTCCTTTATCATCTGCTTGTGGGCATCTGTTGAAATCTAGCAATCGTCGTGAGAGCATTGGCCCACATTACGAGTATTTGTATAATAGGTACTGTCTCTTTTATTTATATGACCTGACTGTCAACAATATAAGAAATGCTAACAGTCATAAAGGCGACCGTTGTCACCACTGACAACAGTTGGCCAACTGTTAACTGCTTGTTGTTTGCTACTTGGGGCCCACATGATGATGCCCAACTATCAAAAATGAATTGTTATACTACGTGAGGGCGTTATGCACAAACATGGTCTTATATTATGCACTCTTTGGCAAACATATGCCACACATTCTCTACGTAATCTTAAGACAATGTGGGTGTTTCACAGACATTTGCTTGTGCGCCATATATGAAATGTCGTCAGTTATTTTGTGTCAAATGGCCCACAATTTCCCACAAGATGATGCCCAACTATCAGAAATGAACCATTCTACAACTCAAGGGCTTTATGCGCAAACATAACCTCATAATCATACTCTTTGGCATACATCAGCCACACGTTATTTACATATTCTAAGATGCCTGTGGGTGTTTCACTGATGTTTGCTTGTGGGCCATTCATTAAATTCTGTCAATCATTTTGTGTTTAATGGCCCACATCAAAAATACTTCCCAAACAAATGTAGTCACGATTGTTCACGTGGTCTTATTGTGTACCACATAAGAAAATACTTACAGTCATGTGGGCGAACATGTACCACCTGTGCCAACAGTTGGGTAATTGTTATGTGTTTGTTGTTTGCTACTGGGGTCTCTACTTGACAAACTTGGGTATACTTACTGCTGTTTTGGAATAAAACAAATAATGGATTAAATAAATAAAATAAAACATTCTTTCCATTTAACAAACGCCTTATCGGAGGTAGCCAAAATGTAGATATTTTAAGTTCTCGGTTCGAATTCCAGGTAAGCCATAAATGTGCGCGTCTTTATAAAATTTCAATTTGTATTAAAGTACTATTTGTTAGTTGTTCCCCGATAAGAAGCGCGAAGCGTGGAAGTCAAACTCAAATGATCAAAAACACAATTCAAAACTGCTACAAACGTAACTGATTGCGCATGGATTTGCCAGGAATTGGAGCTGTTAAGCCGAAAAAAAAAATTCCTTGTCAAAGCGCTATGCCCAAGAGACTATAATGGTTGCGAAAAGTTTGCGCAGTAACACATATAATGATACAAGTAGATGAGATCTTTGTGTTTATTGCATTATTTGAATTCGCTTACAACATGTTAATATCCACAATTTTGGAAAACGGCACAAGGGTTACTAAATCATTTAAGCTTTTATATCATTATGTAAGTATGTTATAAATCCGTTATAAGTTGCATTATATTACGCCGAGACTATTTTCCATCGACTAGTCGTTATCTCACAAAATAATTACATGCTAGACATTAATAAACAACATGTCTTAAATAGGCCTATGTACTTTGGTTTTCCGTTGGCAATATTAAGTGATGAAAAAATAAAAATAATTTATAAGAATTGGCCTAAAATATCAACATGTCTTGTTTATATTGTTATAAATACATATACATCAGACTTTTACAAGATTTACTCCAAAAATGTAATCCTATTAGTAATTTTAAAGCGTTTCATGTGATTATAAGTGTTACGTCGATATGTTACGTAGACAAAACGCAGAATTTGCATGCCCGAAGTCACACATTCTATGACGACGCATGCTACATCACCCATGTCACCCAAGATAGTCTACGGAGCCGAGAGAAAGGACCCGTCATTTGCAAAGAGCCGACATGAAGTATCAGTCTAACCCTCTTCGACGTGCTCGCTGAACTGGAAAACTACGGTAGCGGAAACTGTCGCGCATCGTTATTAAAATGAACTTGTAATCCAGACTCGCTGAAAAATTGCAAAGACCTCCCAGGTCACATAATTCGATCCGTGCTGCAGGAGTGATTGAAGTCCTACATAGGTAGGCTGTCTTATCGCTTCAGTGAATGAAAAATCCTACATGCACTAAGAAATGTATTTTAGCTAGAAGTAAATATGTAAAACTATGTCTTAAGTTTAAAATAAAAAATTCATTACCTTTGCCAAATATACGTGCGGAAAAGGTGTGTGTTTTCTGGTTTCTACATCGTGGAGTAGCGAGCTCTTTACGTTATACATTTCCTGAGTCCTTATTAAATATATCTGGTGAACAATGTACGGTGCCGCATTATATTAACAATTAAAGGACATTTATGTTATACACACTTCTTAGTACGCATAAGGGGCCGCGGTAGTGAAGTGGACAGACTGCTCGCTTCAGACCTAGGCAAGTTCGATCCCCGGCGGCGTCGCTCCCGTATTTTCGCACGTAGGAATCGTGCCGGACGATATCACCAGTGAGCGGGTTTTCTCGGGGTCTTCCCGTCTACCCCGCCCTTGCATTACGGCGCTGCTCCATACTCATAGCCACCCAAATATCTCCACTCCACTTAATACGCACTATTGCGCATGACTGACATCATAGCCCTCTTTGTGGTTGTAGGTCCGGCCTGTCTACATAGTTTTTCTTCTTTTTTGGGCGATAAGGGTTACGCTGGCACGCGCTGCAGGAACGCCATCGCCGCTACGCGCAGGGCTCATAATTGGCGTACAGTGTTCTCGTAGTGCTGCGTGCATATACGAGACTTTCAGCGGTGACCTCATTATTTAATTGATGGAACGTCTCTAACAAAATTCAACACGGAACTGTCGTAGTTTGGTTCCTATCCGGCTGTTATGTTCTAGTATATTTTAAGACGGCAGTCTGGAAAAATACGTTTTTAACTAAATTTGATCGTTCCATAATAATATTTACAGCATACGTGGATCTCTAAACATCGAGGTATTCGAGAGCCGATAAGGGTGAAGTGAGGTGAGAATGGAGCAACGTCAGAATGAAAGGGCGGGGGAAACGGGAGATCCCCGAGAAAACCCACCGACTAGCGGCATCGTCCGCCACGATTTCCACGTGCGGAAACCCGATAGCGAACCCGCCGGGAACCGAACGCGAACCGCCTAGATAGGAGGCGAGGAGTTTAACCACTATACCACCGCGGCTCCTTCGTCTCTATGTATTTACTTACCCTGTGCTCACCCTTGGGCGGGAGGCCGGACGTCGAATATCCCCACTCCCGCCGCTGAATATTGACGTGACGTCACAACACAACGCATCACCAAGGTTAAGACAGAGCACGATGTCATCGGAATACTCGAAAATTATTGGATACATTTTTTCAATAATAAAGTTTCCAGCACGAGTGAGTTCCGTATGGAACTGGAGGAGTAATTAGGGTCGGTTGTGAAGTATACTTATGCTGGTCACGTTAAACAGAGCACTTTCGAAAGCCCTGCTCAACATATACTCATATACTTGTACACACATTGTGTATTCTTCCATCGTATGTAAAAATAACATTGTAATGAGACTGAACACTTTATATATGCGTTGGTAAAGGAGAGCTTTGAGATTATTAGAAACGTAAATATTTCACAAGTATACTTATGCCAACTCTCATATGTAATAATTAAAACAGGCAGAGAAATAAAATATATCGGTACTCACTATTGCCCGCTTAACACACTTATTTGAACGTTAAGACCCAGAAATACTTTTCCCGCCATGGCTGCATTCTTTACTGGGCGCATATCAATCAGTGTATTCGTCAAAATAAACGCAGGGGCAGTGACTTTTCTTCAAAGGCTGAGTTCAAAAGTGCTCACTTTACCGTGAACAGCCGTTATAAATAAGTACCAGCAAGGAGGAAATATTAGACGAGTATTCGGGAAACAACAATACAGGCGCACAAATATAAGGCAGAAAACCAGTTGTAATCAAAGTATATGCTGTTTACAGTAAAATGAGCACTTTTGAAAGCCCTGCTTAATATCTACTTGTATACACGTTGTGTATTCCTCCACCTTATGTAAATTTAACATTGCTTTGAGCCTCATAACTTTATTCATACGTGAGTCAAAACCGCCGCGCGTTCTTCCGTCCGATGCCGCGTTAAACCTTATGTGACTTGCGCGCTCTTGACCTTCAGCAGAATGAATTTCTGCGTTTACCTGAAAAATTTTCTAGTCGTTTAGTGGCCTAGTTTTTCTCAGCGTGACTCGGGGTGAGGCGAACTTTCCAGGTCAAAATCAGCGACTATAAAAGTGCGCCAGGACATCCGAGCCAGGAGTTTATGAGAGTCGGGGGTCTGGGAGATTGTGCGACGTTAACAGATAAACGAAGATCTATATGAGCAACTAGAAACGCCGGAAGTGACCAGCGCGGGAGGAAAACCTGTGACTGCGAGCATCGGCGCAGTGAAGGGTGTGGCTGGCAGGCTGGGCTATTGGACTGGAAGCGTGAGTGAATGACGTTGCAACTGATGGCAACAGACAGACTGAACGTGTGTTAATGATAAGTATGAGTTAATTGAGTACAACCAGAGACATTGAGGACATTAATTACAGTTGAAATATACATTAAAAATTGCACTCACTAATTAATGAAAAGAGTAATAGTAAAAGTAGATAATTTAATGGTACAAATAATAGCTGTGTGAATAAATTTATAATTAAAATTTAGTTATATTTATTTTTATAAAGACCTTCTTCCGTCACGAATTCAGATACTCCCCTAAGGGGCTTGTAACAGTATTTTGTACAATGTCGTAAATATTGGAAGTCGCTTAGTAGTTCAGTTCCCAAAATTTTAATGTAATTTGGCTTAGTATTATTGGTAGTCAAAATTTCTGAACTGCACAATGTGGGGGCGGGGAAATATTTTACACATTAAAAATGCATTTTTACCTGGCATTTCCCGAATTCGACAGGAATCATAGGAACTAGATTTTCAAGTTTTAGAAAAGTGAACTGTAGTTAAATATTTCACGTGCCCAACGGCAAAGTTAAATTTTGTACATTTGTGCACTGACTTTTGTAATATTAATAGGTAAATAATTATTCACGCATTTTTTCATAATTATAATGACTGTTCCGCTCCATAAATGATACTTTCCTATCAAGAGAGGTCTTGGAAAACATTTTGAAGACATCGGTGCTCCCAAATTCAATTTTAAAATCAAGCAATTTTTTCCGTGACTTTTGTTTCACAAACATCACTACCACCACAACGTGACTCCCATTGTAATGTCTAGATGCAAATGAGTCTGTTTTTGAACGGTCATCCTTTCCTTGGGTTCACAGAGGGAGCGAAGGGGTATGCTGCTACCATTTTGAAATGGGTGCTTGTGCTCTCCGGGTGTTCCTATGTGATGCGGCCCATTCTTGGCGAGGTCTTGAGGGGGTAACAGTGCATAGAAAACATTATATTATATATATATATATATATATATATTATATATATATATATATATACACACACACACACACACACATTCTATTCGCGGTATCTTCACACGTTTTCATCAGACCTTTGAAAAATCACTTCACCTAATGTATGATGAAGGGTTTGTTTGTTTCTTAAATATTCTATGAATCTTAAGTGTTTTGTACTTACGTTAACATAAAGTACCTGACCTATTCTTAGTTATTTTGAACTTTTACTTGTACTTCATCTGTAAATTATAATATTTCATTTATGGTTGACATGAATGTAAACATAGGGAAAATAGTTGCAATGTACGAAATAGTTCTCAAAGTAAAATGTGGCGAATTTGCACTTAATTGTAATTTTCTAGACTTGGTTATGTTTTGGTTGCATGAAGCGGATGAATGGCCTGGTAGTAGAAATTTAGCAGGGCTTCAGAAAAGTTGGAAGTAAAGGGGAACGAATTACACACACAGTTTGGCGGATCTGGGACAAATTTGGCAGGGGTATCCTGCAGTACCCAACATAAAATACTGTGCAGGCCTAAGTGAGCTCCATCCCAGTCTGCCAACCCTCCCATCCCCCTCTGGCGAGAAACCCCCCTAAAATCTCTGAAACTGGGCTGTTTATCTTTGTTATATTGTTCAGTACGCAACTTGAAAGTACCCTGCAGGCCAAAATTGACTCAATTTCTCAATTAACCTGGTTTGCACTTAAACGATGTGGTGTACCTATCTCACACTGCCCTCTTGTACTGGCAATGCCGGGTAGTTCAGCAAGTCATAATTATTAAAAATGGATAGCCTTAAGAGAATGTAACACTCGTTATACAGAAATTAATCTCTTAAGTGTCATAACAGATGGGTTGGGGGCATTAGCAAAAAGGTTTTGTTATAGCAGCATTACATCTCATAGGTCTATGAAAAATTTTTGTACCTGATTTTTAATAGGAGATCCTTGGTCGTCATTAAATGTCAGAAATAATTAATATAAATTTAATTGTCGTATAAATATGCGTTTGTAGTTCATATATTATGTCCATAATGTTAGGCAATGCACTTGGCTAAGCTTGTGTTGCTGCAATCTCTAATAAATACTCATAAATTTGAATCAGGAAGAAACAAATAAAAAACAAAAACCAAACTGTGCGGTAACGCGGGCTTGCAAACAAGCTGACGAATGTGGTCACACGATGGTGGTTGACCCGAGTATCGGCTAGTCTCCCACCGTGCTGCGTGGCCTTGCTCCTCTTATCTCTCCTGGACCAGGATGCGGGCCGTTCCTGTCCGCAGAGAGCAAACATCGATGCTGCGTGGGTAGTCTCTTCCCTTCGCCACCAGCAGATCCCAACCTCCAGCCCCCAACACCACCCGACTGAAATATTTCCTGCCCAAGATAAACGTCCGCCGACTTTACCCACAAACAGGATAACTGTTCGGCCCAGTTCAATATTTACATCGAAATTTTTTTCCCTTCTTTTATTATGTATATAATATATATATTCCTCCCCTTGCTTTATCTGCCGGATCGGGAAGCTGCTAGTCGGCAGTTTCAGCAAGGGTAGCTGATCTTCGGGGTGATAAACTCGAGGATGAAGCGTGCAAGGAAAGACAGGGGGAATGGGAAACGTAGTTTCTAAAATGGACTACTTTTTACGTGACTTCGAAGAATCGTTGCAGAACACAAATCTGGTTATTTATCGTTCCACGTGCCACCTAAACATCAATCCTCTTTTATGCGGACGATCAACATCTCTAATACGAAGGTTCCGTTTTCGCATCCGTAGCCAGTTTTATCCACGGGGTAGATTTGTGACCACCTTGGAGTTATATTTTTTTCAATTTAAAGTACTTGCCATTCCTTTAGTATGACGGGCGGTAAAAAATGTTTCCTTAACTTAATGATGCTGGCTTGTATTTATACATAAAGATAAAGGGGAATACTAAATGAATACATGCGCGTAGTGATTCATATGTCAAATACCGCAAGCACTACAATTCAATTGCTTCACATAAAAAAAAATGAATATTTTAGTAAGCAGACATGTAAAAAAAAAGTGTTGTTAACGTGACCAAAATATTTGGTGTGTAATTTAATGTATGGATTGCCTAATATATTACTTTTTCCAAGAACTATGGCTTACTTCAACAAAAATTATTCTTATAATAAACGCAAAAAGTAAGGCGAGGCTTAAAGTCTTGCCGACAACTAGGCCATCGAAGACGAAGTAAATTGCTCGGAGAAGCAGAAATGGGGGAGGAATCTGCCATATCCTATAGAGAGGAACCGAAATCAGGATTGCCTGACGGTGATTCTAACCCAGGTGATCCAGAACGCGAGTCTAAATATTTACCACTGCGGACAATTTTGCTAAGTAAGGCAATAAGTCACTACGTTGTGTGTATACCAGCATAACACATACAAGAGTAAGCCTAATTACTTGCTAACCTTTTGAAAGAAAGCGTTATCAGGCCATTTTTTTTTCACCTGTTCTCATCATCGCAATGTAAAAGTAACGGTAATGCGTAGATCCGACGCCGGCGTATATACCCGTGCCAGAAGAACGTCATAACCTTTTAAAATTCTCTAGAAATTTTTTTTCAATCATGTTAACACCCCTCAATAATGAAGTTGACTGTACATTAGATCAACGCGTGAAACTGACCAAACAATATATATTCACTCACTCGAACAAATACCTCCATAAAGAAGATTTATTTTTGTCTTTGTTTTTTCTAAAACTGTTAATGTTTTAGATGCTACGAAATTCAATACACTTAAGTTAATCTACTAAACTTGTAGTTTGGCAAGCCATAAAAATATGCACGATTTATATCACAGTTTATTCTAACTGTGGTATTTAAGAACAACGTTGCATTATGGTTTTATATACGTGCATTTCCAAAGAATATCATAAACCTTTTTTTTCTAATTAACATACGTAATTTCTTATATACAGAAAACGTAATATCGGAATTCGGGGATTTTATAGTTATAAATTTAAGAATTTTGGATGAACAAAGCAAAATTGCCACGAAACATCTTTGGAGAAAGTTTAATAAAAAAAAAAAAAAAAAACAAACAAATAATCAAACATTTTAAAATCAATTATATATTTTTTAAATATCCTAATAGATATCCATTTGTTTTCATGCGTTACGACACTGATTCCACAAATGTGGTCTGAATTTAATCAATTTCTATTGTTATCCTCAGCAATATTCATGCACCAACACATGTTTGGAAAAAATACATTTTGCCACAATTATCTTTTACTGAAGGAATATATTGCATAGTGAATATTTCAATAGACGTAATATTGAAATACATATATGCATAATTAAATCTTTGGACAAATATTTCACGAATTGAAGTGTGTTTGTAGAAAGTTTCAATAGCGCACATTTAAATATTTTCTGCACAATTGCCACATTTCTTCAATATGAACTTTAAGAATAATTTACTTACTATAGCATTCGTAGGGCATAACGTACTGCAGCTATATTCCAGTGGATATAACTGTTAAATCATGCCTCTAAATTCAACACTCATGTTTTACACGCAACTAAATGCCAGTGGCTCGAAATCGTATACCTTCGTGGATTCCCGAAAATACAGGCGACATTAGAAATATCGTTAAATTTCAAACGAAACTAATAGTAAAATCAGAATTAATTATTCCACTTTATAACACACAGAAATGGTGTCAGGTATAGGAAATCTAAGAGTGGACGTCTAATTGCAAAGATGCGGGAGAACAAATTATTCTAATTTAGCCGGAAATGTGTGTGTTTCTCTCGTAGACAGAAACTCTTTAAGTTTTCAAAAGTTTTCCCTGAAATATTTCAATGTGTAATTAATTTAATTTGAAAAACCGTATTAATCATATGTTCTCGTAAACGAGCGAATTAGAACGTTTCCGTGATCTCGATGATTTGAAACACGAAAACGTCCGTTACATTTACTTCGCTTCCTCGCCTTATTACGAGCTCCGCTGCGCTGCTCTGATGCTCGATATTGCGAGAGAGCTTCTCCGTCGACCTTTGACCTCATCAGGTTAAGGGCTGGCGAACAAGGTTCTGTAACCTCTCAGGGCGAAATACCTCCACGCACTCGCTTTTCTAACGGGGGGGGGGGGGGGGAATGAGAATGATTCCGCTGCGCGGAACGCAAATTAAATTCCTGATAGATACAAATGTAGCTGGGGAAGTAATATTATCGTAATACCCAAACGCACTTGGGATGTTATATGAATATCTAAGATAAATTGTTCTAGCTCGCATCACAGTTACCGTGTCCGTAATAAAACGATTATAATCGTATAACTATTTTTCCAAGCTTCTACGCTTTAAAAAGAAGTTACTGATATAACAAATAAGCATATCTTGCTTAAAATGGTGCAATTAATTTTTAAATGATTTTCTAAAAGCTGAGTAGGTACGAAGGACTTGGTTTCTCTTTGAAAGCAAACACTTAATATATGAAACCAGAAACGTATGCAGCAGTAGTGAGACAGTTAAATATAGGCTGTTCACGGTAAAATTAGCACTTTTGAAAGCCCTGCTTCAGATCTACTTGTATACACGTTGTGTGTTCTTCCGCCTTATGTAAAATTATCATTGCCATGGGACTCGTCATGTTATTGTTGCGTCGGTCAAGGGAAAGTGTAAAATAATTGTAAAATAAATATTTTACAAATCTGCATATTTTTACAATTCTGTATGCATAAACTTTTTGGTTGAATATGGTTGAATACTTGAATATATATGTCAAACTTACCTAAATTACGTGACGCATTTTGAACATCGTTGTCTGAAACATTTAAATCATGAAAGTTTAAATGGACTTCTGTAGCATTTATCATGTGCACAATTTGGCACAAATTAATTGAAATGTTCCAGTGTAACATTTACTAGGATTCGGTTGATTGGTCTTCGATATATGTCATAATATCACTATATTTTGCATTTGGCGATATTCATAACTGGAAGAAAAGAAAGTAGTGTTGTAGCATATTCGATGATTGTATACTGCCAATATACAGATTTAAGTTAAAATAGGTTACATAATTTCATTGATACAGCCCATAAAACTAAAATGATTTTATAGCTGCCAGTATGAAAATAAGTGTGTCCTACTTTGAAAAAAAATACTTTTATTAATATGGCCTACCACAGCACAATATCTTAGTAAAATTTTTTAAAAATTGGTTGATTGTTCCCTGAGAAACGAGATAAATTAATTATTTTTAATTGTAGAGGTATCTTACATAATGATACAGAAATGATGCTCTGCATAAACAAATTTTATGGTTGTAATGGGTATTGCCAACATACAAAGCTAAATTGAAATTAGATTAATAAGTAAAATATGTAGAACTAAAATATTTATATAGCCACCATTTTTTAAATAAGCGAGTGACCTTCATGAAACATATCATATTAAACCACCTGCTAAAGTACTATTTGGTTGCCAAATTCATAAGGAATCTGTCAATTATTTTCCTAGGTATGACAAAAAAACTTTTTTTACTATAATGGCGCTATATTACGAAATGGCTTACAAAAGATCCTCTACTTGCAATGTCTACTGCCACCATACAAAGATACGATGGAATTGATTTCGAAGATATATAATTCTAAGTTTAAAAGGCTATGTGACAACCATTTTTGAAAATAGGCTTTTGACCTGACAAAAACATACCATTTAACATTATCTGCATTAGTATTACTTGTTTGCCAAATTTGGTAGGGATCAGTTAATTATTTACTGAGTTATGACATAATAAATGTATTTAACATTATCTGCATTAGTACTACTTGTTTGCCAAATTTGGTAGGGATCAGTTAATTATTTACTGAGTTATGACATAATAAATGTATTTAACATTATTTGCATTAGTACTACTTGTTTTCCAAATTTGGTAGGGATCAGTTAATTATTTACTGAGTTATGACATAATAAATGTATTTAACATTATCTGCATTAGTACTACTTGTTTTCCAAATTTGGTAGGGATCAGTTAATTATTTACTGAGTTATGACATAATAAATGTATTTAACATTATCTGCATTAGTACTACTTGTTTTCCAAATTTGGTAGGGATCAGTTAATTATTTACTGAGTTATGACATAATAAATGTATTTATTCGTATAACACTATCTTCCAAAATGACAGAAAAAAGTGGTTCTTTGTTTGTTTATATGATACTTGTATAAGATACTTTCAGTATACCAAAAATTGGTCTAAATTGATTAAATGGCATAGCAGATATACTAGGCAAACCTAAAACATCTGTATGGCCGCCATTTTGAAAATAAGAAACAAATAAATTTAAATAACCTAAGTTGGCAATGCCTACCATACTATTGCTTACATGCCAAATTGGGTGATGTGACGATCTGAATATCGTCACAAGAAGTGGTTAGGTTTTAATTACGGTTGGTAATTCTGAGTAACCATAATGGTCAATCATTTAGTAACTAGCTGTGTGGCTTTGGGTTACCGTTTGTACCTTTTGGTAAGTGTAGTTGTTACATTTTGGCCTCAATATTTTAGTAGGTATATTTTATAATAAAAGGCCGGTCTTATTCTTGTATTATCTATATTCATGATTGTATATTTGTATATCACGTATATATTGTTAATATGAAAGTATGATATAATAATTATGGTGAGATAACCTTTTGGTTTATGGTTTGGAAACAAAATGTACGATTAGTGTGAAGGATCACCGTTAGGCTTCGCTCCTAGCGAGCGCGTGACGTCACCTAGCCGGCTGCGCGGGTGTAGCGCCAGCCAGTGTGGGCGATAGGGCAGTCAGCTGTGAGTCGAGCAGCAGGCGAGTTGCGGGCTGGTCGCCGAGCGAGAGACTTGTGTAGAATGAGTCGGGCAGTGGTTATTGCTGCGAGGCCGTGCGGTGTGTGAAAAGCAAAAATGCAGACAGCGCCGACTGACGCGAAGTTACTTTTTGAGAAACATAACGAGAACTAAACACGACTACTTAGATCACGCGAACATGTACTCGGATCGTGTGAAGAAAAACATTTCTATTAAGAAGATGTGCACGGAGCTTACCCAATGCCTGAGAGTGTTTAATTACGAATCCGTGATTATGCACGAGCGTGAGTCGAACGTCAGCGCGGAAGATCTGTCGCTGGGCAAGGCGACCATGCACAGTAGCATGGCTGGCGAGTTCCGGGTCACATTCGACGACGGCAACTGAAATTCACCGAGTCTGTTCCCGGGGCGTCGCATCTGGTTCCCCGTATGTAAGACTACCGCTGGCTTACTCGATGTCTTGTTCCTGTGTTAGCTGGAACAAGTTCTTATAATGCCATCGGAAGTCGTCGTGCTGTGTAATGAGTGATGATCCGGATACGAGCGAAGACCCGCACGATTGCTAACGAAATAAACTGCAGTCAAGTGAAAGGCCGAAAGCTGTTCAATAGTGGTCGTGCTGTCAGAAATGCAAACTAACTCTTTCTTAGTGATTTTGATTGTGCTACGTGTGCAAGCAAATGGAGCACATTTTTAGTGGCATGTGTTTTCATGAATTTAACTATAGGGGATATAAAATATCATTTTTAGAGGGCCTAGAAATTTTAATACGCTTATTATAATAACTGTGAAATGGAATGTAATGTTGATGAAAACAGTGTATTGGCCAACTTATTATTAAACGTATGAAAATCACTGAAAACGGGCCTAAGAGAACATTATTTCTGAACCACCTTAAAGAACTCTTACCTGAATGATTTGGAATAGTAACTGCACAAATGTACTACATGGAGTGTAGTAATAGTATGTATATATGGGCTGCGGCATATGGGATACTTTAAGACGAGATTGCTTTCCACCCCATCGAGGATAATGACACCACCGAGGGGCTGAAGGCGTCTCAGTGAGAATGGGTTTAATAGTTTTCCAGCTATAATGTAAAATATTAATTTTTAAATTGGTGCTATTTTCCAAAATGGCTGACCGACAAAAAATATCCTTCTCGAGATTTAATGCTTACACAATGGTGTGCAAGAATACCAAATTTACTTTAAATAGGTTGAGTTTTTACGAGATACCATGTAAGTTATAACCAAAAAAACTTTAAAGGCCGCCATTTTGAAAGTAAGTTCCCGACATGGTCAAAAACTATAAAATTCAGGTGTCCTTACGAAGTTTTACGTTTGGTAAAATTCGGTTGAAACGTTCAAAAGTTAAAATAGAAACACACTCTCAGACACACAGGCAGACACACATACAGACACATCTACGCACGTTCAAAAGTTGAAATGAAAACACACTCTCAGACACACACACACACAAACAAACACCTACGTACACACAGGCACACAGGCAGAAAAGTGATCTCAGAAGACTTCCTTTCCTTCCGAAAGTAGGCTACAAATCATTGCAAGTGTTCAGTTCGCTGTCAGAATGAGTCTGGGCAAGGTTTATTGAATTCAGGTTAGGAACAAAACGAGATTTCTTATGGGAGAGTCAGGCATTGTGGAAATTTCCGCTGCGAAGTACGCAGTGTTCCAAACGTAATTTGTAATTGAAATTTTAAGCTACGTGAATAATAAAAAAGAAAAAATGTAATTTGTTACATAGTTATTATACATTTGATTTATGATTAATGCAATTTTCCTGGTTTTTAAATAGAGAATATCTGGTACCATGTCGATACAAGCACTTACCTAGTAACGAGAATTTTTCCTTTGCCAAACTTTTAAAGATGAATTCATAAATGTTTAGTTTCCCGCTTGCCTGGCGGAATGTTTATATGATGGCTTCGTACACAGACAAAGATTATCTTTAAGTTAAATTGCGGTTACAGAATAGCGGAAATGGTTTTTAACGCTTCCTATATAATCGAAGGTTTATAGCAGCTTAGTAACTAATCTTGCGTGTGGAGTTCACCCGATTTAAATTAAATGTTCCCCCTCAACGTGTGTACATGCTGGCAGGTCTAAGTTTCGCCATCCAGCAGTGTCGAAGTCGGTAAACATTCGTAAATCTTGAATTCTGATGAGGAAGCACTTAGATAAGTAGGGCTGTAGGTCCTAAGTTTTAATCCTCGCAGGGCGGATAATATTCTCCGTCTACAGGCTTCGCAACGCAATGCTAAGCCGCTTAAAGCATGGAAACTCCCGTCTATTCACGCGAAAATTGCATTTTTAATAGATTGCCTGGAGTCATCTTATGCCCTAAACTCGTTAAGAGGTCTAGTGGTGGTTTTGCGAAGTTCTGCAAGAAATCAAAAAGTCATCAGTTCAAAGTAATTTTTTTTCTTTTGTTACCACCAGAGAAATACTACCTGCATGTATTGATATTTCAAGACAAATCTGGAAAAACCAATAGATGGGTCTTGTTATGTATTATTTACTGATTTTGTTCACGTGTCAGTATTGCACGTACAATACACATTAAAGGCAACATAGATGTGCCAAACATTTCTGGACATCTGTTAGCGAGGGGAACGTCATAATTTTCGGAAAATATGTTTCTTAATACTTACATCGACCATTTTTATGAATCGAATCTCATATTAGTAAAATGATTATGGGGACTTCTGCCCAACGGGACCTGGGACCGGAGTACCAGAGCTGCTAGTGCTCTGTCATTCCGGTTATCCGGCGGTCATCTTGTCCGCCATGTTGGATGTTGGTCACCTTGTCCTTGATCCCAGTTACTTTCGACCTTGAACTTAAGGTATCGCAAAATTCTCCCAAAATTCCGAAACAATTTAAAAATTCGAAAAGTTTAATATAATTATTTATGAAAATATTTTAATTTTCTTAAAAATATGAAATAAAAATTTGAAACATTCTGGCTCAGAGGGCATGGGAAGTTCAGAGCTGACCAGTCACCGTGTTATGACGTCACCTGGCCACCGTATTGAATCCAAGTGATCTGAATCATGATTTTTCACCTTGACCCCTGGTGACCTTTGACCTGAAAACCAAAAAATCATTAGAATTCTAAAAATTCCCAAAATATTCTAAAATAATTCCTTAAAAATATTTTTGAACTTTCATAAATTATAAAAAAACTTATAAAAACTTTTATTACAATTTTTTTTTTAATTTTATGGAAAAGTTAATTTAAAAACTTACATTTTCGAA
Source organism: Dryococelus australis (assembly GCA_029891345.1). Classification (NCBI taxonomy): domain Eukaryota; kingdom Metazoa; phylum Arthropoda; class Insecta; order Phasmatodea; family Phasmatidae; genus Dryococelus; species Dryococelus australis. Next base: position 41,915,943 of record CM056993.1, read on the forward strand.
GGTTCCCTAAGCACTACGTCCAGCAGACGACTGACCCTCGTCAAGGATTCTAATTGGTAATTTAGTTGGTTCCAATCTCTCCATAAATGTTACCCATAAATGTTTCCTCTTCATCTTGCAACTATGTTTGTACGTGAGAAATCGCAGGCTACCAAATGTTTGTTAATGCACTGGCAAATCAATATGTGTTTATACATACATACAAAACATTGCCATTTATTTTGAAACATATTTGGAAATGGACAATAGACTTCAAAACAATACAATAAGGAAAGTTACAGCAAATGATACCTTCACCGGAAACTTCAACCGCTTGAAATGAAGCAAATTTGTAATAATTGCGGATTTTGGTCTGATGATGGGAGTAAACTGCCAATCAGATGGTATATCTGCCCTTCTATCTTAAAAGTATTTATTTTGCGCCGAATGACGTCATCTGAAATAAAGTATTATATCTTCGTATATTATTTTTAAAAATGCGTAGATAATGGATGATTGAATATCGGGAAGGACCACTTTTCCCGCAGTCATCACATGACATTGGATTCAACGCTCCATTTTTTTTTTTTTTTTTTTTTTTAGGAAACATTTAGAGTATGTTTCGATAATGCGATCTAGATGTGGATGCGCGTTGTCTCTGCGCAGTAGGCCACTGCGAGCTTTCAATGCTAGACTCTCTAACGCGTGTTTCCGACGTATGTGTTCGGAGGACAGCAAGCCGCTGGGAGCATTCGGTGTTAGATTCCCTAGCGCGTGCCTGTGAGGTTATTATATTTTGGCTGGCAAGCCGCTGAGAGCGTTCCACGATGGACTTTCTAATTCGATGTATGTTAGTCGCCCTCGCCACGGACGTATTTCTAAAGAGTTGCGATTTTATTTTAGGCATGATGACGTCTTTTTTAAATATTTGATCCTTAATGGCAACCACACACAGTCAATAAGATAACTAAATTTTTAATTGGCTATTTAACTAAATCAACATTGGTATTATATACGTTAAACAATAAAATAAAAAGGAAAATAATTCATTTGTAATCTAAGGAAATTTCTTATTGCATGTAGCCAAATAATTACGAGAAATAAACATATTTGCGATAGTTTACTATTTATACTGCGCAATTTCCCGTAATTTATAAAAGCACAAAAAAAAAATCGAAGGTGACCAGGATTGAACTCACACACCCTTTCCAGTTCGATTTTAGGCCACCACCTTAACACCTGCGCTAATAAGCTAAGCTGAAAATGATAGGAAAGTATGTTTAATATTTCTTATTGAAATACTTTATTCGCCACTGCAGTTGGCCATCACATATTCATGCAGTGAAATCGTGAAGATTTATGTTGTATGCCCTAAACTTTCGTTTTTGGTTTAATTGGGACCGTAAGGATTGTTTAAACGAATAGTATATATGAAGTGCACTCTCTTCATCACATTTTATGCAGTTTTAACCTTCAAACAGAGTGCTGTGCTGATTACATAACAACGAAATGAAAGACTTAGAAACGGAATGAAAGGCTCAATTTTCACGTTACCTCGTAAAATAGTGTTTTGAAAGTGAAACGCATATTAGAAAGTATTTCGGTTGATACGCGTTTTTAAAGGCCAAGTTTAAACGCTGTTTAACTCATCCATCAGTGAAAAATAAACCAATGAAAAAAACAGTGAAAAAATGACTGAATAATCAGTGTAAAACTTTACTGAATCAATAAGTGAAGGAGATCTGGCATTTTATTACTGATTCGTCAGTTAAATTCACCTAAATGAGTGCCGAATTAGTCAGGTACTGTTGAATTATTGAAACGGTGAAATTCTCACTGATTCAGATTTAGAGTGCATGAATACGCAAGGCCATGTGGATTTTAAAGCATACCCCAATATATATCGGATTATATAGAGTCGGCACACCAGAAAACAAATATATTTTGCTACCAGAAGATAATAAATCAATAAACATAGTATACAGAGAATCTCGAACAAGTTAATGTAAATTTAATAAAACCTATCAAAATATACTTTGGAATAAGAGGTTCATATTTCCTATTTAATAAAAAACGAAGTTAATTTGAGGATTATACTCCCCTATAGTGTTACTGTAAATTTTATAATACCTATGAAAAAAATGATGAACTATGTTGCGGGCGGTTGTTATTATAATAATATGTTAAAATTAATTTTCTTACCTTAAGTTGTATTTACGGAGAAAATTTTTAAATGACTTTTAAAAAGTCAATTTTGAAATTTTGTAATAAAATATAATAATAAAACATGTTAATGCTATTATTATTTATACATGTATATTAATAAATAGATGCCCAGCGAAGCGGGCGAGGGTACGTATAAAATAATATTAAAATATTTTTGTGTATACATAATTACGTATAAAGTAAATTAAAAATCTTTTATATTTCTGATATTATGTATATTATTATGTAGAGATTAAATTAAAATAATTTTATATTTCTATATTTATATTTACATATACCTACATGCATATCAAAATTATATATATTTACATACAAATCAAGTGTATATACGTGTGTGTGTGTGGGTGTGTGTGAGTGAGTGTAGATGATGATATATGTGTGGTTTATTCTGGGTCAAACAAATAAGTGAGTTTTCTCACAGTGCTCCCATATTTTTTTCATTTTAACCATGCTTAAAGGTATTACTTTACAGATAGGTTTCCTTACACACTCTAAATTCAAATCATTGTAGAATATCTTCTCTGGGAACAAGTTTTACTTTTAAATAATCACTTTATATAGAAAAATGGCAGTTGACGTTCCAACATCGTGAGGTGAGCATCGATTTGGAAGTGCTCTCTCGTCATTCCACGAAATTGAGTTATGAATTCGAAGGCCTGGTGTTGACCTTAACAATCATAGAGCTACGACCTGCATCATCACCACATGCATGTATGTTGCAACGAGCTACTACATAAACTTAACTGCTGCTTCTACGTCTCAATCAAACATGCTGCTCCACGAGTAGCCTACTGTAGTCTGATCACTGTTAACTGCGGGCTTTTCAAAACGCTGCTTAGGTTCTACTTTGATTTTCACTTTGTATCATCCCGCCACAAGGGAAAATAACATTGCCACGTGGACGATCTTGCGTTATTCATTCACAATCCAAAAAAAATATTCCATGTATATTTTAAGAAAGTAAATATGTTTCAAAAAAGAAAATTTGTTCTCTTATGTGTATAAATCTAAAAACATTGGTTTCCAGTAGCTGAAAACTGTAAAATTACACACTCAATACAACTAGAAGATGTAGAACTAATATTAATAATGTGCCACCAACTTACCTAGTATCCAGCGTAGCGTGTGCCGTAAAACATATGTAGTTTTGGCAGTGATTTTTTTCGTTCAAAATTTGATTCCAAAAATGCTTACTTCGCAGTGAACAGTCTTCACATCTATGTCATTCCTCACTAGAGCAGCAATTCCGCACCTTGAATTGTTCCTCTGATGCCCCAGTCTCGCTTCCTTTGCGCCGAAGCACGTGCCGCATATACACGCAAGTACCAGGAGATGGAAGTATTACTACCTTGCTGACATTTTCAGGGGCGTAATTTAAAGGGAAGAGTGATGGGGCCCTGGTTACCACGAAAAATTGGGGGGGGGGGGGGACAATCAAGATAATGACATGTGACAAAAAATGTGGATGGTACAGAATCTCGACAGGGACTGTAAAATGTCTGCAGTATGTGATATAATGCATATAAGTAAAAAAAAAAAAAAAGTACATAATTATTTCAACAGACCTAAAATAAATGCCACTGAAAGAAAGTGTCCACGTAGTAAAAAAAGAAATGAAGTATGATAAAACTAATGGTTTAAAACATTATAAAACTGTTATTGAAATGTTTTCAACAAACTAATTTTCATAACTTTGTTACATTTCAGACAAATCACAAATGTACAATTTTCACGTTGGGCGCCGTTCGTAACATTTCAGTTGACTATTTCAAATCAATTAATACATCGTTATTTTCATCTTCTAATATATATTTTTTGTTAAGTTAGTTCTTCTTCCGACAAAATTAACACAATATTATGAAATCAATTCTTTCAAATACGATGTAATTACCATTTATTATTATTTAATTATTACTGATTTATCCTTTAAAACTTATTGTAGCAATTATTTTAGAAATGAAATCATTAAAACCTTATTTCTCTACTACTCACGTCCATTATTGGAGGTGGTGAGAATTATTCTTCTAAAGAAAGTGTTATATTCTATTTTAATTCTGCCTTACTTATGTTGTCTCTTGTCCTCCGATTGGCTGTCGTCTGACCATGACACAACTCTTTGCCAGTCAGCAATGGCGAACGAGAGACAACCATGATAATTTTATTTAATACTTCTGTTTAATAGACTGCTCTCTAGTAACAAAACGACAAATAACAAACAAAATATTAATACTGAATACCGTCTAGAAACAAATTAAAGGTACTGACACATGATCTCTATGTCAATAAACTAATGAAATAACCCAAGATTACACTGTTTACATGAAAATGATATTAAAGAAAGTGACAACATAAGCAAGTACTCTGTAATAATATATAATTAAAATATATATGACAAATGTTAAACATAACACCTAAAAAATGCAATTTTACAACTTCCTACTCAGCCATGGAGCGAAACGTGTTTTAGAATTCGTGATTCCTTTGACTTATGCAGTTAATTCAACTGGACTTATACAAAAATGCTGATGTTTTAAAATATTTTTATGTGATGAGCATAAGAATATTTTTCTCCCCCCTCCCCTTTTTAAGGACGTGCTCTGATTATGCATTTATAAGAAATGTAACTTGTAACTTAGTGATATCTATTGCGAAGCTTTGATCATCTTGCCTCGTCCCTACGAAAATTCCTATTTACGCACCTGTACATGTTCGATTTGGATACCTTTGCCCTGTACATACGCTGCTTACTTGTAAAAGACACGCTGGAATTCTTCCATTAAAGCGATATATTTTTGTTATTTACAACAGCAACCTCAATGCTTACTTTTTAAAAAAAATCACATTTCTTAAGGCACGACATGTTTACTGCAAAATAATAATTTAATCAAATTAAGAGAAAGGGCGTTTATCACAATTTATTATTTCGTTCCTGCATATCTCCGTCTAATAACACGAACTCAATAGAGAAAACGATCCTTCCGTAACAGTGCTTAATATTTTGTAACCAAACGCAATTTGTAGCTCTCCCTTCACAAGGGCGAAACTCTATAAACCTATCTTAGGACACTGATCAGCATTATGCTATATATAAAGGGTTATCACATATATCGTTTGGTTTCATTACGTTAGTAAACCTGATTTTTTTTGCATACGTTTTTCTTTGCGTTTACGCACGCCGCAGATGTAATTTGCGTAATACAGCGCAGTAACGGAAAAAAAAAACTGCACGAATGCGCGTAGGAGCGATGATGAGCTGGGCGTGCGTGTTGATGTCGCACATATGGCTACCTTTATTCTGCGCCTTAAACGAGTAATAAACCTTCCTGTGCCCATGTAGCTTGTATCGCACACCAGTCGAATCAGTGATGTGGTCTGTCGGGACTCTGAGGATTATATAGGCATTATACCACGTGGATCATTTCCGATCGAACAGTAAAGGAGGCAGTGTGTTAACGTAGGACCCTAGTGTTCAATATTGCCGGAAAATTATTTTATAATTCTATAAAACCTGCATTCAAAATGCCGTTTTACAACCATTTTTTAAATAGCCTTGATTATAACCTCTGTGCACAAATCTCCACTCCGTCCGAACAGGACCAACCATCTGTTATTAAAAGGAAACTTTGGCACATTGTCCTCCATCGGCACCGCGGAAAATTTTCGAGTAATCAGCAAGAATGAGCGCTGTGCACACACTTATATCAGCTGTTCGCGGGAAAATGAGCACTTTTGAAAACCCTGCTTAAGATCTACTTGTATACACGTTATTTATTTTTCCGCCTTATATAGAATTAACATTGCTATGTGCCTCATCACTTTATTCATACGTCGGTCAAATAAAACTTTCAAATTATTTAGAAAGTAAATACTTATATAGTCTGCTATTTTTTACACTTCGATCCATAAAAAAAAAAGCGAAAGAAATAATTGTAAGTTATCACAGACGATAAAGTGAGCACTTTATAAATTATCCGTAGAAAAAAGTCACTGCCCCTGCATGAATATATTTTAATAGGCGCACTGAGTGACATTCGCCCAGTAAAGTTGGTAACAATGGATGAAAAGTTGTTCCATATCTTAACGTTGAATAAATAGTGTTAACCTTTACCATATTGGAAGTGCCCAGATATTCAGTACGGTGATGACTCGAAGCGACTTGCCGCTCTGTGTAGTTAACTGGAGTGTTAAGATGATATAATAATTTCCTTTTTAGTTCCATTTATGGGGTGAGCGCCATCGAACACAAACTCAGATGTTATACGGCAGCTGGGTTAGGCCTTCTGTGATTCACGCTATTAAGGAAACACATTGCAATATTTGTGTTGTCACGAATCGCTGTGTTTAATGGTCTTATGCGCTGAAGCTGGCAGTGGAATGCTGTCCGGCGCTGTGGAGGATGACCAACCTGGCCCTCCCCTCACCCCTGGACCCACACGCTCGGTGCCTTGTTTCCTCCCTTCTTCTGGGAAGCCCGTGAATGATTCACAGCGGCGATCAAGCTGTCGCGCCGCTCGGCTCCTGGATGACGTCACAGCTCCTCTTCCCCCTTGCAGGAGATGCCGACAAACGTAGCGAATGTGCAAGAATATTCTGGGAGTTAAGACTCTCGGCGCAACTCGGAAATCAGCGGAATTATTTGGATGACGGCCTGTAAATGTGTAAATACCACCGCGGTCCAGCGGCGAGCATTCTTGGCGGAGGCCATCTGGCCGAGTGCGCGAGTGAAGTACAGACCGCGAGACGACGCTGGCGTACGAGGTTTTTGTGGTGTCAATGGGCGAGAGGGCGTGGAACCCGATGAGTGACGGCTACTGAGCGAGAGAGCGCTCGGAGAACTCTAGAACATGGCGGACTGGCGGGACATGGAGTAAACTGAAGTGGGACTGAGTGGACATGTAATACGGATTTTAATGTAAATATTGGAACTGTCGAATATGGACACATGATTTATAAAATAATTTAATAGGTTTTGATACACTGTCTATTGGAACTGGTATTTAATTTTTTATTTTCATTGATTTAGTCGAGGAAATTATACATTGCATTAATTGAAGTAATTAATCATAAACAGAAAGTGATACCAATTTATTGTGGAATGTTGAGTCGAGAGAATTTTGTTTATAGTTAATGTAAATAAAATTTAGGACTTTTTATGAATCCTTTTATTTAATTAAGACCTCCATCCCTTAACGAATTTGGTTTAACCCACTATATATCGAGAGAGGAATTATAACAATAATATAGGCCTGCTCTTATTCTTTCCTTCCCTCGCTCTCTGTTTTTCTATTTTTAATACATTTGATGCTTTTTTTTCCTTCATTTCTTTATTTCTCTCTACTACTCTACTTTCTGGTAATTTCCTCTTATATTTTATTTCTTTCTTTCTCTCTCCTACTTATCTTTCTATTTCTGTTTTCCTACCTTTCTAGTTCTCTCTTTCTTTCTCGTTTTCTCCTTCTTTATCTTTCTCTCTCTTTCAGTCTCCTCGTTCTGTCTCTTTCTCTCTGTCTTTCTCTTTTCTGACCCTTTCTGTTTGGCTTTCGTTCTATTTCTCTTGTTATCTCTTTCTCTCCTTTTCTCTCTCTCTCTCTTGCTATCTTTCTCTCCTTTGCTCTATTTCTCTTATGTTCTTTCTCTCTTTTATTTGTATTTTTCTCTAGTTTTCTTTCTCTCTTTTTCTTTTTCTTTCCCTCTCTCGCCCATGGTGTCTTGCTCCCTCGTTGTCTCTTCCTCTCTCTTTTACCCTCTTTCTGTTTTTCTTTCTTCCTCTATTTTTGTTTCTTCGGCTCCTTTTCTCTATCGCGCTCTTCTTTTCTCCCCCATATAAGTTAAATGTGTATGTGTGAATATGTTATGTTTTTCTAACGCCACCCCCGCGTGCGTCATACATCTATCCTCCCCGTGCCTCAGGGACCGCCACTGAGGTGTCTTCGCAGCGGGAGCAAAGCAACTTCAGCGCCCCTGGTAGCGGACGTGGCAGCCACATCAAAACAAGCGGCACGTCACACCGCCATGATGAAAGACTCCCGGGGGTTGGGCGCGGCGCCAAGATAAACACCAACTGCATCTTTCCGTGAATACACGCTGCTAGAGCAGTTGTTTGCCGCCGTAATCAACGCCAGCTCGCTCCCATTCCACACTCTTATCTCCGCATTATGTTTGGACGTTTTCCACGGCCTTCACCTGGCCGCAACACCACTCTCAAGACTAAGGAATAGGACCTCGCAAGAGAAATACACTACGTATAGAATACAACTACATAATTAACGATGTTATCGCTCTTCTGGAAATAAACCTTCCGCACCTCGCCTTTGTGCGCATAGGAGAATAATAAGTGAAGAGATTTGGGCGGCTCTTAACGGCGAGGTCTTGAGAGCTGATGAGGGTGATAGAGGTGAGTATGGAGCAGCACTGGAATGAAAGGGCGGGGGAAACGGGAGATCCCCGAGAAAACTCACCCACCAGATTCATCGTCCGGCACGATCCCCAAATACGAAAATACGGGAGTGAACCGGCGTCCGGGGATTTGAACCCGGTTCGCCTCGATGGGGGGCGAGCAGGCTAACCACATATAACGGAATATTTTTTACGTGTCTGCCTAGTGCTGACCGGTAGAGTAGGACACGGCTTTAGATGTTGAATAATTTTAGGCGTTTCTGTACTACCTTTCGCGACATCGCCTCCAAACAAAAAACACCAAGTTCGTCTTTTCCCCTGCAATATTTCTAATAAACGTTATTTTTTTTTTTTTTTTTTTTTGTAAATTTGTCGATGACTTGTGACGGTACAGTACTTTTCGACCTGACGAAGACCCCATAAACATTACGAGTATTAGATAATTATAATACTTGATGAATGAAATGTATTGCGGGAACTCTTAAAGTGCATGACGTATGTACTCCGGTCTTGTCACAAACAGTATATGAGTAGGAATGAGATGGCTGGAACCAATATTAGAAGTTAGTAAATATTAAAATATTTCGTACAGATTGAGTTTGTTTGAGAAACTTTCTAATAGAGAAATAAGCCTCAAAATTTAATTATGATTAGCTTAAAATTGTTCGTAGTCCGCTTCTTGAATTTGGCGTAAATGACAGCTGTCAAGCAACACTCATTGAAACGAAATAAAAATAAAAAAATCATTAGTCAACAGACAAGCTCATATCCAACTAATATATTTATTATTTTATTTTTACACAGAACATTTGTTAACCATGGAACAGTTATTAGTAGGAAGCCAATGCCTGTTAAATATCGTATCAAAATAAGCAGATTAGATGTCAGTTCGGACTCAGGGTTGTGCGAGGCGATTCAGACGAACGCCATCAGACACGGTGATGCGCCACAACCCTGAAAAATGCAGGTAAATTAATGTTTATAGACACAACAAATAACACAAAAAAAAAGACAAACACTAACTGATTTACTCCTGCATGCTCTTTTTATATAGGCTGTTAACTATAAAGCGAGCACTTTGAAATCACCCTTGAAAAGAAGTCACCCCCCTTGACTGCATACATCTTAACGGGTGCACTGAGTGACATGTGCCCAAAAAATTTGGTAAAGATGGATGGGAAATAGTTCCCTATCTTAACGTCAAATAAATAGTGTTACATAACCATTTGTGCAAACTTATATTATTCCTTTCCCTCTCTGTCTTTTTAATGCGTTTAGGTAAAAGAATGAGCAGATTTGTAATATATTCACTTTGCTAATAATTCCTCCAGAGTTTCACATAACCGACGCATGAATAAAAATTTGAGGCCTATCGCAATGTCAATTTAAATAAGGCGGATGAATACACAACGTGCGTACAGATAGATCTTAAGTAGGATTTTCAAAGTGCTTATTTTACCGTGAACATCCTATAGAATGGTTATTTATCTTCAAAGGGTATCTGCATAGTTTTTTTTTCTTTTTCTGCCAAGAAGCGCGGGGAGCTGTAAGGGTTATACTGGTACTCTCTACACGAGCGTCATCGCCGCTATAGTCCATTCACGGTTTCTTCGGCCTTTTTCAATCAAACCTTTGAAGAACCACCCCATGTATGAAGTGTTTAGTTATTTCCTAAATACACCCCGTATTACAAGCGTTTTATACTTGTGTTCATAAAAGTTACCGTTTTTCCTGTTAAATTGAAATATTATTCATATCTTATCTATAAATTATAATGCTTCATTAATAAATAACTTGAATAAAAAACAGGGAGAAAATAGGTATGTTGGTAACGTTAGAAGTGAGAAACAGTTCTTATACAAAATATCATTACAACTGAGTGCACACGAATGTGGTGCGTTGTCCCTCTGGTGTAATTCAACAGACTTGTTAAGCTTACATTGCACAAGGCGGAGGAATATCCTGGAAGTAGAATATTAGCAAGGCTTCATAAAAGGCTGAAGTAACCGTGGATGGACTGTACGCGCAAGGCTGCGAACTGGCGTGCAGTGTTCTCGTAGTGCTGCGTCTACCTATGAGACTTACCCTATCATTATATTGATGTAAAGTCTGTGCAGCAAAGTTCAATACAGTAGCCCATCGTAGTTAGGCTCGTGTCCAGTGAGTAGGTTTCAAGATACGGCAGTTGGAGTAAGTCGTTTTTAACTATATTGGAGGATTCCAAAATAATATTTTAGGGAATGAGTGGTAACTTTAAAGTACTATTCCGTCCTGGTCTGGGGGATGATATCTTTTCGTAGGTAAACATGCTTGGGACAAATTTGATAGTTCCGTCAAAATAATGGGGTGGGGTGTGTCATCTACATGGCCGTTGTTATTTGTACGTGACAACGTATATGGATGGTGGTAGGAAAATATATTATAAACTGTGTGGGTTCGTTTTGCATTTAATTCTCTAAGTTGTTGCAATCTATCTTGGTGGGTTTTGCGTTTGCGCTGATTGTGTGATTTTTATTTAGTCTAACTAGTCTCGTCACGTGTTATGGCATGTGATGACGCAATCACCAGGTCCGCATTTCGCTGCTGCATATAACTGTCAACTCCTTAACATAACTATGGAATGGATTGAGGTAGCTGAGTAATCATTTCAGTATTATATTTGTCTTGTCGAGCACTCTCCATGTTCTTAATATCATTAGTGTCCTTTTCGCCTTACTCGTAATTTTTAACTTTTATGGTTTTTAATCTACAAAAAAAATATTATTGGTTAGAAAGTCACTGTGTGTTTTTATTATTTATGATCTTACTTGAATTTTTAGCCACTCTTTTTTTTTTACACATAAACTGACTTCAGAATTTCTCCGATCGAATAAGCCATTCGGTTGCTACAGCAGTCTTCAGCTTACTAAACCACTCGACATCAGAGGTTCGCAGCACGGCTCCCACCGCGGCCTGATGACGTCAGAATGACAAGTTTTTGTGCGAAGCATGTAGCCAAAGGACCCGCCTATACTATCGTACATTTACACTAAACGTATTGCTCATTCTCCATGAGTAATTGCCACGTACCCGAGAGCAAACTTTTGTGACACTCACTTCCTAAACATGAGGGACTGAGTTGTAAGACGTTGTCACGTCATAAACTAAGATTTAAAAACTCTCTGCGACGCAGTGACTAGTATGCAAGACGCACAATAAGATAAGTTAATAGTTTATCATTCGTTGTCGGGACTATAGTCCGTAGCATCAGAAACATATGCAGCTAATAACTTCAAACACTAACACATTTTAATATATATCCCTATAAATGAGAGCCCTATTCTGTTGTTTACGCAGTTCCAAACGAAAAATTTGCCATCGCTACGTCAAAACGTTTATGTTTTCCCTCTAATTAAATCATTAAAATAAGCAGACCTTCACTCCATTTTAGTGTTCATCTGTTCGGTTTCACTGAAATAACTTTTATATGGTGGATTCCGCGACATGTGTGTAGCTGGCTATATTTTACTACTCCGCATTTATCTACAGCAGCGCTGTTAATTCACAAGTCAAGTATGTACATTAGATATTTGGAAGCCATTGTAACATGTAGGGGCTGACATAATTTGCGATATTTTCGATAGGCTTAAAATCAAGGCATATAAATTCCCATATAAATTTTTATTTTACTTCGCAAGTTTCTTTCGGACAGGCTACAAATGTTGGGACCTCTTGATAATAGTAGGATCAGAACTTTATGGAGAGCAGCTCGGAGCTCAGAAATGTTTAGTTCGGACAAACATCGGTTTGGTTCTTTTGTCAATTGGATGTGACGTCTTTGCCGTATACAGTAACGAACTACAAATAAATTGAGGATATTTTCTAATCTGTGAAATTATTTTATGACGCAAATATCGGGAAAGTAATATTATCTATATATTTCCATTGTATAAGCGTTATGTACTCGTTTCTTTCGTGCTGTTAATTTCTTCACGTTAACGTTACAGTTGAGGCGAGGGTTAAAAATGCCACTGGCTTTAAAGAGATCGTTGCTGTGAGATTTTAAAATATCGATCGTACGGTATGAAAACTGAAGTTGGAAGTTTGTTTTGTTTACAGCGTCCAGAAACTTCACGAACCTAATGGCCAAATAATTGGTGTATTAAGGAACCCCACGGAAATTTCCCGGGAATAGGAATGGAATCTCACTTGGAAGAAGCCAGTTACAGTGCAGTATTTTTCATCGAACCTACAACATCTCGCATGGGGAAAAAAAATATGTATGCTAAGAGATGACCAAATGCGCTTTATTCAGTAATCCACCTGTTATGTTTTTACGCCGAGCAACGTCAGACAACCGAATTGAGCGCCTGGCAACACGCGTAGCAAGAGAGTGTAACGATTGCAGAAAGAGCAAGGGGCTAGCAGTGAAGCTATGAAACTCTACCCATCGACATTTACCATGGCGCTGCGAACAAATGAGTAGGGACCAGCAAAATTCGCGTTATTATTCGAGGAAAGACTGAACTCCAAGTTACTGTGCGTTTGACCGACTTCGACCATTGGCCGGAAATATGTCTGTCACGTTTCGAAAAACTCTCGAGCCAATAAGATATCATCGGTGGACTGGAGAATCACTTTTATAAGAGATCAAGCAGTTAGGCGACGTTTATTAAAGTGCAGAGGCCAATGAAACCATGGACTGGGCTCGCTTGTTTATGACGAACTGTAGTCTATCATGTTACCGAAATAAAAAGCGAATTTTGCACGTCTCTACAAATGAGGTATGAGCCAGAGAGTGATGTTTTTAAGGGCAGGATTACGATGACTTCTCGTTACACGCAACATGCGTCATGCTGCACTTTCAGGTGTACGTGATAAGTGTTTTTTTTGGCTAGTGTATTATGATGCTTCACGTAAGCATGTAGTATTTATACATACCTAGTATAAAATTAAGTCGCCCAGCCGCGTGTGTCTGTGTATTCAGCTAATGCTTCTAAACCACTTGATGGATTTTAATGCGATTTTCACCATCATATAGAGAATTTCTTGAGAAACGTTTAAGTATAAAACAAATTAATATTTAATGCAAGGATAGTAGCGAAATGTCGACGTTTTATAATAAAGTCGAAAAAGGCCACTTATCGGGCACTTACATAGCTTAGGGTGAACCAACGATAAGAGATACGCCAAATTAATGAAGTACAGAGTTTCAGATCTGAAAAGGATCTACAAAATGTCTGCAACAGCATATTTTTTTTTATTTAAAGGATGACCCACAGTAACAATTTTTGTCTTCTAGGGGTTCACTTACGAAGACTTTGTGAACAACAGAGTATTAATTCTATGTTAGTTACCTTAAGCATTAACTGTATATACTTGCTGTAAACCTAAAAAATGCCATATTTGTAAATCGCACTCGAGCAAGGCCTGCGTGGGCCGCTAATTTGTGTACTACATGCAAATGTCCGGAATAAATATTTTAGTTTTTCAAATTGAAAGCAGTGAAATCTTAACTTATACGTGGGCGTATATGTGTGTTGACATTGACATGGCTATAGCAGATTGCAAAATTATGTCGTTCATATTTCAAAGAAACTTTGAAAATAACTAGAAGACCGATATAACCTTCACAGCGGAATGTCCCCAGAAAAAGTACACATGTTTTTCGTGTATATGGGAGTAAACCATATGTAATAAACTTTGATCTGCTGGGGAAATTAATTTGTTTTCAAGAAGTAGACCTTCTAAAATTTTCAGAATTAATAGAAAACATCGTGTCTTTTATGAAAAAATTTGTACACCTCTTATAATCTTAATTAATAAACCGTGGCAATGTAAATCTCCTTAAATATTCATGGATTAAAAAGCTAAAAAAAAAGTAGTTCTAGCATAACTTCTATTTCTCTGTCGTACTCATTTCAGGGAGAAAAAAACGTAGTGCATTAATTAAAAGCGTGAGCAGGCGACATTGCGGGCATAAAAACACAACATCGTTCCTATTAGGATCCGCCAGCGAGATCACGTGGTCCAGATTCACATATCATGGAGCTAGTAAAATCATATGGTTGCAAATGACTTGAACAGTTAATTCTTAAGAGATTGATAAAGTAAAAGTAGTTTTAACTTGAGTAGCGCTACATAACTAAATGTGTCGTTCACATCGCTTCTGGTTCTGTATTGTGTTTAATGCAAAGGAGTCAAAAGTACATACTCGTTGATTATTTAAGCAGTTTATAAAATAATGGCATTATAATGTAGACGCACTTTACTGTTGAATGGTTCTATAGGCTGTTCACGGTGAACTGAGCACTTCTAAAAGCTATGCTTAATATCTACTTGTATACACGTTGTGTATTCCTCCGCCTTATGTAAATTTTTATTGCCATGGTCTTCCTCACTTTATTCATGCGTTGGTCAAATTAAACTCTGAAATTATTAAGAAAGCAAATACTTTGCAAATCCTATGATTTTTACACTTCGATGTATTAGAAAAAAAAAAACGAAAGAAATAATTTAGGTAATAATAAATGGCTACCTAACACTTCTTATTCGACGTTAGGATATGGAACTACTTTCCATCCATCGTTACCAACTTTATTGGACGAATATCACTCAGTGCGCCCATTAAAATATATGCATGCAGGGGCAACGACTTTTAACTAAGGTTCGTTTCTAAAGTGCTGACTTTGTCGTAAACAGCCTTTACAAAAACAATGTGGGACGTTGACAAACTTCTCCACGTTACGTGAAATGATCGTGACAGGTCTCCTTGAAACACATTAGTAAAGGTGTAGCCGGCTTACGAGAACGTGTTACTCCTAACGTGAAACTTTAAGTCGTAGTAATCCGGGCCTTATCCTGTTTTGGAGCGTGACGTCACCGTCGAGCTCCTAGCCAACCACACAGCCAACGCGGCTGCTATAAAAGCCACTTAAATGCCACTTTCGCTCTTTTACCGGCGTGCGAATGCTAAAATCGGTTATCCTGAATTTAACATGGTATTGTAGGGAAATTTGTGTTTAAAGAAACTGACACTGTTAACTTTGAACGTTATATGCCTAAAGGGAATGATATGGGACACAAACTGTTGAGAAAAACAATGATGTTGACAGGGGAAGTAAAAGAGTTCTTATAACACAAAATAAATTCAGAATTACACCTAGCTTGAGGACATATTTACACTCTACATTAAATAAACAATAACAATAAATTTTTAAACACAGACGCCAAAGTTTTCATTAAAATACGACCCGTCACATGTCTAGACTAACCTCGCCGTCAGCTATATTTGTCTTTAATGTTTGCCCTTTAGTCGTAACGCCCCTATTTTCGCTAGAAGCGGCTGCAAGGCCTTTGAAGTCTCTGTGGTAATTGAACAGCTAGCTGAGTCTCAGTTCCTCGCTCCCCCCCCCCCCCCCCAGCATAGTATTTCTAACAGCAGAATTCGTGCTGTTCACCTCGAATCGCCATTTGTGTGTTAACTCAAATTTTTTAGTTAGTGAAACGCAACAGCATATTTATTCCCGTTTCAATAAAACAAATCTGCAGCACACTTTTTAAAGCAGTTTATAGTGGCAGCATATTAAATCTTATTCACTTAAGTATGATTTTTTGATTATTTAAAATTAATATTGCTAAGTTACTAATGAAAATATATTTTTGACAAATCTAAGAAATATATTTCAGAGTACAGTTCACTTGTGCAGAAAATCATCCTAACGACTAGACTTTGTAGATTTTGAAACTATAAACTATTCCTGGTATCATCACGCTTCGCAAAATCCTTTGACAATTCGCCCCATGTACAGACTGTGTCCTAAATATGTAACGTAATACAAGCACTTCTATGAACAAAATCTATCTTACGTTTGGTAAAATCAAAATTTTACTTTTATTTTATGTGTAACTTATAATGTGTTATTTATAAATAATGCTAACAAAAAGGGAAGGAAATATGTGTGTTTGTAATTACTAATAAGAAACAGTTCTCTTGAAAAATACATTAAAACTGAGTGCGGACAAATGCGGTGCGGCGTCCTTTGTGTGAAATTTTCTAGAATTAGTTAGGCTTTAACTGAACGAGGTGGGAGAATAGAGAGAAAGTAGAACTCAAACAGGACTTTAAAAAGTTGCAAGTAAACATGAATGAAATATTCTCGTACATTAGCCTTCGACAGGGACGTGAATTCATACGCGACACAGTTAGTTGGTGTGAAAACAAAACAAGGTACAGCTGTAACATTGCAACAAGCCGAAAGTAGCAATAACCCCCCAGCGGGGCGAGGAGGAAATGCACATGTTGCGCCCTTTCACGATCGCTGCACACGATACGTGAAGTTAGCTACGGAACAGGTTTTCATTGCTGATGCGTAAATTATGTAACGCCCAAGTGCCACGAAGAGCATACACCAGTACAACTATCACGAACTACCTCTGGGCACGAATATCTCACGCGGTCACACGGCCACACATCGTTGCGCAGATTTGCAGCGAAGCAAACCCGTCGCGTAGTGGTACACATCTAGCTGTTAAAATTCCGCGATACGATTCTCTGGCACGAATGTTTCACCGAGCACGTATTTCCCATTGCTTCTGTTCGCGTTTCCTTAAGCCAGTGCGTCCCTCGTATTCGCGTTCTTCGGTAGGTCGCACGACGTTGGCAAACACGACGTTCCGAAGTCGGTGCATGTTTAATGTAAAACTGCGGCTGTTCAACTCTGATAAAACCCTCCGTGGAAACGTAAACACGGGTTTCCGTCCACCCTGCGCCCTCGTCGGACGCGCTTTCTTCCGATTGTAGATCATCAAAGTTGCAGAGGCAGCGGCGGTACCCGCTGAATTAGGCATCGCGATGCTGGGGCGGGGTGGGCGCGTTCCGAAGTTCCGGAGAGACAGAGCGCGTTCCGAAAACACAAAAGCCTGCAATAATTCGCCATCTGCTCCCCATGCGGGGTCGCGTGGAATTTCTCGCAAAAAAAAAAAAATGTTGTCCTTTCGCATTTAAAAAAATCTATATTAGTTGACAAAAATATTTTAGTAAAATGCGAGTAATGTTTTGTAGTTTTAAGGTAAAATCATAGTACCTGTGCATGCAATGACTATGACACACAAAGTATTAATTCACGTTGCTGTCTAATAAATTTCATATGACTATGCCCGTGGATTAATCACACTGTCTGCGCAAAACCAGTCTACGTGTACCAACATCGAACTGTTCTTCTGCCAATACGACTCCCTAATTACGTATATAGTTTTTGAGGTTAGAACACTAGTTATTGTAAAAAAAAAGTACTTTGGAATGTTTGCATAATCTTTCTAACCAACTTTTAGTGCAATTAGTTTCAATTCAAATTGTAAAACTATTTTATTCGTATAAGAAGGGTATAAACAAACACGTGCATCGCTGTTGACTATGTGACTTTGAGAGTTGTAGTGGTGTGAGGTAAGTCATTGTTGGATACAAAATCTGTAATCGGTCAACCTCCTCTATGATCAAATTGCAAACGCAAGAGAAATATACTATACATATGTATCTAGTTATGGCTGTCAGTATAACAGTTGACACTCGGTTGGTACTTACAGACTCTTCATCCAATCTCACCTTTTTATTGAATCATACAGGATGTGTGCGCTACACATAGTCAATCGGCATTTTTGTGAGCAGTAAAAGTTTCGTTACATTGCCACGGGCAGGAGGAAGAAATTTCAGAGCTATATCACAGAATAGGTAAGTATACAGAATTGAAATGGTGAAATACAGAGATTTCTCTTAACATCGAGTTCTTCAGAGCCGATGAGGGTGAAGTGAGGGGGAGTAATGGATCAGCGCCGGAATGCAAGGGCGAGGGAAAACGGGAGATCCTCGATAAAACCCACCGACCAAGGTCATCATCCGGCACGATTCCCTCGTGTGGAAATCCGGGAGCGACTCCGCCGGGAATAGAACCCTGATCGCCTGGGGAGTATGGAGGCGAGTAGTCTGACCACTAGACCACCGCGGCTCCTTTGACATGGGCATACCCGTCTTCTGTTTGTCTGTGCGATACATTGGGAATGGGCCTTGTATCTGATTGGCTACTGCATGCTACGGAAGGTTCCCTATTTGCTGGGCTGCCGGCAGGCGGGTTTAGATTACCAGGCGCTGATCGATGAACAAAGTTCCAATTTTGAAAGACAGTGACGCCATTTTCTTGGTGGGTTACGGTTGGTGTTCGCGGTATAAGTAACTGTTTCACCTCTGTCTTTTGTCAAGGTATAGTTGGTTCAAGGTCACTTCCGACTTTTCTGAAGTCCTGCAACGTCCTTCTTTTAAGATATTTCTCCGCCTAAGGCTTAACTAAGTCTATAACATTACACGAAAGGGACAACGAACCCATATTCGTGCGCACTCAGTGTAATAATATATTCTATTAGAAGTGTAATAATATATTGTACTGGAACTATTTCTTACTAGACATTGCTAACACGCCTTTTTCTCCCCTGTTTTAATTCATATTAATTATAAACTAAATACTATAGTTTACAGAATAAAAATAAATTTAATTTATCTAAAAATAAGGTAGTTTTATGTAAACATAATTATACAATACTCCAGATACGTGACATATTTTTTTTTAGCAAACAACCAAGGACGGTTGGGGCGATTTTTGAAAGGTTTGGTTCAAAAAGTGTGAAGAAACCGCCAACAGACTATACTCTGTGTCGTTTTTGAATCCATCGTACCTTCGTGTCTGTGCGAGACGTGATGTCAAACATCTGAACTTCATGTGGCTACGTAACTGTTCATTTGCTACATCGTCACTTCATTTCAAGGTAAACGAATTTTCCCTAGTACCTCGACATGTAACTTTACTTCAAAATAATATTAAGAAAATGATTTGTACTAGTCAGTCGTAAATTTTCACTCAAGAACAACGCCACCGTTTTACATTTTGTCGCTCTGCGTTGGTATACAGCACAGATAGTATTTCAGATAAATTTTACATACTGAAAAGTTTCGCTAGTTTAAATTACTTTTGTGATGAGAGATTACCATTTACACTTTAAAGTTTGCAAGTTTTAATTTTTATGAAATAATTTAGAATAAGCTTTTATCGTTATTACTGGCGTGTTACTCATCACTTTAATAGTTGCTGTATTAAATTTGGTTGTTTAAATTTCCATATTACGGTAACCGATCACGTTATTGCTGGTTTACGTTTGTGTCAAAATTTTGAGATAACTGATTATATTATTCTTTCACAAAATTTTATGCATATCCGCCAAATGGAAATTTAACTTTTTCGTTGACTGATAAACCAAAAAAATGAATTTTTTAAGAACGGAAATATATTAATATTGCGTCAATTTTAAAATGAATGTTTATTAAACAAATAAAGTACCTAGTTTTAAAAGACCACCAAATTAAGGGTTATTATTTTATCAGTACGTTCAGACACAAAACTGAATGTCCTGTCTCCTGCCAACATTTCTTTCAAAACTCCAGTTCATTGTTCACTTTTAAATGTGCTTGGTTACTACAGGATTTGTTTTTGTGAAGGTTATTTACAAAAGTGCCTTAAATTAACCTCGAATCAACTATAGACAGGTTCACCGTGACGTCAGCGGACGATTTCGTCAAAACATTTGTAGCGGTTATTCCAGGGAAGTGCCGAGGAATGTAATATACAGCATATCGTGCATCACAGCATGTCAAAACATTTGTAGCGGTTATTCCAGGGAAGTGCCGAGGAATGTAATATACAGCATATCGTGCATCACAGCATGTCAAAACATTTGTAGCGGTTATTCCAGGGAAGTGCCGAGGAATGTAATATACAGCATATCGTGCATCACAGCATGTCAAAACATTTGTAGCGGTTATTCCAGGGAAGTGCCGAGGAATGTAATATACAGCATATCGTGCATCACAGCATGTCAAAACATTTGTAGCGGTTATTCCAGGGAAGTGCCGAGGAATGTAATATACAGCATACAGTGCATCACAGCATGTCAAAACATTTGTAGCGGTTATTCCAGGAAAGTGCCGAGGAATGTAATATACAGCATATCGTGCATCACAGCATGTCAAAACAACGGTGACGTGGCTTTGGGAAAAAAATTTAATTTTGTTTACGGTAAATTAACTTCGGGTCGTTTTTGCGGCTGGTGTATTTTTCAACAGTGCGAAATTGGACGCTGAGCCTAAGTTGTCGTTTGATTTTCAAGTCACAGGTAAAAATAATTTCGAAAAACATGAGCTAAGCTCGCACTGTCAAGCCGATTTGTTGATTTAAGAGGAATTGTGCATGAAATTCAGTATATTTACCCGATTTTCGATATAAGTCGTTTTCCGAAGGGTTTGCTATTGAAATTTTTGACTCGACAAGAAGCAAATAATAACTATCAACACTTTTCTACGTTGTGATAGGCTGTTCACGGTCAAGTGAGCACTTTTGAGGCCCTCGTTACTTTTCCCTTTCAGCCATTATTTTTATCCTTAATAACTTCTTTAAAATAAATACTACCATGTAAGTGATAAACACGTTGTGTTTATTCCACCACACTCGGAAGTTAATGTCTAAGGATGCAATAAAATATATTTATTGACTATTATTAAAAATGAGAGTGTTTTTAAAAGTGCTCACTTTATCGTGAATAGCATATAGATATTCACTGCCTTCATGATTCTCGGAGCACAGATGGAAGAAAAGTATTAATATTTTTTTCTTATCTTCAATCAGTGCTCCAGGAATGATGAACGCAGTGAATTTGTAGCAATGTAAAAAGGTGTTCAAAATTGTTATTTACGTCTTGTCGAGCCAAAAATCTCTAAAACTCCTCTGCAAAACCAGTTGTAACAAAAATGTTATAAATATATTGTTTTCGTGCACTATTCCCCTTAAGTGAAAAAGTTGTTACGTTTTTTTTTTTAAACACATTGTAGTGTGCACACATTTCCGGGCACTTTAGACAAATTAGAAGTGAGTCACCTATATGTACTGCTGCAAGAATACCGGTTCTGTTGGTGTCTGTGTTACAACTCACCAGGATCCTATTGGTCCATACCACACCTAACACTATCCTGTACTTTAGAGTGGTTCATTATTGGTTGGTCATCGACCAATGTAGAGCCGAGATGATATTGACCCAATAAAAATCCCTTAACATATAAAAGGATTTGCCATAAATCATGTCCCTTTGTGTGGCTATAAAAATTAATTATATCGTAAGCAAAATCATTATTACTGCGCTGTGGTGTTCTTGCGAGGTCGTGTTAAACACTAGCCGAGTTTTCCTCTGAACAACGAACAAATTTTCAGATTGGCTTTTCTGGAGCTACACTCGAGCATAGTCTACAATGTGTTAAAACTCTTACACGCAGACATGCTGAAAGCCGTGGGATACGGGTCTGTTACCGCGTACGCCCTCCTATAGCCCGGCGAATTGCAACAGCTCGCTGTGGCATTGGTTCCACAAGTGGACGAGATACCTGCGGAGAGATGTTGACTCGCGCCGTCCGGCTAGATATATTCTCGATGGGGTTCGCATCGGGTGAACGAGATGTCCGAACTCTTCAGAACGCTCCTCCAACCAGTTCTGGACAACTTGGGTCCATTCACACGATACGTCATCCTGCTGGAATACTCCGTCGTTGTGCGGGCACGTTAAGTCCACGAAGGACTGCGAGTATTCACCGAGCAGTTCAACGATCTTAGAGAACAGCTGATACAGATCCGGACACGTCTTACACGTCACAGTGCAGTGGCTCCACAGACTATTAACTTCACATACTTTGTCCAATCACTTCAGGCGTATCTGTGTAGTTATTCCACTGAGAAAGCAATAAGGATCCCACGTAGTTTCCGTTTCTTTTATTTTTCTTCGTCAACACCCCGCTGAAAGCATGTATAAACTACTCGAGGAACGGCTGATAAACTAAATTAACATAAGCTTAATAACAATAATAAAAGTCATTATTTTTGTGGCGAAGTTACACTTATCACTTTACATAATAAAACATAACACATATTTTTTTTTTAAAGAAAAATAAATTTAACTATACTGCAAACAAGATGGTGGACCAGCGCTCCTGGCGGGCGATGGAGGAACCAAAGATGGCGGTGGACACACCAGCGCCCCTGGCGGGGCGGCCTCCGAACTACGTAAACTGCGGGCGAATAAGGCGGCAAGAGAGAATAGAGAGAAAGGAAAGAAAGAATACTAAAGAGAACAAAAATGGGAGTACTCGTAGGAAACCCACAGAATGATATAACATGAAATAGTATGATGATAGAGCGTGAAAAAGCAAGGTGGAATTATAGAGCAGGAAATATTCAGGTGGAATTATAGAGCAGGAATAATAGAATACTGCTTGCCAATATGGCGGACACGGAGTACTGGCTGTAAAGATGGTCGCTGAACTCAAATTGGTGGAAACAAGATTATGTTGGATCCTCGGTCCTCAAAAGTGTCCTATATGAAATATATCAAAGCAACATACATAAAATAAAAATAAGCTGGACAGTGAACTTACATGATTTATCTTTTGGTGTTTGTTTTTTACGTGTATATGTAGGCCTATATACATAAATGGAAGCCGAACCCAGATCCATGTGGTTTGAAGGTAACATCAAAGTAGATAAGTACCCGGAGACGAAATGGGGTGTCTGTTCATGTCATGTGAGAGTACCCATTCTCTGACAGGCTGCGCGAGGCTCTGGAAACTGGACCCGGCGTCTCATTGGCTACAGCATGCTGAGAAAGCTACCCTATTGGCTGGGCCGCCGGCTTGCGAGTGGGTTACCAGGCGCTGATTGGCGAAAGGCGTTCCGACTCGTCGCTGGCTGGTGACGCCATTTTGTTGGCGGGTGCGGCTCTAGTTCGAGGCATGGACTGCTGTTTCGCCTCTGTACTTGCGTACTCTTGTCTTAACGTCTTAAACTCTCTGCCATAGAGGACACCGTTAACACGTAGAGATCTGTATATATATATATATATATATATATATGCGTTGTCATACAAAAATGTTGTGTTGTGTACAAGAAAATGTTGTTTTATGTGTCAAAGTGCTCGTGTAATATCATGATATGAAACTGTGAAAGCAACGGAACTATATCCGTATGATTCTTGCTTTTAAATATTGAGATACATCTTGATTTTTTTTTTCGCCCGAGCTGCACTCGGTATAGTCCTCAATGCGTTAAATAATTCTACTAAAGGCTGTTCACGGTAAACTGAGCACTTTTGAAAGCCCCGATTAAGATCTTGTATTCATACTGTGTATTATTCCACCATGTGTAAAATTAGCATTGCCATTGGCCTGAATACTTTACTCGTGCTTGGGCGAAATTAAAATGTGAAATTATTAGCAAAAGAAATATTTCACAAACTATTTCATTCTTACTCTTAAATGCATTTAAAAACACCAGAAACAAAAAATAAATAATTTTAGGACTCATGACTGTTTACCCAACGCTTTTATTTCAGCCTTCTTAAGTCGAACTATTTTCTCATATGTTGTTACCACCTTTAATTGACGCGTGCCGTTCAGAGCCTTCGTTAAAATTTACGCAAGTAGGAGCAGTGACATATTTTTAACGGTCGATTTGAAATGTGCTCATTTTAACGTGAACAGCCCATAAACGGAATGTGACACGTGTTAATTATCTGCCGGAAACTGTCCGAACATGCATTTCCTAATCAGTATACAAAATGAACTGGTTATAATGTGCTGTTATGGGCACTCCTTGGAAATTTGCGTAAATGTAGACAAGTGCAAACCAATGTATAATTTTAAAACATATTTTCTATTGTAGAATATTACAATTTTTATTTCTTTTAACGCACTGGGTCAGCGGCAATATTAATGTTGTGGATAAATAACTAATTTTATTCTAAAACAACAATTAACAGATGGTATGTTTTATTATCAGGAGTTGTAAAAAAAATGAGACTTTCTTCATGGCAAGTATTTACGAGTTTCTGTTAGTCCGTGCCACAAGTAGAAACTAATTATAAAATTTTGTTTTGCCAAGTACGGTCACCGCTTGTATTTGTGCTATAGATTCTGGCCTTGCAATGCACAGATTTTGATATTATTTGTTCCGCAACGTTTCAAAGGAAACGAGTATGCACGGAATAGTGCGTTAATGGGTTAAGGAATTGCATCGCATCATGAGACGAGAAATCTTTTTCAGAAAAAAAAAAAAAAAAAAAACACACACACACACACACACACTATTACTCGCAGTCGAACACACGGACTTCGGAATGTAGACAAGTCAAAATTTCAGGGTGAAAGAGAGGAAATTTTTATTTACAGGAACGAAGGGCCTCGCACTTTATGAAAGTATTGCGTATTATACTATTGAAAATGTACTTTGTATTATGTTAGTAGGTAGTTAAGCATAAATTAACGTTGATGATGTAAAATATTGCGAGTTTAACGACAGCAATCGGCAGAGGAAAGTATTTCCTATCGTGGATGACTCGGAAGTAACTCTGCGCTTAATTAAAATTTGGTAACTACAGCAAATTCACGTTCATGAAACTATGGCAACGCCGTGTCAGCGGTATTACCAAAACACCGGAAAACTGTAATATTATTTTTATTTGTAGGAGAAATTCTCTTGAAATTATTTTCCACAGACATTTCTGTAATACTACAAATTAATTAGAGTAAATTCCACAAAACCTTAGTGTGGAATGTATTTTGTATACAGCCGATGTTGAATATTGATAAGCAATTGCTGTTACAGTTATGATATATCTGAAATTTCTTGTGCGCTTGCACTTTGGAACACGACGTAAGAAACAGCGAAAGCGCAAATCCTCAACCCTAGCTCTCAAGTAGGAACATTTCTCTTAGTTCTTTGGTCGACCTGATTTACCCTGAAGCGTCATTAGAATGCCGCACTGTCGCATTGCCATTACCGGGAAGTCAAGAGGCCTGTAAAACGTTGATCGCGAAAGCCTATAATTCCTCCATTATTACCGTACAGAAATTCTCGAGAGATCCGGTGTATTCATTTTATGTAAAAAGGTCGTAAATCTTACGAATAAATTTAAAGATTTGATATTATATTGTACGTTTTCTATCGTCGATTAACGTACTCTTTTCCTACTAGCGAATGTTAAAAACCAGACAGCGCTTCTAAAAAATTTGCGGTACTAATACAAGAATGGATATAAGTTCTATGTAAAATACGAAAAACATACGTTATGTTGTACGTAAAGGAATGGATAACTTGTGCTGTAAAGGATCTACAGAGTACAAAAATATTACTCCATTTTGCGAACAAAAATAAAGCATAAGCCCGATGAAATACAACTTCTCTTGCAGAATAATTGAAAGTATCGCGCCATGCTTAGTTCAGATAAAACCAGTTACACTTACTATTAAAATCACAACAAAGACAATGGTTACACTGCATAAATTTTAAGTATGCAATATTTCTCTTAACAGAAAATATCAGAGCCATCTTGAGATATTTATGTCATACAACAGCGTTTCGACATTAACGCAAACAATCGAAAAAAGGAAATATTTATTTACCGTTAGTTTAAATACAAATCACATTATCGCCAATATCTATTTATAAAAATACCTATTCTCTATCGGGTTAACTGAACTTTTTTTTTTTTGACAAACGCAACTGTAACACTCAGTAAGTTACAGAAAAGTTGCAATTATTATATAAAATATTAAATATAAGAACAAATAAAAAAAATAGCTTATTGTTGTTGCGCTGTCATGCAGCCCGTTACCAACAGGTCAGGTCAGGTCGTAATAGTAGACGTCGTATGGCGCGTGTAGTATCTCCATCTGCCGTGACATGCCCCTGGACCTGTCGCATGATGAAACGGTTCTCCCTGGTGGATGTCAGCTGGGGTCGACCCGAACCTTTTAGACTAGTGTGCCCACACTCGTGTTCCCACTGCGTCGGATAATACAGACTCACAGCGTAGGCAGAACGATTCAAGTGGCGAGCTGTGCGCCGAAACGTTCAGCATGCCTCTTGGAGGTCTCTCTCGAGGTCATCCAGCTGGGCGAAGGCTTGTCGAATAATACAGACTCACAGTGTAGGCAGAACGATTCAAGTGGCGAACTGTGCGCCGAAACGTTCAGCATGCCTCTTGGAGGTCTCTCTCGAAGTCATCCAGCTGGGCGAAGGCTTGTCGGATAATACAGACTCACAGTGTAGGCAGAAAGATTCAAGTGGCGAGCTGTGCGCCGAAACGTTCAGCATGCCTCCTGGAGGTCTCTCTCGAGGTCATCCAGCTGGGCGAAGGCTTGTCGAATAATACAGACTCACAGTGTAGGCAGAACGATTCAGGTGGCGAGCTGTGCGCCGAAACGTTCAGCATGCCTCTTGGAGGTCTCTCTCGAGGTCATCCAGCTGGGCGAAGGCTTGTCGAATAATACAGACTCACAGTGTAGGCAGAACGATTCAAGTGGCGAACTGTGCGCCGAAACGTTCAGCATGCCTCTTGGAGGTCTCTCTCGAAGTCATCCAGCTGGGCGAAGGCTTGTCGAATGTACCGTCGTGGCATGCTGGGTGTTCGCTGGACTTTGCTCTGTCTTGGACCTACTACTGATGGAGGGACATGCATGTCTCCTAGTGACACATTCGCGCAAGCAAACCACATAAAACGCAAATGGAACACATTTTAATAGCATGTTAATGATTTTTAACAGTTTTTCTTATACAACAGAAGTTTTAATATAAGTATCTACTTTTCGTAATTTTCAATTTCGCATACAACAGAAGGAAGCCAAAACAGAAAGGAAAGTACAGCCAAATAAGCACTGTCTAAATTGCTC
This sequence comes from Dryococelus australis, assembly GCA_029891345.1. Taxonomy (NCBI): domain Eukaryota; kingdom Metazoa; phylum Arthropoda; class Insecta; order Phasmatodea; family Phasmatidae; genus Dryococelus; species Dryococelus australis. The sequence continues at coordinate 41,943,331 of CM056993.1, forward strand.
AATCCTGAAGAAAAGTCAAAGCTCGAGAAATTAGTTCTTATAAACACATAAACCCAGCAAACGTATGTTATAAACTTGTGAATACGAGTGAGATTTCTGTTTATGGTACATGAATATGTCAAGAGGCTTTTCACGATAAAGTGAGCAGTTTTGAAATGAACCTTAGAGAAATGTCACTATCGCTACCTGCATATACTTTAACGGGCGAACAGAGTGACATGCGCCCAGTAAAGTCGGTATAAAACGTCGAATAAAAAGTGCCAGGTAACCATTCGTGGTAACAAATTATTTCTTTCACTTTCTGTTTGGCTTACTATATCGAAGTGTATAATTGAGCAGATTTGCAAAACCTCTTTTTTATAATAATTTCACAGTTTCACTTGACCGACGCGTGAGTAAAGTGAGGAGGCCCATGCCAATGTTAATTTTTAATGAGGTGGAAGAATACACAATGTGCATACAAGTCGATCTTAAACTGGGATTTCAAAAGTACAAATTTTACCGCGAACAGCCTATATTAGGAATACCACGTATGGCACATATGTTAAATGCAGTTTTTGAGCCAAGAAAGTTCTGACTTAGTTGAAACGACGCGAATCTCTAATTTCAGAGGATATTACGTACGTCAAATGGTGCTGCCATGACGTAAAAATATAGCTTTCGTTAATTATAAACGAAAAACACAAATACAGTCCTTACTGTTGTAGGCAAATATTTTGCCTCGGTGCTAGTAATAGTGGTTTTGGTGAGTAGTTATTGTGAAAATTTGTTTATAAGAAAAATTATTTCATGCGCTAGTGATAATAAGGAAAGTTTACAAAGTATAACCTTGCGGACTAGCGGCGAGTGATGTTCACCGACGAATCGCGGTTTTGTCTGGATAAAGACAACCGCTGAATTGGAGTCTGGAGACGCCCTGGCCAGCCCTGCAACCCACACTTCCTTTTCATAGCGGCACACCGCCTCAACGAGAAGTACCATAATGTGAGTTTATAGACTATTCACGGTAAAGTGAGCACTTCTGAAGGCTCTCTCACTTGGAATAATAGTCAATAAATACATTTTATTTTAGCTTAAGATATTAACTTCGAAGTGCGTCGGTTTATACACACCGTGTTTGTTACTTACATGGTAATATTTATACAAAAATGTGGTTAAAGGATTTTAAAAAATGGCCGAAGGAAAAAGTCACTAGGGACTCAAGATTGCTCACTTTACCGTGAACAGGCTATACCTACGATTCCCGTGCCCCAATGGAAATGATTGATGCGCAGCGATACGTCCAGGAAATTCCGCCACCATGTTCGCTCTCCTTCCAGGTTCAGCTTGAAAAGCCCATTCCCCAGCTGGATTGTTTTAGTGATGTCAAAAACCCTTGCTTGGCTAGCAAGATCCCCTGACCTCTCGTATATCGAGAACGTTTGGGACCAGATTGGACGGCAACTTCGACCAGTGGTTATTACGGCTGATTTCGAGGGTCTGAACGTTATGGTGTTGTGTATTCTCAGGCCACTTGTGCGTGCTTTTATCATTAATGCAGTAGTAGTCGTTGATTATACGTAGGGATAGGACAATTTCACAAGTTCAATGACCTGTAGGCTAGGCGTCTCAGTCCTCTGCACACAGAAGCCTCACCTGTGTATTCATTGGCTGTTGCCCCACACCTGGCAGTTATGGGATTCGCAAGGTGTTTCCTTGCAAGTCTGTTATTGGCTCAGAGGCGTGCAGGGCGGGTCTAATAAGCTGCGATCCATTTGAGAAGGTGACCTCACTATATATGTGTTTGACGTCTCTCTAGTCTCGAAATGAATTCGCGAAATTTTCTTATTCCTAATTATACAATAAAAAATACTTTAGTAAGAATTTTTCTATGTTATTGTGATATTTTCTGTTGTTAATTTTGTTTAAAAACACATTTAAAATTGAAGAAAGTTTTTTTTATATTTGTTCCTGACCCCCTAATAACGGATATCTTCCACCGCCCCTGCGTGACATTGGTATTTACGTTTGTAGTAATCTTGGAGGGATTGTAGTTTCGCACCCTTCCATAATTTAGGAAAATGTAGCACGAGCTGTTCGTGACAATTTACAAAGTATTTGTTATTATGTCACATGAAAAAAAAATCCTTTAACCGATTATGTCCCTGTCTCTACCGCAGTCGAAATGTCGCATACGAACGTTTATGACCTGAACGGCACATAACGAGGTTCACTGACCAACGCAGTCGCATTGTCTGCGAGTGACGTGATTTGTGGACTTTTACACAGTTCTCGTTTGTGAATTATTTATGCCAAGCAATAAATGCGCTGGTTGAAAGAATTAACCAAGTAAAAATACAGCTCGTGCCAAAATAATACTCGATCGTAACACCTGAAACCAAATATTAACCCCTCAACTTACACATTAAATTTTTCATCCTAGGTAATGCAGAAGAGGAAACTTTTGGTCTGACAAGTACCTACTAATAACTTGTAGGTAATAAGTCTAGGGATTGGAAAATTTCGCGAATTCATTTCGGGACAAGATATACGTCAAACACATATACAGTTAGTCGCCTTCGCAATTTGATCACAGTTTATTAGCCCCGCCCTACGCACCTCTGAGCCAATAGCACACTTGCAAGGAAACACCTTGCGAATTCCGTAACCACCAGGTGTGGGGCAACAGCCAATGAACACACAGATGAGGCTACAGTGTGTAGAGGACTGAGAAGTCTAACCTACAGGTCATTGAACTAGCGAAATTTTTTTCGTATCCCTAGCTAATAACTTACATTATCGGACCTAAGAAAAAGATATATGCTGGTATATTGCACCAGCAGAAACCTATAATAACATGTTGATGAGCTAGCAGCAGCCAATGGCGTTATCCAGGAAAAAACACTGTATGCATTACTTCTTACGTGGTAGTAGAGTACTGACCTCGAATTTGCATATTATTCAACACGTGACACGCGAACGAGTGTATTCGGGATAATAGGTTAATCCTTTCATGCCTATTTTAGACAATTTTCTACATGATGCACAGGGGTGTGGTCACCAGTAGCCAGGGCTAGCAAGCGACATGGTAGAGTGCAGAATGGCTCGATCTCGACAGGCCAGTCCAGCTGTTATGAAAGGGCAAGGGTAATGAGGCCGGCGTTGTTCCTATATAAGTCTGGTGCAATGGCGGCTCGCGGACCATCTTTGATCCAGCCGCCCGAGGGACGACTACGAGGGAGGACCACGAGGCCAGTGGTCCCACTTCGACGCCCGACTGCTGCCACCGTCGAAGGGGTCTTCCCGTACACGACGACGCGACCAGACAGGGTAACTATACATCCAGTAGGGCGCCAAAGGTCGTCGAGACTTAGGTATATTCGTGGCATTTAACTTGGACTCCTTCTGAGTCAGAGAGCACATTAAGGAACCTAATACTATACTTGCCGTAACTGAGTTTACTATTGACAATTACTGTCTATAACGTACCGCCCGAAGGCGATCCTTGTAAGAAGCTGTAATAGTTGTTGCGAGTTGAATAAAAGTAGTGTTTGGTACATTGGAGTGCTCTATGCGTTTAGCTATCCTAATCCTCCTAATTAATGCGTGACCTGATACCCTCAGGACAGGCCACAGCAATTGGTGGAGACACCGGCGTCCCCAATCTCCCATTTACAATTATTGCATTTTAATTCAACTATAAAATGAGCGTAAATATGTAAAAGTAATAAGATAAAGATCAAACAAGACACCCCACGTTCCCCACCACCCCACAGGGCATCACCCCCTGCCAGAGAGTAGCTAAAGTCTTTCAGATTCGATAACCTGCTGGCAATAGCAGTAGAGAGTCGTGACACTGGTAGCATCTATTCAAAGCCACGAGGTGTTGCTCTACTCACCATATTCCGGCTGCATCAGAGCTTTCTCCTCTAAACTGTTCGTGCATGTAAAACCACGGCCGCTTTACGGTCTGTTTTGAGCCTTGCTAACCGCAAATTTTCCATGAGGGATTGCGCAGAGTGGAAATAATATTTTCTTAAAAGCTTGTGTGCACATGCTATTTATTAAGATCACATGTTACAGTGTAAAACATTGCACATAATACATGACAGATAAACGGACAACATCGTTTGTGAACACGGCCAGAAATATCCTTAAACACGAAACAATAGACTTTTCAGAAACGCAAAAGAAAATACTAGCCAGAACTACAAACACAGCTGACAAGTTTCAACACCTAATCGACCCAGCAGAAAAACGTTTACAAGAAAACCCAGAACTTATTGATAATTTCAACACAAACTCAACACGCATCACACGTAGTCTAATCACTAAAATTCCTAACAGCAGCCTTCTGCCAACGACACCACCCCCAACATACGAAAACATTGACCGGCACACATCACACTATCTTACACCCATTCAAATTGACACCACCACCAGAGAACATATCTACGAAAAACAACCCTTAGCCTCACCACTTGAAAATACACAACAAGACCCAAACATGACAAACCCAGCGCCCCTTAACATTATCGTATAACAACCAATGACAGTACCAAAATTTTTAAGGGATGAAAATGAAAAGTCGTCAGAGCGCCTAGAACAATATAATCATGCTGTGGAACACAACAACTGGGACGACACCGAGAATTGCCGACGATTGAAATACTTTTTAAAGGGATCGGTAAAACACACTTTGGATAGCTATCAACAAACACATGTAGGAGAAATCATGTGGAATGACGTAGTATCCAAACTTAAAAACACATTCTTCCCGAGCAGAAAACTTTCCGATATCAAAGCAACCTACAAGTCGACTAAAAGAAATCATTCAAAAACTAGTAAACACGAAAATCAGGTCAAACTGCATAACATTTCGCGAAGTAAAATGCGGGTCAGGGCAAATTAGCCGTAATACTGATGCCCACCAAGAGGACAAAATTTCACGCAAACAAAACACTGAGCCCAGGAAAACCGACACCCCACACCTCACGGAAGCGGCGGCGTGCATCGAAGCCGGCCCAAAGGAATGTATGAGTCAGCACGACAGTGATATCAGAGCGGCAAGGACGGCCTTCATTGGACAGCGATCCCAAATGTCCTCCACGTGTGCACTGTGTTTGTATAGAGGACACCGAGCCGAGACTTGCCCACACTCCCCTAATCGCAAAACGGAATTTCTAACAGACATAGCAGTGCACTTCCGTAAGTTCAAACAGCTCTTCGCGATTGGCGAAACAAAAATCAACATGCCGCATGCGGGAACAAACACTTCAGTAAACATAAACATGGAACTGGTTGGCGATAATGACAAGCCTCAGCGCAACCTGAGCCACCGGCCCTGCTTACAAACTCTACGCAAACACCACACGCCGGTCGCCAAGGACGAGTGCTGCACAGGATATGTGAAAACATCAACACCACGCATCCTTGTGCGGCTTGGCGGGAAAACATAGAATGCATTGTTGGACACTGGATGCTCCTGTATGGTGTCAACATTGATAAGCAAAGAGAAAAGAACCCCACTTAACGAAATATTCTCATTAGTAGGCGCCACTGAAGATATAGAATTACCTCATTTCAAGACTAAAGTTAATATTAATATTCATGGACATCATTTTTATCAAGAATTTCTATTAGTTGGCAACCTAAAATTAGACAACATCCTTTGAGTTGATTTTATTAAACAATATGATGTAGTCCCAGTTCTAACCAAGGATATAATGTTTGTTTTTGCTTCCGATAATACTAAAATATTTCACATCCCAATTACCACCATAACTATTGAATATGATAAGAGGAACTCTATAGAGTAACACATGCACAAGATAACTGCTATGGACAATTACACGTCAGATGAAGCGCTCTGCAATGTAAATTCTCAATGGCCAACACATAAATAATGGAAATGTGACAATTATTAGAACAATACAGAGACCATTTCGCCAGTTCCATACATGAACTTACAGAAACCAATGCGTATTGAATTTATTTAGAATTAAATACGGGCAAGCTAATCGACACACGATCATTACGCATTAATCCAAAACTGCGGGAGCAAGTATTAATACAAATGCACCGATTTTAGTAATACCCAAACGCCAGGGTGGTATCTGATTCCTCGCAGATTTTAGATTATTAAACCAACATTTAAAGAAGGTACAGTATCCAACACCAAGAACGGAAAATATCATTAACACCTTTCAAAATTATAAATATATCACCTCCATAGACATGTTCAGCGGGTTCTATGCTATACCAGTCCACAAACAGGACAGAGAAAAACTCACATTTAGCATGGATGGAGTATGGTTATACGAGTGTGCCCATATGGCAATGGGCCTAGCCACAATCCCCAAGTACTTCCAAACTTTTGTCGATATTATGTTAGGAACATTGCGGTGGAATACCACAGTAGCGTATATCGACGACATATTCACTATCGGGAATACATTTGAGGAACACTTAGCCAACATCAAAAAAGTCATGGAATGCTTACGTAAATATAATGTCAAAATTAACAGTGCAAAATGCTATTTTGCGCAACAAGAGATCAAAATTCTCGGGCACTACATCACGCCGGATAGAATTCAAATGGACCCAGATAAAATAATTACAATCCAACAAATGGCCCCGCGTAAAAATATTAAACAGGTCCGCACATTTCTTGGACTAATGTCCTACTTACGTCGATATTTGCTGAACTATGCACAAATAGCAGAACCGTTAACTGAACAAACGAAAGATACTGTACAGTTTAAATGGTCGCAGCAAGAACAAATTTCATTTAAAAAACTAAAAAGAAGCATTGACTAACCCACCCATTTTAGCAAAATTCGATGAAACCCATAGAACCATACTCGCGTGCGACTCGTCTCAAACAGCGATAGGTGCAGTTCTTATGCAAGAACAGCCGAACTCCAAAGAATTCTCTATTATCCCAAAAATTATCCTTGAACTAGAAAAAATGGTCAGCAACCGAACGAGAATTATCTGCTACTAAAAACTTTGTTATATATTTTAAGCAGTACCTCTACAGACGAGAATTTGCTATTGAAACTGATCATGCGAGCCTACATTACCTAAAGTCAATGGGAGAACATAATCTGTGCATACAGAATATGGCCATCGTACTAACAGAGTACGATTTTGAAGCGCGAATAGTAAAGGGCAAATTAAATACGCTCTCGGATGTGATGAGACGTATTCCCACAGTAGGAACAGCTGCCACTATACACGTTACTCTTAACAATAAAACTTGTAATGTGAAATGTCATTACATCCATTGCCAGTCATTCTACTAAGCATTAGCAGAATCACTCCTTCAGAATCCTGACAAACAAAATGAGATAAAGAACACAAATTTAAAATGCGTAACAGAAAACTGGGCCGAGATTAAATCACTAATCAAACAAGATCTCCATAACACAGACACATCTCACGTGGCAAAAATTATCATTAATTAAATGTATCTGCTTCTTCAAACCATTGAAAAAACCATTACATCAGTTTATGAAATAAATATATAAATCAGTATGCGAAACCATGACAATACGATAAATGACACGTGCCTTGACCCTCGATTACAATGTCGCATTTTGATTACCTATGACAATACCAAGAAATTGAATTACCTCCAAATTTATATTCATGAACAGGAATATGTTAAAGTCGACGACGACTAACATATTTTTAATAACTATCATTGACAAAGTAACGTCACCATTTCTCGCTGAGTATGTCAACGACCCCAATATCCAGCAATTGAAATTAGCATTAATAGAACCAGATAAAGTTACCCCTAAATGCAGACAGTTAGCCAGACGATATGCCATTTCCAGGAACGGGGAAATCTATATAAAGCAACACATGCCCAATGGGGAAAGAAAACTTACTCTTGTACCGAAATATTATGATCCCGAAATTTTTACAGCGCATCGCGATGCTTTCCCAGGAGGGGGGCATTTCGGACAGTTTAAAACTCTTGCAAAAATTAAAACGGCGTATTATTGGGACACCATGAATAACGCTGTAAAGGAATACATAAGGAACTGTCCCGTTCGCCAACTCATTAAAGCCTCTAATCAAAAATCAATTGGACAGATGACCCCTATACCGATCCCCCCCCTTTTTTTACACTCTTGGGGCCTAAATGCTAAAGGGCCATTACAAACATCAGCATCCAGCAACAGATATGTACTTATAATGACAGAATTTTCCACCCGTTATGCTGTCGCCCGACCAGTGAAAACTATTGACGCAAGAACCTGTGTCAACTTCGTCAAAGACGTTATTTTACAGTTTGGCTGCCCAAAATCTATCCTTACAGACAGGGGTACATCGTTTCAAAACAAAATGATGTCCGAACTATTTTGTAAACTACAGATCAAAAACCTTCAGACCACAGCATACAATCTGGCATGCAACAGCTTGACGGAACAAGTCAGTAAAATTATATCTCAACACTTAACTTCCTGTGCCAGCGAAGATCCCACGCACTGGGACGATTACGTCTCCATTTGATTTAATTATAATACTACTGTTAATCGAAGAACAACATTCACCCCTCTCTTCCTTCTCCACGGAGTTGAAGCTGTACAGCACTCCCATGTCATTAGTCACTCATACTCCCAGCGAGCTAACGATTGGTGTGAACGCCTACAGCAGACACGTGAACAAGCATGCGAAAACCTCATTGTGTCTTAACAGCAAAATAAATTATTCGACACAAAATACTGACCTAATGATCTAAAAATTGGCCAATTAGTTTGGATACAAACTCACACGCACCAAACGGCTTTCTCCTTTAAACACGAAGGGCCATATAAAATTCATGATTTACTAGGGCCATCCACGATAGCAGTGGAGGTACGCAAGAGGGGCATAAATAAAATAGAAACCACGAGCACACGGAATATCAAAATTGCCAGTGTCAGACAGTGGCACTTGTCTCTATGTTACAGGGGAGGACATTGAACCAGGCTTAATCCGGTTCCGAGATGTGCCATGAAAAGCTCTGCGCTGTGCTACTTGCGCTGTGGTTCGCAGCGAATGTTGAGGCACTTCGCGCCGAACCTCGGTGCTGGGAAGATAGCCTCCCAAAGGCCTAGCCTGTCTCCCACCTCAAGGGAGCTGGTGAGCCGTCGATGTTTTGGTTGTAGGCGAGTCGCATGCAACTCGACAACACCGACTGCGCGATGTCGGACGACGGGCGACAGGACACTGGAGGGAAAACGCATGGCCGAAAGGTAACAGCTCACACCATACAGATTGCCACAAACCAAACAAAAAACACACAGCAAAAACAGTTAAAACGACACAGATTAGCGAATCAGTTTCAACTGACAATTCTTTTTCTCCTTAAGCAGAATCTGACCCATTAGATGATAGTCAGAGTAGTACAGTAGCTCCACAACAAAACACATGCAAAACACCACTTGCACCACCAGTATGCATTCCGGACACTTCGAGGCTAAAAAGGCTAAACAACAAATTTGGCGAACCATCCTTCGCAAAAATAACATTCACAAAAAGAAAATATTTGAGGGTAGTGGTAGAAGAAGATAATCACGGGGCACTTTGTGATTATCTTGAGGAACAGAGAATTCGTTATTACACACATACCATAAAGACTGAAAGGCCACCGAAAATAGTCATTTAAGGACTATTACATAACACAGATACAAAAGAATTATCATAGGAGCTTAGAGAATATGGATTTACAGCACTGAATGTCTCGCAGTTTAGAACATCAGCTGACTCACCGGCAGTTTATGGGGTAATAGTCCTACCTCGAGAGGAGCTAAACATTCTAAAAATACACAAACTAGATTACATGTCAATTCGTATAGAACTGTACAAACACCGCACTGATTATGTGGTTCAGTGTAAGAGATGCTGTGCACTGGGCCACACACATAAATACTGCACACGTAGGAAGCTGTGTGCTCTTTGCGGGAAAAATCACACAATGAGTACCTGCTCCTTAAGAGAACAAGACAAGTCAAAATGGACATGTGCACTTTGTAAAAAAAAACAGGACACTCGGCTGTATGGAAACAGTGTGAAGTGATCCAAAAATATATCAGCACTCGCAAACAAATGTTGGAAGCTAAAGCCAACAAACAAATACAAAACAAAAGGCAGGATACGCTGCCAAATATTCAATCAAAGGCTGAATTTCCACCCCTATAATCTCAGAAACTACAGACTGAAAAGGGAAATACACACAGGGAACAAGCACCTACACAAAAGCAGAGGCACGAGCCACAAAGACTCAGGAGAAGAGACAACAACATAACAGAAAATGCGACCATGTTCTCAGAGATGCAGGAACTGGCCGCATTTCTGAAAGAAATACAATTCGCAACACCATTGGAACATTTTAGGCCCATCATAACACAGACAATGGCGTTGGCATCACTACACGAGAAGCAGATGTTGCTTCTCACAGCTCTCGGCACTTTACCACATTGAACAAACGAATAGTTCAGGATTTTCACTTTTAAAAAACCCCCAATCTTAATACTTTCGTTTATTAAACACGCAGTATTTACTATTTAGGGCGCTTTGCCCAGGCTGGTGATGTGGGAACTCGGGAATGTTGGGAAATAGCCCCAACCACCACTCGTCTTCCAGCTCAAGTGACACACACAGGCCAGTCGAGGCAGGGGTCGGGGGGCTAATACGAGATAATAATAATATTATTATTGAAATAAAAATATTATTTAAAAATTAAAAAAAAAACCTGGAAAATATAAAAAATACAAAAATACAAAAAAATACAAAATACAAAAACACAATTTTTTTTTTTTTTTTTTACTTTAAAACATATAGTGTCTTGTACGCTACAAACACAATTCCATACTTGCTATAGCGCACCGACCTGGTAGTCTGTTTCAGATCGGGAAGACGACGATCCTCGTTGAAGAGAGGACGAGGGTGCACTACTTTGACTAGGGCCTGACAGACTGTGGCAAAGCCTGGCAGACTCTGGTCCCACGGGCCCCCTCTTTTGTTGATGTTACTATTATTGGATTTCTTTCCTATGTCACAACACTTTGAAGCGATGAAACCTACCCCTAGGGCTGCTCCCGGGCGATTAGGGACTCACCGACACACTACATGCGAGATTAAATAGCACACTTGTATACAACATAACAACACGTTAGACAGACGTGACAACACTCACATTCACTCAAGCCGGGAGGCTGGAGGGGAGTTTCACTCCCCCGCCGACAACACAAACATATAACTTTACATAATAATAGGCGACAAAACTAAAACAGCCTAAATGTGGGTGTGGTGCCCCATACTTACAATGACACGGCCCCCGCCCGCGCACCCTATGATTAGTCCAAGTGTTGGGTGGCAGTTGTTTTTACAAACACCCAGTGAGTTATTGGAAGCTACGACTCTCGGTCTCATGACACACGTGTCATTCCGGTGGCATACGAGGGTCGGCAGCTACGAATGTTGAGGTGAAATAACTTTACAAGACGCGCCACAGCGTCTACTTCACCGACCTGGTGCCGCATATCCAATATGAAGAAATGGTTCCACTTCTATTCACGCCGCCACTGCAAGAACCCAGGACACCGACCAACGTAGACGAATGGTTCCACAGTGCCTGCACTGTCGGAAATTCCGCCGTTCGCAGGAATGCAGAAAACTTGAGAAAAAATTTTCAATGCCACATCTGTTAATATTGTTAATCAATATCTTTCTGAAGTTTGTTTACCCACACGAAATAAACGATCATTCACCTTCCTTGGAGATGTTTCAACATGGTGTTGCGATGTATTAACTACACGTCACTTAAAATCGTTGCTATTCAATGAGGAAATGCTAGCTGTGCAACTCAGTGACATGCAAAGTAATGTAAGAGCTTCAATAAACAATTTAAACCTCTCCACCCACAGCGTGGCTAAAATTAAAAATCAGGTAGAGGTCTAAATTAATTCTATTTCAGATATATTTCACTCTATGGCAACTAATTTTAATACACAGCAAAAATAAATTGAAACATCACAGGTGCAAAGCCAATTTATGATAGGTATAGTTCTGGAGTTAATCAATAATATAATTAACGAAATCAGCTTGAATACACTTTTACAGGTATGTCAGAACAATCTTTTACCGCTACAAGCTGTATCAAGACCAATGTTGAGAGAACTCTTAAAGTTGGAAACAAAACTTAGCTAATTGGATCTCATACTTAGGATTCCAATTTAAAATATAATTATGTATTATTCTGTTCCTAAAACAGAATGCTCTTTCTCTCCAACACAAATAATGATAAAATTACAAGTACCTCTGCAAAAGAACAAGTTTACGTGGCAGTTCATCAAAGCCTCAAAAATACCTTATTTCTTCAAAAACGAAACATGCACGATTGACTTGCCAACTGAAATCACTGCTGTGGACCATTTTACTCATACAATAAGGGTGGTAGCTGAGGATACGAATCAACGTAATGGTATGTAATTAATATCAAAACCTGCAACAAAAACTATTGAAGTAAGATGTCTTAAAGAAGCAATTCAATTGCAGTCTCTTGAAAAATTGTCTAGCGTTCAACTACAGGTTACCCCTATTCAACCACATCATTGTAATACAACAAACCCGTCTGGCACATTGACATTACGATACATTAATAGGACCCTCAGGCAGACAATTCCTAATTCTGATATAGGCTCTATAGAGTTAAGGGTACCATGTGGAAGCAAAGTTACGACCAACAAAGTTACTGTAGTAGAAGCCACACACGTGTGTGACATAAAAAGTCCTGTAATTGCAGTCCATTTTACCCATTCCTTGGCTTAAGAGCAGCCATTTCGAGGCAACGCAATCATCTTTAAGTGAAGGAGTTTCTTTTTATTCCATTGATGATACGCTCAATAATGAGTGCAAAATTTTGCATGCAAATTTACCAAATGTAGAATATGTCTCAAGCCAAAATAACTCGTTTCATACCTCAGTCTTCTCTGTTATGCCTCAGAAGCATTTTAATTACTTAAGTCTGTCCACTATTGTAGCTCTGATAGTAGCCCTAGGATTGCTATATTATTAGTTAATTAGAATATCTATTTTGCTGGATAAGGCTGTATAGATAGGCGTACACAAAGATGTACAATACAACCAGTAAATGATAACTGTTTATGTTCGAGCAAAGTAAAGACATATTTAAAGAGTAGAAACACGCAAGTGCTCGAATAATGTCTCAAAATAAAGAAAACAAGTTACACATATAAATGTGCCAATACCGGCACATAAAGCTTGTAAAAGCGTTCATGCGCAATAAACTGGTGGTACGCTTATAGACTTGCTTGCCGTAACGACAGCGCATTCTTTCTGCTGACTAGGTAACTGTTCATGTATGGGTAACCACAGTCAGCAATGTTACCGCTAGAGTACACCAGCTGTTGAGGCAACTGAATTTTGTTTTTAAGTTACGCTCTAGACAGCAGCACTGATGGATTTCCCATGCGGCGAATACACCATACAGATGAAAGTTAAATGTATTTCACACCTAGCAGGGCCCTTGTACATATGGAAATAATTGTCTATCAAATTTTAATTATCCATTGCAAAACACGGAATTCAATCTATTACTGTATACCTTCTAAAATTGACGAATTAAGACTGAAATGTATATTTATTTCATGTACGTAGATTAACAATGTAACATATATTACTATGTTTTACTCAAAAGCGTTCTAGAGAAAGTTCACATCATATAATAATTTTTAGAGTCATTAGTTCATACCATCTGGCGCTATGACGGAGTAGTAATTGTTAATTGGTGCACCTAATTTTCCCTTTACCCTAGCGATTGGCATCGGCGATTTTATCTTACTTAATATACTTTTATGGGGTTAATTTATATAGTTCACAGAGCCGGGCGCATTTCTAACACAATACCCCGAATACACGAAACCGTAGAGGCCAAATATCATCGTGCCGGCACACAATCTCTGTAATTACTACGTGAACTTACTTGCTTAGCTCATAAATATATATTTGTACTTGATTATTACTTTGAGAAATTACTAAATACAAGTACGTCAGAACGCACAACGAATATTATATCACTGTATCTAGTAATTAAGTCAATCGAGTATATTAATTTTCAAATTGTCTTATTTCAATATATAGTTAGTCGAGCTACGCTGATTTTAAGTTTCATTTTAAAAGAGTGCTCTTAGAATAATATGTATCAGACGACATGACATCTCTTAGCCAACCATGTAAACGATATCCTTTAATCTCGTGACTCACAGTGCCCTAGGGAAATTCTTAAATAAGTGAGCGCATGAACACTAAATAGCGAAACCCTGATGGCAGCCGAAAACAAGAGAGACCCTTTCCGGTGGCATACGAGAAACCTCTACTGATGACACCTGGGTCAACACTTCACCGCAGAGCCTCCAATACTTCTTCAACGGTCAAGCCTCACTCATTACCTTCCCCTTCTTCAGCCGGCCCGTTTTCTCATGCGAAGGCGCATGAATTTTGTGGGAACAGGGGGCCATGGTGTGGTCACCAGTAGCCAGTGCTAGCAAGCGACATGGTAGAGTGCAGGATGGCTCGACCTCGGCAGGCTAGCCCAGCTGTTATGAAAATATCTTCCCGGGCAAGGATAATGAGGCCGGGGTTGTTCGTATATAAGTCTGGTGCAATGGCGGCTCGCTGCCATCTTTGATCCAGACGCCCGAGGGACGACTACGAGAGAGGGCCACGAGGCCAGTGGTCCCACTTCGACGCCCGACTGCTGCCACCGTCGAAGGGGTCTTCCTGTAGATGACGACGCGACCAGACAGGGGGCGCCAAAGGTCGTCGAGACTTAGGTATATTCGTGGCATTTAACTTGGACTCCTTCTGAATCAGAGATCACCTTAAGGAATATAATACTATACTTGCCGTTATTGAGTTTAATATTGACACTTGATGTCTATACCGTAACGCCCGAAGGTGATCCTTGTAAGAAGCTGTAACAGTTGTTGTGAGTTGAATAAAAGTAGTGTTTGGTACATTGGAGTGCTCTATCCATCTAGCTATCCTAATCCCCTTAATTAATGTGTGACCTGATCCCCTCAGGATTGGCTACAGCAACAGGAAGGTTATATTTGACCAGTACTGTACTGTGCGAGTCTCGGTTCCCGATGATCTTCCCTGGGGGAAACTGAAACGTAGAGACTTGAAGAATTCGTGAATTCATTTCGGTACGAGATAGAATTCAAAACACGTGTGTTTATATAACTTTAGCCTTTGGTCCACACGGTGTTTGGAACCTTCTGGAGAACGCTAGCCCAATTGTCGCCTTCGACTGTGACAGCAGACAATATCGGCATATTTGTACATAAGACAATAGAGTCTAGCCTGCAGGTCATTGAACTCCCAATTTCTCAGGTCTCTACCGACACGTAAACCGTTCTACTTCTCTACGTTATGATTGGTTCATATCGCTTACTACCGAACCAAAGCCTAAGGCTTATTTTCCTTGATAACGAAACAAGTTCTATACCAGTACCGCACGCATTAAATATTCCTTAATTGCAACACCAGAAATCATAAATTAATGTGGAAATGTAAGGGTTAAGAAGTTAACGTGGTACTAGAGCGGGTAAAGTTTGTTTTGTACCTCGCAAGAGCAGAAACGTAATGCACATGATCGCCTGTATATCTTCCGATCGTCACGCTCCGTGGAGACAAACTTCAGATGCGGCAAAGCCGGCGTCGATAAATCGCAGAAGGGAATGGTAGTTGGTCTGGAAGCGAGTTGAGGTTTTTAGCCAGCCATTTGGAAGTCTATCACGTACGGGACATTGAGTCGGAGAACTGCACGGATGTCGAGCTGGTGCCAAACCTGCAGCCGCCCGAGGTTTGCCGTTATCGCATGGTCGCCGCTGCAGAATTTCCGAAGCGATGCGATGGAAAGGGTCGCGTCCGCGGCAACAGATCGTCGAACTAAGGGAAACCACACATAGATGCGCTTTCACGTAACTCGTCGCACACGCGCATTCGAGGCGGTCATTTTTCACAGTAGCCTGCGTTATTACTACGCAGCGGCGTGTGGTGAACTGTTGCAAGGTAAGCTGTGTTTTTCTCTGTGCTGTACCTAATCGTTTGCTAGTTTACAATTCGGCCGCCTAGGCGTTGTACTGCAGTTGACTCCATAGCACGCGTATGTTACGGGTGCCTCGTTACTCTCTCGCGAGTGGCCGCAATACATACAGTTTCTGCAAGCCCAACTCTAGTTACTGGTTACTGGTACGAGCACAGAGTATGTACAGCAATGAGCAGCACCTGTTTACCTTGCAACGCGTCGTTGTTCCCACGACCTCCGGGACCGTTAAAGTAAACTCACGAATCCGCTTTCGTGTATGTTCACATAAGCATAAATTATAATGAATCATGTATGTTTCAAATCGAAGTAACACGTTTTTTTAAATTGTCAGTGACCTTCATTTTAAATAAATTGAAATAAAAATTTGGCTCGCAGAGCACGAAACTATTTTACCACAGAGTAGACAAGCACACACATTACCAAATGAATTGGCTGTTCAGGAGCCACGGTGGTGCAGTGGTTAGACTACTGGCCTCCTACCAAGGCGAACTGGGTTTGATTCCCAGCGTGGTCGCCCCCAGATTTTCGCATGTGCGAATCGTGCCGGACAGTGCCGCTGGTCGGCGGATTTTTTCGGGTATCTCCCGTTTCCCTTGCCCTTGCATTCCAGCGCTGCTCCGTGCTCAACACATTTCACCATCATAGGCTCTCAAGACCACGATGCTGAGAGCCGCCCAAATCTCTTCACTCACTTTTTGCGACGTGGGGTTGGACAACCTGTTCGGAAGAAAGTTCTAGCTGGAGGGACGTTCGAAGCAACACCTTCACTCGATCTCTTCTCTCTCTCTCTCTCTCTCTCTCTCTTTCTCTTTCTCTTTCTCCAGCAAGAAAGGCCGAAAAGCACTCTCTATCGCTGTCTGAGAGAACACTGCGGGAAATGAGCAGGAACGAAGTACTATTGATTTACCATTATCGTCCCGCGCTTTGCAAGAATCCCGAGGGAGATATAAAAAGAAGGAACGCGTATAATATGGGTTCTTACAGACTAAAAGATTAATTTGCGATTTGAAATGGTTGGGTACATGATTTACGGTATCTTAAGATTCCCAAATATAAATTTCATCTCCACGGGGGGCTGTATTTCGTTAGCAACCTTCGCTCAAGATTTTTTTTGATATCCCTAAATCATAACAAAAATTTTTGTAAACCCAGTTTTGTAAGGGAAATAATTAAATTTAATTTTAAACGTTACTATATGTAAACTTTTAACTAATGGAGAAAAATATCTCATCACAAAATTTTGTTTGCTTCAGGTTTTGAACTGTAAGACTCTCATTTGCCGCAGAGAAGTAAACATGTATAATACATTCATACAAATTTAACATTGCGACAAAGTCTCATTAGTTGTTTAAACAATCAATTACTCCCGTAGCATGAATAATTAAAACAACAAAGCCCCACTACGAGTGTTCATATTTGTCCTCGAAGTGCATCTTATAAGTCCTTTAGATTTTCTGTCAAGTTAATTTCTGAAAATGAAGTTTATTGGTGGTATCAGCTTATGATTTGAGTTATTCTGTTTTCGTAATCAAGATAAGGAGTTAATAATTGTGTTATTTTTTATGCCTGCGGTTCGGTTTAATACCACACGTAATCTATTTTCCTAATATCTACAGGCGTAAAGCTGGAGCTTTGATGAGCTCTGATTTATAATAAATAAATTTAATTTTAATGGCAGGGCTGCGAAAAAATGTTATTTGGAAAGATTCCGTGAAAAAAAAAATATACATGTGCCTTATATATCTAGTCGTAATTCTGTAAAGTAATTGTTCAGTTAATACTGGAAAATTACTGCCGGAAATGTACTATTGGTTTGTGTTAAAACAATATGTTACTATACGGCAACGTTTCCTAAATGTTCTGAGTAACGTAGTGAATGTGGAAAAACGTATGCAACAGTCGGATATAAATTACGCAGACGTGTTCTCTACCACGACCTTAAAATTTTCAGCTCACGTCCAAAATGTACAGCATTAACATAAACGTACGACATTAACCTAGATAAATACGGTTCTCGATAGAACATCGAACAGCAACCCCCGTACGAAATAGGAAAAGTATAATGGCTGTATTTGTATGCGATTGTGCTCCGAGAAGACAGCACAGGAGAAGAAAAAAAAAACAGGCAAATTTGGACAAAGAGAAATATGGTTGTTTTTGAAAGGATGAAAAAAATCGAAGTTTCTAGTATTGATCAGCTATTTCATGTAACAGTTTGTCCGTGTTGAGTATAGGTGCTCGGTGATTGTACTGTTACGAGTTGTAATCAGGCCTTAGCTGAGTGGCCTTCCTGATCACACCTTCACATATTTATCCAGGACACGGGTCGTGAATGCTGAAACTGGTTACGAATTCGCAAACCCACAGAAACCCCCTCCACTAGCCAGTAAACGTGGAAAACGCAGCCGATATAGGGCGATATCTTTTGTCGTCCGCCGTTTTGGAACGAGAAGACTACAGAAGATGGGTCTGTCCGGCCGTCGACTTCCGCCGTCTTAATCAGCCTTCGGAATCATGAACAAGAAGGGGACTCTCTTATTAGACTTCACTCAGAATGTGGCTGGTTAAATATTTATAATTTAATATAAATTAATATTTCAGTATATTTGTACAGCACCCCGAGCGCATATTGAATCATGTTTATATTGAAATAATATTGTACAATCTTAATGTTAAATAAACCCCTTATATATAGTGTTCACTAGGTAACTATCATCAATAACTTGCTACGTCCCAATATGAATATTAATGTATGAAAAAATCATAGGCCTAATTCATATCATAA
Source organism: Dryococelus australis (assembly GCA_029891345.1). Lineage (NCBI taxonomy): Eukaryota > Metazoa > Arthropoda > Insecta > Phasmatodea > Phasmatidae > Dryococelus > Dryococelus australis. The sequence goes on from CM056993.1 coordinate 41,962,227, forward strand.
CGGTACGCTCTAATGACTTATGAAAGAATCATAGGCCTAATTAATATCATAACGGTACGCTCTAATGACTTATGGTTCACGTGACGAGAAATCCGGATTGGTAGAGTGAAGTGAAGATATTTGGATTGCTTTTAAACACCGAGGTCTTGAGAGCTGACGAGACTGAAGTGAGATGAGTATGGAGCAGCGTCGGAATGCAATTGGCGAGGGAAACGGGAAAGCCCCGAGAAAACCCGCCGACAAGCGACATCATCTGGCGCAATTACCGCAGACGAAAATCCGGGAGCGAGCCCACTGGGAATCGAACGCGGTTCGCCTAGGTGGGAGGCAAGTAGTCTGACCACTTCACCACAACGGCCCCCGGATTGGTGGAGGTTCACGTCCAACCACCAATTTGAATCCCTTACTGAGAGAAAGATTTTTTTTTTTTTTCAGCCAGTAAAATACATTTTTGTATATGGCCACACACAGGCCCAACAGAATAGATTGTCGGGTAAACAAAATCTATAAAGCAATAACGCTGATTTTGCCTGTCTAATATAATACAAACTCGGATAAACATAACCTCACTTTCGGGGAAAAAAAATTGCCGCTCAACAAAGAATTTATTTTAATTAACTGCGTACTACGTCTGTTTGGGCACATATTCGTTTGCATTGGTTCGAAAATACAACTCAGGTATTTGCAAGTGTACTTATCGGTGCTTAATAATGGTATTAATATTCCAATGAAATATGTTGAACAAGAAACTAAAAATGAAATCGGTAAAACTAGACATATTAATTTACGTACGTGATCCTGTACTTAAAATGTATGTAAAGACTGTTCACAATAAAGTGAGCACTTTTCAACTCAACCTTAGAAAAAAAAGTCACTGCCCCTGCCTGCATATATCTTAACGAGTGCACTGAGTAATATTCGTCCAGTATAGTTGGTAACGATGGATGGAAAATAATTCCTTATCTTACCGTCACATTAAAAGTGTTAGGTAACCCTTTGTTATAACTTAAAATAATTCTTTAGCTTTTTTTTTTATGGTTCGAAGTGTTAAAAAGAGCATATTTTTTTAAATATTTACTTTTCCAATAATTTCAAAGTTTCACTTGACCGACGCACGAATAAAGTGACGAGGCCCATGACACTGTAAATTTTACATAAGGTGGAAGTATACACAACGTGCTAACAAGTATATCTTAAGCAGGGCTTTGAAAAGTGCTCATTTTACCGTGAACAGCCTTTACTTAAAAACATTCCCGTGTTATCAGTAGTTGGCATAACTAGGGCGAAGCGCTCAGTGCAGATTGTCCAGGTTCAAAATTCAATCGTGCTTTCACGTCTGTTATAATAAACCAAACTGTTCAACGTACGTACGTGCCAATAAAAACCGTTAGTTTCCGCGAAACATATATTATAGTTTGAGGTAGGCAAATAAGAATAATAAAATAACTTGATTTAAACTCATTCAGACCCAGTGTACACTATTGTGTACATTACGCACGTGTAAGTAATTTTGGAATTGTGCTGTACACTGTAAATCTCGGTGACCAATGACCTCACCTGCCGGTCGATAAATGATTCGCAAACCGTCTTAATGATCTAGGTTATAACTGGTTCGTATAACTGTGCCCGAACATAGTGCCCGAAACTAGAGTTGTGTCAATTTAAGTAGAGCTCGAATAATAATACTTTTGTTTGCAAAACCTCAAATCGCAAATCAAAGTGGGTCTAAAAGGCTCAACAATAAAATATTTAACCCCCTCCCCCCTTATACAAAAATAATTAATTTGGTTACGCCAAACAGACACTGCTTTATCTACAAAACCTTTTTCTTGTGTCCACGTGGTTATGGTCCCGCAATTATAGCTAGTGTCCTCTTCGTGTTCGGAATTTTCGTGCACGAATGCGATATTGAGCGAAAGAGTAATCAACAGAGGCGAAACAGCCACTTGTTCCGCGAACTCTAGCCGTACACGCCAGCAAAATGGCGTCCACTGGCCGGCGACGTATCGGGATGCCGTTCGCCAATCAGTGCCCCCCCCCCTCCTTTTTTCCCCCTCCGAGAGCCCAGCCAATAACTAACATTTTGCAGAACGCAGTATCCAATCAGTCTCTAGGCCTGAATCCAGAGTGACGCGCTGTCAATCAGAGAATGGGTACGCCCGTATCGAATGAACCCACGCGTAATCTCGTTTCTGTTTAGTTATCTACGGGGTTTAGAGATGGTGGGAAACCGCAAAAATTGTTTGAGCCAACGTATATTCTATAACATTCTTAACTAGTTTAGTCTTACATGATTGGATGAACAAAGTTTGGGCTCGGCTAAGTTGTTAGCAGAACACTCACGAACGTTCTGCCTTATGGTATCAGAATCCTCATTGGCCCAGTGAAATGTCGTAGTAGCTTCATACATGCTTGACAGCCAATAAGGAAAGAAAACTGTCGAACATGCGTACAGTACGTTGAATCCTAGCAAACAGTCAACGTTTCCCGCTATACTCCAACATATCTAACAACGCGCTGAGCAGATACGGACGAAGAAGTGACGGCATTGAGATGACTCACAGACAGAAATATTCGTTTGAAGAAAAATAAAAACAACATACGTGTGTTTATAAATGGCCTAACGAATGCTTTGAGTTAGTTCATTCAAATTTTTTTCTTTTCAAGCACGCCAATTTTCCATCCCCCCCCCCCCCCCCCCCCCCCCCCCCGTTTTGTCGTTTGCTTACTCAATAAAGTATTTTGCTCAAGCAATCACATACTTTCATTCGTATTTTACAATATTTGAATGGCTCGAACAAATCTTCTCCTTGCGTGTTGTTTCGCCCAAGCCATCTTATGAATAGTTAAAAATATCTACGAATCAGATAAATATTAGTGAAGAGCAGAGAAACCTCATTCACCTTCGATTAAAATTCACGTATGTTAGGGTCTGGGATAAAACTGGCTAGTACTATAGCATAGGTAGGGTTAGCAACATTTCGCAAGTTCAATGAACTGTAAG